>LPNX010593154.1:764006-869647 GCA_001517045.1 Pseudotsuga menziesii | reverse complement strand
AAATATTGATATGCTTTACTACTTTTAGTTATTATAAGTAAAATTATAAAATTAAATTATACAATATAGTTGAAAATTATGTTGAAAAATATTAGAATTATTTAATAAATATTTAAAAACTTTTTATATAAAAGAAAAAGTGTTGTGATGTTTATGAATCCAATTTTAATATGCATTTATATGATATGCATTTATATGATTTTTTATAGTAATCACATTCAATAACAAATATTAACTATTACAATGCAAAAAAGAACTTGATGTGTTATATTAGTTTTACTTGGTTAAGTAAAAAAACTTGATGTGTTATATTAGTTTTACTTGGTTAAGTAATATTAGATAGCATTTTTGTTCTACTTCACTCATACTCTAAAGTGTTACATATAGGGCTAATATATCATCATCAATACTCAATAGTTGCTAACACTTAGGTATCTTCAAAAACATGGAGTAAGACATGTCAAACATGAGTAAGACATAGGGCTAATATATCATCATCAATACTCAATAGTTGCTAACACTTAGGTATCTTCAAAAACATGGAGTAAGACATGTCAAACATGAGTAAGACATAGGGCTAATATATCATCATCAATACTCAATAGTTGCTAACACTTAGGTATCTTCAAAAACATGGAGTAAGACATGTCAAACATGAGTAAGACATAGGGCTAATATATCATCATCAATACTCAATAGTTGCTAACACTTAGGTATCTTCAAAAACATGGAGTAAGACATGTCAAACATGAGTAAGACATGTCAGGTTTCTTTTGCTTTCAAACTACACATAAGTTACATTGTTAAAATGTTACATTATAATTTTAACTTTTAATTATGTTTTACTATTACATTAAATTATTTCTAAGAGGCAGGTATAAGCAGCTTTGCTGCTAACTCTTGTTATTTTATTAATTTTCTTTATTAAATATACAATATCTATATGTGAGAGTATCATGGTAAAAATATTGACCATAAATAATAATATATATATATATAACAACTATTTTTCATTGATAATAGACAATTGATCCACTAATTTTAGTCCAAGCAAGTCATAGCTATCCCAATATAACACATCCAATTCAAAATAATTGCAACCAATGCCTATTAAATCCTTAGAACTATATGTTACTCAATTAGGAAGGATTATCCTACCGCTTGCGCTTGCCCCATGAGGTTGGATCACTACAGCTCGAGATCCGGGAGCAAGGAACCCGCCGCATAGACGAGAAATGAGACTGTGTGAGTGGCCGCTAGCCGAGAGTTCAGGAATGGATTTGTGCAAAAATGGAAAAACATGAAAATAGTAATTTCTTTAGCTCACTTTTACTCAAATTCAAAAGGGATACTAAGTAGCCTGAAGTGATTTGGTTTTGCAAGGTCCTAAGGTCCTACTTGGCTTGGCTTGACTTGAATTGTGTTACAAGAAATAAATGTTATTAATATTAATGACTTACTTAAGGTTCATTAAAACAATCACTTAAATAGAGAATTTAAATTCAAAAAGGCCATAAGCTAGAGGCTATTCCTAAATTAATACATTTATTTGAATAATATATGCATTACAAATAAATGTTATTAATATTAATGATTTATATTTTAATTTTTTCAAGGATAATAATACATGAAAGTATAATTGATGGTATTTGGATCTCCTTTAATTTATAAACGTATATGTATTTTTATAAGTCAAAAAAGACTGAACCGAATACTAAGGCTACCAAGCAGCCGCCTTCTTTTCAAGCAGAATGGGAAAACACCCTTCATGAGCGCAGTCAAGCTGTGAATGAGCTTTGGATTTCCCCTAGCCGAATATTCAACCAGGCGCTGCAAAAGACTGAACCGAATACTAAGGCTACCAAGCAGCCGCCTTCTTTTCAAGCAGAATGGGAAAACACCCTTCATGAGCGCAGTCAAGCTGTGAATGAGCTTTGGATTTCCCCTAGCCGAATATTCAACCAGGCGCTGCAATCTGAACATAGAAACCACAGTTGCTGCAACATATTTCATCTGAATAAACGCCATATCTTTGCCCCCTGAACAGATATAAACGCGCAACATATTACAAAACAAACTATGCCCCTTGGACATATATATAAAAAAAAAAGCCTTTTGGAGGAAATTTTCACTTTTGTGGCGATTTAGAAGTTTGATTTTGTGGCGATTTAAAAGTTTGATGAACATTTTTTTGTGGCAATTTAGAAGTTTTTACACACAACTTTCTCTCATTTTTGAATGAGAAAGTTATGAGAGTTCTGGGGAACATTGCCAGTTAACATATTGTTGGCAACATCCAATTGCTCCAAGGCGACCATCTGCCCAATGCTGTCTGGAAGAGGCCCAACTAGCTTATTGAAGCTCACATCAAAGATGGTCAGGTTTTTCAGCAGACCAATATCAGATGGAAGGCAGCCTAGCAGGTTATTATTGATGAGTAATATCTCATTGAGAGTGGCAGACATGTTTCCCAGGCTAGGAGGAAGGCATCCTCTGAGATTGTTGTTGGCTAAAACTAAAACAGATACAGGAGAATTTCCAAGATTAGAAGGTATTTCAAAATGAAACCTGTTATTGTTGATGAAGATGGCATCGAGATCTTTGTCAAACAGCTTCTTGGGCAGCGACCCCTCGAACTCATTGAACCTGATGTCCAAGTACTTCAGTGAAGGCATAGACAAAACGGCCTATGGGAATGGCCCAGCAAACCTGTTGTTGCTGATATCAAACTCATAAAGCAGGGTCAGATTCCTGAAGCTGCGTGGCACTTTCCCGCAGAACCTGTTGGAATTGATATGAAAAATTGCTAGATCTGTGAGCATGCCCAGGTTCGGAGGCAGAGACCCTGCAATGTCAGCATGGTTCAGATCAATGCCCGCCACAACCTCGATGGAGGGGTCATCCAACGCAGGAGAACAAAACACACCAGTGTAGTTACAGACATCTGGACCGACCCAGTCCCAGTTGTGTTCGATGGGTCTGAGACTATAGCCTTTTTCCAACACTGGAGAGCAATGTAGGCATTCTTGAGCCTCGGATTCGAGAAGTTGAACCCTGGATCACTGGAATCCAGGACCTCTATGCGGTTAATGTACTGGGCTTCTTCATTGGATTGAGCTGCTGTGAGCCCAACAACGAAGCCAAGAACAAGCAAAACAGCAAAGCCCACTTCCTGCATTGCAAGAAATTGTTTGATCTTGTGTCTTCCCCTCATGTTAACCCGCATTCCCCTCATTTGGGTCGCAGGGACATTATTCCCAGAGGCTCTCGGCTCCTTTTTAAAGGGCTAAGCCAGGCTAATCAAGGCATATAAGTTTGACCCACTTGACATGCATTGGCTGGAGTCCCGCAAACCAGTTGGTTGTTCGCCTTAATATTAGCAACAATCTTCCAAAAGCTGTTGCACCGTTAGTCTAACCTTACTATTGTTCTGATCCTCGAGTTCTACTCATACTAACTGATCGAATGAACCACGAATTCCCACCACCCGCATTTCAAGACTACGCTAGATTGTTTTTCAATTAAACATAGCTTGCCACGCGTCCATCCCAATTCGGGGCAGCGAAAACACAGCTCAAATCCCACATTTTCATCTCAAAACCACGCAACTGCTGAAATGTAGAACACCAAGTCCCGGCCAGGCCATTATCTGGAAAGCGGGCAGAATCCCAACACAGCACCAAAACTCCGCCATGTATACAGCGGGATCTCGCTAACATCAAAACTGATGACCAAACAATGAAATAAGGAGTACATCTTGATCTAACCACGGGATTTATGTTTCAAATAGCGTAGTTGACGTTTGGCTATTTTTATTTTCCCCGCCAACTTCTTGGTTGTTTTATTTTCATTTAATTGACACAGAGAATTGTGTACGAGCCACGTTGGATTCCTCCATGAATATCATTGAACTAATCACATGGCTAGGCGGCTAGGCGGGGGGAGGATGCNTTGTTTTATTTTCATTTAATTGACACAGAGAATTGTGTACGAGCCACGTTGGATTCCTCCATGAATATCATTGAACTAATCACATGGCTAGGCGGCTAGGCGGGTGGAGGATGCTAATATGGTTGCGAAAAGATCCAGGAAGCGGCTAATATTGTTGTGAAAAGATCATCATTTGCAAAGTTTTAGGTCGAATCAGATTTAAGTTCCATATGTCTGATAGAACGATGTTTCTAGGTGTTCTGACAGATTCTAAATATATTAAAATTCCAAAGTGTGATCGTGCAAGGGATATTTGCGAGAGAAAGTTATGAGAGTTCTCTTGGTGTTTCATTTCCACAGCTTTGTATCATTTACCCCTCTTTGGGGGAATGCTAGTTAAAATTATTTTTTATGTCTAACAATAAGATATAAACCCAGATAAAATTAGTTATCTTATAGTGTTATTAAATTTCCTATAGTAACGTAATCTCTAAGATGAGAGGTACGTACTTTACATAATCTATTCTGAAGGATAAGTCCATTGGCAACCTAGCTGCGGCTAGGACTCGCACTATTGGTTGGGTTGGCCACTTCATGGCGGGCGATACCTTCTCCTTATTTCGATCCAACGTCATAAACCACACCCTTTCAACATTTTAATCAATCTTCCCTCTGGAGTCCTTAAGCTTAAGTAGAAGCTTGTCTTTCTTTATCTCTTTTCTCGTTAGATAAAGAGATTTCATTTTTGAAATAATTAATTTAATTCTTCAATTTTACAAAACATTTATGAAGTTATAAACTTTGGAAACTTTTTGAAATATTTGAAATATAACCTGCCTAAGGCAGGTATAAAAACATGTGTGAATCACAAAAATACGACCTTCACATTAGCCTTCTGTCACCATGGATGGTGATAGCAACCATTGACTATATGAAATTAAAATATAAAATTGCCATTTGCTAAAATGTCTTTTATTTATTATCTCTATAGTTTTCCAATACGTCTTTCATTTATTTTCTCTTTTGTTTTGCTTATAATTGATATTAATGCGCAGACATATAGCTTGTTTTTATTTATTTGTCACGTCTTGCTTAAAAATCAAATCGTACTGAAGGTTAATAGGATGGGTCCGATGGGTTAGGGTTTAGTTAGAGAGTGGGGTTTAAAATCAAGTCGTACTAAAGGTTAAAAGGATGGGTTAGTGTTTCGTTAGAGAGTGGGGTTAATAGGATGGGTTAGGGTTTAGTTAGAGAGTAGGGTTTAAACTTTCTTACGCACGGGCAGATGGAATTTGACGGGTAAATGGCCGTCATGGGCCAATTTACCCGTCAAATACAGCTCAGATTTTACAGAGACCGTCAAAATCTGGCTTAGAATACAGAAAACGTTTCATATTTCGATTGTTAACGGCAATTTTGACGGGTGTCCGCCATTTGAAATTCCTACCCCGCGCGCTAATCCGTTAGCAATCCGAGTGGAGCTAAAAACGGCACCTGAGTGGGGGGTCCAGGTGGCATGTACGGCCAAGCGAGTGTTCTTCCAAATCTGTCAACCCACGCTCGCGGCTCCAGTATGACAACGATCGGTACCGTCAATTGACGGAAAACTTTCAACATCCGCTAGCGAATCCGATTGGGATGTAAAACCTTTTAACAGACGCGTGACAGTCGCTTCCGTTTTACTTGCTTTCGAAGAGAAAAACGTCCCTAATCTTTCTAAAATTGGACAGTACCAACTCAATCGCCTCAACAGTAGCATAACGGAGGTGCAGCGTTAGTAGTTAAAACTTGACGCGGGAGAGGAGCCGCGGATATATTATATAAGTTGTGAATGAACTGGCGCTTAGAATGAAGGTCGAGAGTATCTGTGCTCTGGGGCTTAGAAGGAAGGCATCTTAAGCTAGGGCTTTCCTGGAAGGCACATACAGCCACTCCATTCTAACTACTTTATGATAACATCATCGGACTAATTTATTCCCAGCTGATAAGTACTGTAATAACAGAATAACTGCTAATTTACCCCAAAGAATTAATATCAGAAGCTCTACCAAATAATTAATATCAGAATAATTGCTCTTAACTAGCAACATCAAAGCAGTACAACAAATAACCGAAATTAATTTCTTTTTAAAATATGAAAACAACTGGAATCAGCGCATCAATGTCGCAGATTTCTTTCTCATAACCCTTGTGTTCTCTAAGAGCCTCGCCGACTGTACTACTTAAAAGCATGGGAAAGCATGCATGAATGAATACAAAAGAAATTTTCAAATAATATGCAACACAGCCAGCACCTAGCTTGTAGGACAATTTTAGTGCAAATATTAAACGAACCCTAACCCTGAACAGATTTTATGAGCTACACATTTGAACAACCACATAGGAAAACAACAACCAGGCATTATAGCCCACTCAACTGTAAATTCATGTGGGCAAAATAAATGTTAAAGGGCAACAGAAAGATTCAAAACCTGGACTCCATTCGCCCAAAACCCTGCAATGCGAATGGACTGCTTTTCGATCATGTTTCCAGCAACTCGTCCCGGAGGAAAATGTATGGGATTGAGCGATTTATGTAGCCCAGAATTCTGAAAACTGGATTTTATTTGTGGGTTTCAAAATATTTTATATTTGAATTTATTTGGGAGGACGACATCTGTCACTCTCGGACGGTCTAGGTGTCGCAATAAATTTTGGTTTGCTAAACAAAGGAAAATGGAACTATCTCACGATGAATGGTAGCAGCCCTCCGTTAACCCTCTCAAGGGCTGCCCCTTTATCTATCGACCCAACTCATAAAGATCCTTTTGGAAGGGTGGTTCATGGATTGACTTTGTCAATAAGATATGGTCTTCAGAATAAGGTATGGTCTTAAGAGGTATTGTTTGGTTTAGTAGTGAAAATGAAAGGGTTGAGAGTTTGATTAAGTTCATAATTGATTGATCAAATTGATGATTGAGGTTTATCAAGAATTTATTTAAGCATATATTTGTGGATTTGGTGCTCGATGCACATTGTAATAGTGAACATTCAACATAAATTAAACTTTGTAAGTAACTATGTGTTATAAAAACATTGATATTCTTTATGGTGCACACTTTTGGTGTGGTAACCTAGTTGCATAGACATAAATTTCAACCATTGAATATGCATTGCACAACATAGTATAGTGATTCTTGTAGTTGAGGAGCTCAATAGTTTTCACATGGAAGGCTAATAGTTAAGATGAATCATCTTCCTTGTTTGTCTCTTCCACTTTGGGAATTTTTGTACTTTGTTTAATATAAACAATATGAATAGATTAGAAGACAAAATGTTTGTAGCTCTTAACTATATGATAAATGCCATATCATGAGATTGTGAACACGTGAATAGTTGGTTACTTGGATATGTTGCTCAAGTTCAAGTTGTCCAACATTGTCATAAACTTAATGGGAATTTGGAGTTGATTCATTGCCAATATAGACATGCTAATGTTAATGCGAATGAATATATTATTCTTTTTGTTTGGGTTCACTAATTAATTTGAACAAGATAGTGAATAAGGAATATATTTTTGGGCGTATGTCGTGATCCTTGCTTATCGGTTGGCTCAACAAGAACAAATATTTGTGTCTTAGGAAAATGCAATGAGAAGTTCTCCATATTGAGTCAGTTACATCTATGAAGTAGAGATCAACATAGCTCCACTAAATGTGTGTGGAGTTATTTTCACTTATCCATACATGTGTTAGTGGGATGCAAAAATCCCCTAGGGTTAGCTTAAGTGGTTTGACTTGTCATGTTGAAGTCATATTAGCCAAAGAGGTCACAAAGTCAAATTCACCTTAGTCCCTAGAGGTTAGGCATACATGTTGTATGTCAACAACATTTATTCTAGGTATAAGTCATGAAATGTGAGAGAGTGCTTGAAGAGTTTCCTCGAGGAAGTTTTCCATGAAAAAATGGTATTGACATGCTTTATACTAACTATGAAAGAACCAATACTAACTACTATAAATTCTCAAGCATGTGAGTTGATGACGTAAAAAGACCCAGGCACCTTAAAACAAGCTTTTGGCATTGAAGCTCATAGACTTATCAATTCCTCGTAATAGTTTTCCTTTATCGTTTTATGACCCCAAAAGGAAGAAAAAATTGTGCCCTTTTAATTGTTATCGAGACCATTGAAACTCATTGGACATACTTTTAGTTTGATAGGAAAGGTCAATTTATGAGAAGCAATTGGATGAGTTATTACAGTGTTATCTTGAGTTGTTATGAGAACCTTATCAAATGCATCCAAGCCATCTTATTGAACATGGGATCAAGCTAAAAGATAAAGTTTTTTATGCCAAACGAGTCTTTATGTAGGGCTTCATTCAAGTCAAAAATGAAGAAATTAAGGGGCAAATTCAAGAGTTGTTGGATAGATGGCACATACACCCCACCTCATTGCAACCTTATGGCCCTAACATTATATTAGTTCGAAAGAAAGATGCCATGTGGATGATGTGTAGATTATTGACATGAATAATATCACCATTAAAAACTAATATGCATTTCCAAATGCTAATAGCCTATTACATTTAATCTCTATAAGTGAAATTCTTCAATAAGATTAACCTCGAGTTTGGTTAAAGCTAGATGCCTAAATCTAGAGAATAAGTGCAAGACAACCTTCAAGACATGATCACAAGGACCATTTGAATGGATGGCAATGTCATTTGGCCATACTAATGCCTCTACAACCTTCACAAGGATGATAAATAAAGTGTTAAGATTGTCGTATTTCATTCGTGATATTGTATCTAGTGAACATACATGTTGTACCTATGAGGATCACTTACACCATTTAAAACAAGTATTTGTAGTGTTGCATGGAGAGGAAAATTATTGGTCAGCGTAAATAATTGTACTTCTAAGCAACAAGAACTCATTGATCTTAGATTATGCCGAAAGAAAAATGGATTGAGCATTAAATTGAGGAAGATTTCAACCATTGTTGATTGGCTACGATTGAACAATATCCATCACTTGTTAGATTTCATGAGAATGGTGAATTACCTAAGAGACTTTATTATGCAACAAGAGTGTTCAAATAAATCAAGGCATTGGGTAGTGGTTGCTTTTTTCCCCACATTGACTAGCATTAATCAAGCCTTCAATCTCAAAGTAGATGCTTCTAACTAGACATAATTTATATGTGTCACAGTAGACCCACCACAAACCGCTTTGAGACATATACCACTTTGAGATATGTTTGGACGTTGTTTTTAATTTTTGATTGAATCATCAAGAAATGTATACATTGGTGATATTACTAGTTAGTTAGAGACAATCGTGCACAATTACCATGTAATACCCCGGATGTTAAGCCCCAGATGTTATTATTTGTTTTGTTATTTTGGCACAAGTTGTCACGGCCGTGGACTTGGACATTATTACTATTATTATTATTATTTAATAAATAACTATCTCAACATGGACAACTAACCAGAATGGGGGGCATGGATTCCACATGTAAGGGGGTTGGGGACTAGGAGTTGTTGCTCTCCCTAACATTACTAATTATTTTTTGTTATTTTGGTCTATGGAGGTGCTATTACATCCTCTTGGATGTTTGGTGTGACCCTCTTGACTAGTGTGCCTTCCTTGGCCTTGGTTGATGTCATTTGTAACTACTAATGTGCTATTGTGCCCTCACTAGTTATTTTTATCTAGCACTCTTTGAAGTGTAACTCCCAACTTTTGATGCACCCTTTTGTTATTATGGAAATGGAATCTCATGAATGAGTAACTACTCTACCATTTTGAGTTGGCTTGGGAGGAATTCGAGTTAGCCTCTTGTGGTTTGAGTAACCCAAATGAATTTGAGTTACCTCTCTTGGGAATTTGAATGGTTATAGAAGGATTCGAATTAGCCCTCTTGTATGCTTCTTCTCTCTCTTTAAGCTCTCAAGTGTAGTGGAATTCTCTCTTGTCAGGGAAATGCATGCTCTTGAGTAGGAGACACATGGTATTGCTGAAGATTGAAGACCTTGTAATGAGGTTTGAAGACCCTTTAATGGGGATTGAAGATTGATCTATGCTTACACAACATGAGTCCTTGTCCCATTACTTACCTCTGCCAGATCTAACTTGAAAATATTGGGTGAGGGTGGTGATATCTTGAGGGTCAGTGGAGTGAGGGGAGTCACAACTCACCAAGTAGAGCAGATGGAAGGGGACGTTTAGATAGAGAAAGGTGTAGTTGTGCTATTCTCATGGTGTTGAGAAAGGTGCAATCATTGTTGGACATTGGGTTCAACGCTCCCCGTGGGTTTCGTGGCATGGACTAATTGCCTCCCAGGATCCTAACTCTGGCGATTGTGGCGGAGATTAACACCTGTGAGTTTTGGTCTAACAACAATCGTGAGTCCAACAAATGGTATCAGAGCAATAGGTCAAGGGTTTGAAACTCCCCCGGCTCGCGTTGGGGGGATATTGTTGGAAATTGGGTTCAGCGCTCCCCGTGAGTTTCGTGACATGGACTAATCGCCTCCCGAGATCCTAACTCTGACGATTATGGCAGAGATTAACACCTGCGGGTTTTGGTCTAACGACAATCGTGATTCCAACAATCATATGTTCTAGTTTTCCTATTTATGAGTATTTTTGGGTTGTGAGACATGTTCCATTGCGTTCAAAACATCCTTTCCAGCAAGAAACACTTTTTGTTTCATTGAAAATGGTTTATGTTTGACTGAGATACAACTGTTTTTGTGTGGCAGTGTTTCAAGTGTTGAGGTGAGCGCACCATACCTTTTAGTTTGAGAGTACATATCCTGTGGATCTATGGCCTTAGATCAGGGGTGTTTGTCATGTTGAAATATGCATGAGCATGGCATCTCTACAGTTGGGTGGAATGTTGTCCTGTTGAAGCTAGTTTCCCTTTTAAAATATGAGTATTTTTTATGAGATTATTTATTATATTTTATGAGGTATATGTGCTCACGAATCTAATTTTTATCTCTGTTATATGGCTGTAGGTGGAAGCCAGTAGATCTGATGTTATTGTAGTATATTTGTTGTTTATATGGCAACCAATAGATTTGATTTTATTGTGGTAGATATGATTTTATATGGCAGTCGATGAATATAAATTTATCTTTGTTACGGATAAGATTTTGGCATTGTTTATGTAGTTGTAAATGATAGATTATGAATATGATTTTATTTCCTTTTACATTGTTGTAGGTGACAACCATGAGATTTGATGTTATTGTCGTTTGTATGGATGTAGATGGAAGCCCTCATATCTGGTTTTGTTTTTGTTATTATGGTTGTAAATAGAAGTCAATAGAGCTAATTTTTAATATTGTTAATATGGTTGGTTGTGGCAGCCTATAGATTTGTTTAATTATATTGTTTATGGAAACTTACATAACTGATTTTATTGACGACTTATATGGTTGTAATATATCTAATAATTGATGTTTGATTAATTCATGCTTGCATTTACCTTGCATTGCATGTGCATTTGGAAAATAATATGCATCGGTAGTTTACATTTCTTAAAAAAAAGAGGAGGTTGGCTATTTAGTTTTATTGACTTGTTGGCATGCTGGCCTAGCCTTAGTTACCCTTATTCTGTTATGCATTATTCTTGATTCATCCTTCCCCTTAGGTTTCCAGGCATCCTTGGCCTTTGATTCAGGGTTGGGGAGATCACATACCATAAGTCTCCCTAGTTTCTCTAGACCCAAAGAAAGTCTAATAATGCATGTCAATTGACGCAAATCATTATTCACAATATTTTAACATTGTGATTAAGTACCATAAATACATAACAAATGAAATTGTATATTTTTTTCTATTGCAACTGTTGTAACATATAATGTCCTCATTTAATTTTTTTATGAAGATAGGTGAATTCATTACAGATGCTTTATAAATTTGGCACTTGGTGAGATTCTTGCAGTCATAGTGATGTGGGAAAATCTTGCCCTTGGTTTCCTTCCCTCTCTCATACTAAGTGAGTCTATATTTAACCAACCCAAACCAAGTTTAAAACTATAGTCACATAATATTTAAACTTTGGGTATAGTTTGAAAAATATTATCAAGGGTGATACCTTGCCAAGGAAAGTATAGTTAAGTTTTTGAGATAGCATTAACAACGAGCGATGCACTATTAATATCTTGAAATTTGTCAGAAGAAGAAGATCAAGAGAGATCAAAATATTGTCAAACCTTTTTGGGGCCCAAATATTGTTATACTGCTTAATACAGTTTGGGACTAACAATCTAAAATTCCATGTTGATATTTTAATATGGAAAAAACACAAATTTCAAAATCCTTTATCCAACATTATCAGATGTTCATATTCGACGCTATATTTATGATCTTCTAAAGGCATTAGATTATTTCCACTCCTAGGGAAGCATGCATCATTACCTTAAGCCATACAATGTCATGATAGTCCATCATCACATGAAACTTCGTCTCATAAATTGGGGCCTTGTAGAATTGTATCGTCCTAGGAAGGAGTATAATGTTTAGGTTGCATCAAGATACTTTAAAGGTTCAAAGCTCCTTATTGATTTGCAAGACAATGATTATTCACTAGATATATGGATCCTTGGATGTATGTTTGCAAGGATATTATTTCAAAAGGATACATTCTTCTATGGCCATGACAATAATCGATTTTGAGAACCATAAGTACCTGCAGCAAAGGTAGAAGGAACACTAGAGTAGTAGACCATCCGCCTAGTTGTTGACCTTGATCCAGTTGTTTAAGCAGATCCAGTCGTTTATTAGTATGTTCGAGCATATCCAATCCCATATCCATCTACAAAGTATGTTCGAGAGCCATAAGAAGCACAGGTGACTAAAGCATTTTTTCACCACCAGCATCACTAACAGCAGACAACTTGTTGAGATTGCAAAGGCTCTTTAGCATAGATGAGTTAAATACTTATTTGCACAAATATCAAATAGAGATTGATCCTCATTTTTAAGAACTTGATAGAAGGCATAGAAAAAATCCTTGGTTAAAATTCATGAATGATGATAGTCAACATCTAGTTGTTCTTGAGGAAATTGATTTCATGGATAAGTTGTTGAGACACGATCACCAAGAAAGATCAACTAGAAAATAAGCAACGACCCACCCTTTTTTTATCATGTGAGATCTACAAATGCAAGTAAGACTCTTGCTCAATAAGACTAATCTTATTAGATTGAACTCCCATGTCATCATATGATTTCACAATTTGAAAACCATGCGAAAATGGTTGTTCAGAGTGCAAAGGAAAGTGGTTTTTCAAAAAATTCAATTAGATATGACATGTTGAAAATTGGTTATTTATCCTCTGGATCAACAATGAAAAATTAAAAGGTTTACATGTTAATGAGCCTTAATTGATGACAATCATCAATATGGTGGACACATGCAAGGCTCGATTAAGACATAAGGCATCCAATGCCTAGATTCCATGTAGTAATGTGTGGGGATATTTCTTTTGAGCTTGAATTTTGCAAGGATACATTTGATTTGATGTGGGGTTGGTTGATCCAAATTTTTTTTCCTGAATAATATCTGAAAATTGTTGGGGATCGAGTTCAAATATGGAGGCTTTCATTGACCCAACCATGGTTGATTGTATGGGTCCTCTATGTTCATTTGTAGTGAAAATGGGCCTTAATAGTATATTAGATCACTTGTTAGTAGTCACTTGGTATGTAAACCAATTTATCGTGTTTATGTCTACAACATTGTTATTATCAATGGATCAACATCTTCACGGCCTATTTACTCTTTCTCAAGATCTTGTTTCCAAAGTGAGTAAATTGGTATGTGTTGCATTGGTTCAACTACTTGAGATTTGGCCTAATTTCCTGCAGCCCCACATGAGAAATATCATTGAATACGTGTTGTAAGCAAATCAAGACAATATGCAAATGCGGCTCTTGAATCATGTGAATTATGACCTGCATTTTGCAAATCTTGTCTCCCACCATAAATATTGAGAGAATTTCTCTCATGCTTGATTGTGATGTTGTTGTTGAACATATTGAGGTGTTGGAAAGGATTCCTGATGAATTACATAAAATGATACCATCTTCAATGGAATTTATGTGAAAATGGTCACTTTAGGTATTTCAACCACAATAGATCTTATATTGATACCATTTAAGGAATGGTAACTAAGAGTTCAAATTTTTGTTCCATTAAGCTTTGCTATAAAGTTTTAGATTTTATTTGGTCTAGGATGATATCTAAACCAGTTATTTGGTATGTCAACAAACTCAATCATATTATTGAAGAGGTCATGGTTTGAGTTGGTTTCCATTTTATTGATTTCATTATTCCATATGGGATTAGCATGGCACAAGAATGCAAAAGAAATCAATGCATCAATATAGTAATCGGTAGGGCAAAGGGAAACATAAAAATGGTCTAAGCACTCCATAATCTAGAATATAGCTTACTCCAATGACTGTTAAAATTTACTTTGACTTGATTCCTTAATGCATATCCTCTTCTATTAGAACTTCAATATCTCTTGAATGTAATGCTTGGTGGATAAGATATGTTGAGACTCCTTTATATGAAAAGTAAAATAAAGTGTGAAATGTGTACAAGGAAATGCATTATGGTGTAAAGAAAATGAAGGTTGACCCTATAAAAGGCGCTTTCAACATAATGAAGAAATGCATTAAGTGTTGCTTGCATGAGGGAGGTCCAACCCACTTTTTATATCGCTTGACCCACAATGTCAAAAATCAATCAATGGGGGCATTTTGTGTCCACTTAGCATGACAAGTATTTTATAGGACCTGCAGGCACACCTTGCAGGAATTTCCCATGTCCTACGAGTGTTTCACCATATCCTGCAAGAATTTTATCATAACCCATGGGCATCCTCATAGCCTATGGGCATTTCTCTAAGGTCTTCAGGCATTTTACCATGACCTGCGAGCACTTCTCCAAGGCTTGAGTACATTTCTTATGGCCTGCAAGCATTTCTCCAATGATTGGTGGGCATAACAATGTTGTGCTGGCATTTTGATCCATGGTGAGCATAATAGTGTTTGTGTGGGAATTTTGAGCCATGGCAAGCATATTTGTCTTGCCTATGCAGGCATATTTCTTTATTCTTGTGGGCATAATTCTTTGGATATGCGGCGAGCATAAACTTAGACTTATGTGGGAATTTTGGTAAGATTGCTTCAAGAATGTTGGTTGAATTTAAGGTTTCTTCACTTGACTTGCCCTTGTGGAATTCAATGATGGCACATCATGATCTTTCCATCATACATGGAACTTCACTTCCTCATGGTTCCTGTTACTAAGGTTGACATAATCAAGCATATATATGACATACTTCCTTACAAACATTATTTTATTTTTACTTCCAAGGACATCTGGGACTTTTGACATCAATTACAACACTATTCAACAATCTCCCCCTTTGTCATTGATGACAACTTAGTAAAACAATCTTACTCCCCCTGTGACTATATTGTCTTCTTGTGGTTCTTTGGGACGACTCTCCCCTATCTTCATGCTTCTTATCTTGCACTTGTTTTACTATTTATCTCCCCACATTTGAAATCAATGGAAAAGGAATCCTTACTTTCTCATAATGTGACTCCCCCTATCAACAATTCCCCCCTTTGAATGTTTTTTATTTTTTTGTTCGTGCATCTAGCCGGGGAAAGGAATCACCACCAATTTTTGTCTAATATACTTAAAAGTATCATAGGAAGAGGTTTTGTGAAAAATTATGCTATTCCTTAGTTCCAATGTATTCCAACTTGATATTATTTTCTGTGTCTTGCACCCTTAGAAAATGATACTTGATAGGAATATGTTTAGTCTTGGAATGCATCACTTGATTCTTATAAGTGTTTATAGCATCAGTATTGTCACAGAGTATATGAATAGGATCATTCTATTCTACATGGAAGTATGTTAAGGTTTGCTTCATCCATAGAACCTAAGTACAACATGTTGTTGTACAATATATTCTGACTCTGTTGTGGATAAGGACACTGAAGATTATTTCTTGTGCAAATAAGACATTAGGTAGTTTCCTAAATAAAATGTTGCTCCACTTGTACTTCTTTTTCCATCAATACTTCCTACTCGGTTTTCATATGTATAGGTTGTCATAGTCGACTCATTTCCTTTTGGATACCATAGTCCAAAATATATTGTTCCTTCAAGAGATACCTAAAGAATATTTTTACTACTAGAACCTGAGTCTCCTTAGATGCATCTTGAAATATTGCAACCTATCCAACTACTTGCACTACATTTGGTCTTGAGGATGTTACATAGAGTAGACAACCGGTCATTGAGCTATAGAGAATTTGATCTGAATCTTTAGTTTCATCCTCTTTACTCAACTTGCAACCAGTGATTATATGAGTACTTATAGATTTGTAGTCCTCCATGTTGGACTTCTTCAACATTTCTTTTATATACATGGTTTGAGAAATGAAAATACCTTCATTTAGTTGAGATATATGAAGTCCTAGGAAAAACGTTAGTTCTCCAAGCATAGACATTTCAAATTCCTTCTGCATTTCCTTGAAAT
This sequence comes from Pseudotsuga menziesii, assembly GCA_001517045.1. Taxonomy (NCBI): domain Eukaryota; kingdom Viridiplantae; phylum Streptophyta; class Pinopsida; order Pinales; family Pinaceae; genus Pseudotsuga; species Pseudotsuga menziesii. Next base: position 853,145 of record LPNX010593154.1, on the reverse strand, counting down.
TTTTTTGGTTTGATCTATCATCATCACTTCCAAAGATGATTCCATCAACATACATGCCATTGTACAATATAGTATGCCTTTGTTGTGGATAAGGACACTGGAGATTATTTCTTGTGCAACCAAGACACTAATCAGTTTCCTAAATAAAATGTTGCTCCACTTGTACTTCTTCTACCATCAATACTTACTGCCCAATTTTCATATGTATAGGTTGTCATAGTCAACTCATTTCCTTTTGGATACCATAGTCCAAAATCATTGTTCCTTTGAGGTACCTAAAGAATATTTTTACTACTAGAACCTGAGTCTCCTTAGATGCAACTATAAATATTGAAACCTGTCCAACTGATTGTATTACATTTGGTCTTGAGGATGTTACATAGAGTAGACTACCATTCATTGACCTGTAGAGTCTTTCATCCATTCATTTAGCTTCATCCTCTTTACTCAACTTAGAACCAGTGATTATAAGAATACTTACATGTTTGCAATCCTCCATTTTGGACTTCTTCAACATTTATTTTATAGATTTGGTTTGAGAAATCAGAATGCCTTCATTTAGTTGAGATATATGAAGTCCTCGGAAAAAAGTTGGCTCTCCAAACATAGACATTTCAAATTCCTTCTGGATTTCCTTGGAATTTTTTTGGTTTGATCTATCATCATCACTTCCAAAGATGATGCCATCAACATACACTTCAATGATAATAATATTTCCATGTTCAACGTTTATGCAGAGATTGTTGTCTCCACTTCCCTTCTCAAACCCTTGCTGTTGTAAGTACTTGTCTAGTCTTGAGTACCAAGCTCTAGGAGCTTGCTTTAATCCATATAGGTATTTATCCAATATGCAAATATAATCCTTTTTTTTTAACAATAAGAACCCTTATGGTTATTCTTGTTAGGATTATTAATCCTCCCTTTACCATACTGTCTATTAGCTTAATTTAGCATAACTTAGGAACCTTAATTAATTAATTGGGTCCACTTGGCCTAATGGGGCCACATGTACTAGTTACTAGAGTGTGGGGAACACTGCTAGAGGTTAAATGCCACTTACTGCATGTGCATGCATAATTTTTTGCACCTCCTAGACCAATCCCTACATTTTAGAAGCCAATGGGAGTCCCGTCACCAACCTCCATCAATTAGTTGGAGTTGGAACTAGTTAGTCTTAGTTAGCTTCCAGTTACTTTCGGTTAGATCACAATTAGTTAACTAGCGCTATTTATGCATGGCTAATGCATGGCTGCATGTGGAGTAGGAGCCTTTGCCCACCTACCACCTCAGTTGCACTGAGTTAACTAGTTATTACTGATTGTATGAGTTGGTTGGACATCTGGGAGTTGATCTATTAGACTCTGATATTGATTGAGACAGCATGAGTTAGCTAGTTAGTTAGGTACAGTCAGATCCAATTGGTAGATTCTAATTGCTCCCTAATGCATTCAAATTCTTTCTATGTAAACTATTGTAACACCAGATTTAATTAATGACAATGATACTGTAATTATCTGAGTTATACTCATCCGTTTCCTGTGTGGTTTGTTTTGTTCAGTGTGTATCTTCATTCTCCTTTTACTGCAACAATAATATTTGACTCATTTCTTGAATATCTAAATGGAGCAACAATTTTAACATGGTATTAGAGCCATTTCAAGCAAGCTTCATGTTTGTTTCTCTCCATTAAACATCAGAAGCAGCTGGGTTTCCACAGAAGTCCCCATTATTGAAGTAAGAAGGAGCTGCGTTGGGGAGTTGAAGATCTCGACGTTTCGAACCCTACTTTGGGATCATCATTAGAAGTCCCCAATATTGATTTGCTAAATCTGAATTTATTTAGAGTAGCGGTGCAGGTGCGACAGATCCTAAAAATATGTTCATTTCGAGAGGAAAAGCATGATTCTAACATAGTTCGAATGTTGTAGTGTTTTGCAGTGAAAATCTATAGGTGCTATGTAGCTTGTGTGAAGTTTTGTGATCTTTCAGCCGGAGAATTATGGATTCTCAATCTCCTACACCATGGATCCTTATAACTTCCAATTATCTTAATTAGAGGATTGATATGCAGCTGGCCTTGGGCACACATGGATACCTCAGGATAATACTTGGAAGGGAGGATGAGCCCCATCAGCCAGTTGAAAAGAACAAGTTTCTGAATCGTTGTGATGAAGCTTTCGGTTATCTATGCACCCATATATCTAGAGATCTCCTCTTCCACCTTGAAGGTTTGAGGACACCTAGAGAATTCTAGGAGAAGCTTGAGAACTTGTTTGAAAAATAAGATGAGCTTAGGGGATACCTCCTGGAGAGTGAGTTGGTAGCCTTACATCCCAGCAGTTTCGAGACTATTGAGCAATTCTTTACTACATTCAAGTATCTTGCAAGTTCAATGCAGACAGTTCAGAATAGAAAGGAAGGATGAGAAAAATTTCCTCTCCATACTCAGCAAACTTGGTTTTGAGTATTTTGTATTTGTTTCTATATTTCATTCCAAGCAGGAAAGATTCCCCGGTTGGAAAATTCCTTCACTTGATTCCTTTTTCGAGTCCTTAATTAAGGAGCAAGAAAATTTGGTTCGAATGGGAGTCATCAAGACCTCCAAAGATCAGGCTCTCCTAGTTACTGACTCTAGCAAAGCACAAGACAAAGGGAAATCAAAGAAGAAGGAGGCCAAAGCAGCTCATTCGAAGCCTAAATAGAATTATCAGACTTCTGAAGGAGCCTCTATCTCTAAGAAAAAGAAGAAGTTCGAAAAGAAAAAGTGTCCCTATTGTATGAGGGGTTTTCATCCAGAAGACCCTCAACTAGATGAAAGATCTATGTGTACAGAACAATATTGCCCTTCCATAAGGTGCAGAGATGTATGATTATGAAGAGTAGACTGAAGAAGATGAGATATGCTTGCATGCAATCCTCTCTCTGTCGAAGGCTTATTTGATAGATTCTGGAGCATCCAACCACATGGTTTCCTCCAAGAAATCCCTCATCACTTTCCCTCTATCAGGAGGACCTAACAGCCATATGGGAGATGACTCTAAAATCCCAGATGTTGAGAGAGGTTCATATAAATCCAGCATGATGAGTTCATGCCCTCTCCTACAGAAAAGCAAATTATTGAAGATGAAGAAGAAGCAGAATTTTCCCTACAGTCAATTCGAATTGAAGAAAGTCTCCTTGGAGTGACTCCTTCTCCTGCTTCTCCATAAGTGTATTAGATCTATGATATCTCATCTCCTCACATGGATGATCCAGAAGAATACATTCGAATCTCTGTTTTTGAATAAAATCACTCCTTCTATTCTTTGCAAAAATTCTCCAGTGATTCTTTAAATTTTGTGCATAGTTTACCAATGATTGTTTCAGAAAAGGTAGAGGAATTTGATTTCTCTATATCTAATAATGTTGCTGGTGTGCAGATAAGTAATACCATGGATATTATGGAAATAATATTAGATTATAGGAGTGATCCATTCACCCTCATTAATCTAGAGCTTCCAGTAAATTCCTACAGGATTGCATGCACCAAAAATTAGAATTTTAAAGAAGGAGAAAATTGTGCATCTACCATCTCGGTGGAGCACAGTTTTGGATATGATATGGACCTTTTTGGATCTGATTTATTTTCTGATATGATAATATGTGGTTCAGGTTTTAAGATTCAAGAGCTTTCAGTATTGCTTGTAATTGGTTTCATCGATTTTGGTGTGACAAATCAAGCACCTCAAGTCTCCTTAAATTTTGTTGTTGAGGATTTGATGTTAGTTCTCTCTTATGAGTTGATGATATTATATTTTGTGAATTATTGGTTATTTCTGAAGCAATATCAGATTATGGAGCTCAATCATTCACTCTCCACAGTCCCAGGGCTTCTCTACCTTTGGTCACATGCTCATCCCCTCAGAGAACTAGTAAAGAGGAAGACATTCTGTATCCACCTGGACACATGATCCTGAAACTTGGGGCTGATTTTACCACTCATGGTTTGATGTTCAAGGCTATCATATATCATATTATTGGGTGTTCCTCACATGGTTCGAATTCTCAAGAACTTTTTCTCTCTCTCTTCAGTTGATTTCAGCTGCTCTACATGGGTCCAGTTTTCGCCGTGCAACTGTTTATATTTTTTATTCAGTTGAGTACATTATTCTTCTTCCAAAGAGGAAGATTCCTCCAAACATAAGCATTTTGTTTGGATTCAGAGGTTCACCTACACAGAAGAACCAAGATACTGCATTTGCTACTGCATAGTGCTGCAAATGGCAACAAAAATTTTCATAAGTTTTTATTCAATATTTGTATTCCTACTTATTTTGAGGGGGGTGGGGGGCGTTCCCAAGAGGTTTTCCCCTATTTCCTCGTTTGTATCAAGCAAAATTATTTCTTTTAGATTATATTTGGGTACCTATGGTCTTGTTACCAGATCCCATAGTTGTCCAAGTTAGGATTTAGGGGGGGTGTTAGGATTATTAATCCTCCATTGACCATACTGTCTATTAGATTAATTAAGCCTAACTTAGGAACCTTAATTAATTAATTGGGTCCACTTGGCCTAATGGGGCCACATGTACTAGTTACTAGAGTGTGGGGAACGATGTTAGAGGTTAACTTCCACTTACTGCATGTGCATGCATCAGTTTGGGCGCCTCCTAGACCAATCCCTACATTTCAGGAGCCACTGGGAGTCCCGACACCAACCCCCATCAGTTAGTTGGAGTTGAAACTAGTTAGTATTAGTTAGCTTCCAGTTACTTTCAGTTAGATCACAATCAATTAGCTAGCACTAGTTATGCATGGAGGCATGTGGAGTAGGCGCCTTTTCCCACCTACCACCTCAGTTGCACTAAGTTAACTGGTTATTACAAATTGTATGAGTTGGTTGGACATCTGGGAGTTGATCTATTAGACTCCGATATTGGTTGAGACACCATGAGTTAGCTAGTTAGTTAGGTACAATAAGATCCAGTTGGTAGATTCGAATTGCTCCTTGATGCATTCGAATTCTTCCTATGTAAACTATTGTAACACTAGTTTTAATTAATGACAATGATACTGTAATTATCTGAGCTATACTCATCAGTTTCCTGTGTGGCTTGTTTTTTTCAGTGTGTATCTTCATTCTCCTTTTACTGCAACAATAATATTTGACTCATTGCTTGAATATCTAAATCGCACAACAATTTTAACAATTCTATGTAAACTACTTCTTCTAATTCTCCATTTAGAAAGGTTGATTTTACATCCATTTGATATACTTTTATATTTTTGGAGTATGCATAAGCCATGAACATTCTGATTGCTTCTATTTTGGCTATAGGATAAAAAGTTTCTTCAAAGTCTATTCCTCAACTTGAGCACACACTTTGTACACTATTCTTTCTTTGTTTCCAATAACTTGTCCATTTTCATTCTGCTTGTTTCTAAAGACCCATTTAGTGTCGATCACATTTTTTTTAGGTCTTGGGACAATTCCCATGTCTCATTTTTCTCAATTTGATTTAGTTCTTCTTCCATGGCTTTTATCCAATGCTCATCAGTTCTAGCCTCCTCAAAATCATTTGGTTATACTATATACAATAATGAGAAATGTGCATGTTCAGGTATGTGTGCTTGTCTTCTTTGTCTGGTTTCTATTCCTGCACTTCTATCACTAATGATTTGTTGTGGTGGATGATTTTTTTGATACCGGCTTCTAGAAGATGTTTGCTTATCTTGTGTGTCATATTATTCTTCGTCTTCTTATTCCACTTTTGGTTCCTTCTCTTCTTGCTTTTCTTCTTCTACTACTACTTATTTTGGTTCTTCCTCTTCTTTTTCATCAAAGATATTAGAATCTTCACTTTCCTTCTTGGTTTTTAGCATACCCGTTTCATCAATTTTTACATTGATGCTTTCCACTACCTTGTTGAGATTTAGATCTAGCATTTGTATGAATTTATTTTGCATGGGTATCCAACAAGTATGCCTTCATTATCCTTGGAGTCGAATTTCCCCAAATTCTTATCCTCCCTTTTTATGTAACATTTACTTCTAAACACTCTAAAGTGCTCGACATTTGTTGGTATTCCTTTCCATTGTTAATCACAATGGGTCATGTCACTGTAACTCCCGAGCAATCCTCTGTTCAAAATATGAATATTTGTGTGTACTACTTGACCCCAAAATATGTTCCTTAACTTGGATTCATTTAACATTGTTCTAGTCATCTCTTGCATAGTTTTGTTTTTCCTTTCATCAACTCCATTTGCTGAGGTGTCATTGATGTTGAGAATTGTCCCCTTATTCCACACTCTTCACATAATTTTTATTTGAGGTAACATCCCCTCTGTTATCTAATCTCAAGAATTTGATTTTTAAGTCAGCTTCATTTTCAACCAGTTCCTTGAATGTCTTAAACATCTTAAAGGTCTCTAACTTTTTCTTAAGAGAGGAAACCCAAGTCATCCTTGTATAGTCATCAATAACCAACATGAAGTATTGTTCACCATCCAATCATTTTCTTCTTATTGTCCCACATAAATTATCATGCACAAGTTCCAATGGTTCTATTTTAGAATATTCCTTTTGATTTGAAATCAACTTTTGTATGTTTTCAAAGTTGACAATGTTTGCAGATGGTGTCTGATGGCTTTGTAATTTTAGGCATTTCTCTTTTATCTTGCTTTTTGTTGATTTTGACAAGATCGTCAAAATGTATGTGACACATTCTCTTATGCCACAACCAACTTTCATCTTCCTTTCCCATGCAACATTTTTCTTTTATGATCTCATTCATGATATATATGTTGTTTGGAGTTCTAGTTGTTGTTGCTACTAATATGCATGTTCCTTCTTTCCTTATTTCACATTCCTTTGAATTGAAAGTAAGGATGTGTCTCTGATCACATATTTGGCTTACACTTAGCAAATTATGTTTCATATTTTCAATAAGAAGAACATTTTTTGCGATAGCTTCTTTACTTCCAAGATTGACTATACCTTTTCCTATAATTTTTCCTGAGTTATCGTTTCATAAACAAATAAACACTTCCTTCTCTATCTCTACTGTTATAATTTTCTTTTATATCTTGTCATGTGATTTGAGAAAACACTATCAATGTACCATTGATTTTTTTTTGGGATCTTGTAGGGCAAAGGCGCATTCTTTAACATTTAATTGGTCCTACTTCTTTTTCCAAATTTATTGTTGTTCTTTTGCATGGATGTTAGGAACCCACTTTGTTTCCTTTTGTAAATGAAATATCAATTTGCTTCTTCAATTTTTGGTGATGTGTCCAAAATTATTGCATTTTTATCAATTAGTTTCATAACCCAAAGAGTTATAATTTATGTCAAAAACTACATGAGATTTTTTGGGATAATTGCTCTCATAATTGTTCCTTGTATTTTCATCCCTTGTATAGCTCTATAATCTACAACCTTATGTCCAAATTTGTTGCAAGAATAACACATGCCAAGAAAAATATTTTGATACCTGAGCGTGGGAGGTATTCTTTGTGATGTAGTCTTCCTAAACTCGTGTCTTTGTTGAATATACTCTTCTTCTTGAACCTTTTTCTTAACTAGTTGTTTAAAACCCTCCTTTGGGGGTTTTTAGTCTTCCCTTTTGATGGGACCCATTGAGAATATCTACATAGCTTTTTTCTTTTGCTTCTTTCCTTGTCATCATAGAACTTGAACCTTCATTAATGCCATTTTGTCTACATCCTAGTCCAAACTTGTCATGGAATGGTTTTGGATGCTAATGATTTCATTCAATAATTTGGTGTTGGTGTCAAAATTTTGTTGAATGAACCTTTTATGTAGTTCCTTTCTTAGAGAGATCTTTTCAACTTCCAATTTTTCTTCTACTTTCTTCTTTTCTTCTAGTTGTTTTGTTAGTGCTTCTTCAATCCCTTTGTATTCTTCTAATTGTTCCTTTAGATTTATGATAGTCTACGCAACTTCTTTAAATTTTTTTCTAAAATTCTGAAAGCTTTATTTTAGTTCCCTTAAGGTCCACTTCTCCTTCAAGTTAAAAGTCTTCTTCATCGTTTTTATGGGTCTCTTATTTAGTGTCTAATGCCAAGAAAAGTACATTTTCTGAGCCACTACCGCTATCAGTTGATCTACTACCTTCTTTTGAATAGAGGCTTTTCTTTTTGAAAAAACTTCTTTTATTTCTTTTCCTTTTCATGACTTTCTTCTTCATCACTATCTAAACCCTTTGAGGACATTTAGAAGAAAATTTACATATTCTACCACATTCAAAACATTTAAAAGGGATCTTACCTATTTTTTTTCCAGATCCCCTTTTTAACTTTCTCACAAATTTGGCTTCTTCTTCATGATCTAAAATGTCACTATGGTTGGAGCATGGTTTTGACTTGTACTTGTTCCTTCTTGTCTTCTTGGAAACTTGGAAATTTGCCTCTCTTTGGATGGACTTTCCTGTTATGTCCTAATTTCATATGCTATGAGATTCCATGCAATTCATCCATTGTTACTTTTTGTAGATCCTTTATGTATTATAGGATTGATACTTTGGAATCAAACTTCATAGAAGAATTTCTTAACACTTTTTGTACAATTGCTACTTCTGGAGCTTCTTCTCCATGACCCTTGATGGTGTTGACTACTTAAACTACCTAAGGAAAATAGGTTGCAATATTTCCATGTTCCTTCATCTCGAGGCTCTCAAATTATCCTCTATAAGTTTTTACTTTTTCCTTCTTTACTATAAATATTATGGAGTTTGTCCCATGTTTCTTTTGTTTTTTTACACTGCATGAATTTTATAAACTCTAAATCTGTTAGACCACATAGGATTGCATTTCTAGATTTTGCATTACATTCATAAATCTTTTTCTCATCTGCATCTATTGGTGGAGTCTTTCGTAATTTATAACCATTGTCAACTTCCTACCAAATGTTAAGCCCAAGTGACTGCAAATACACGTCCATTATTATGCTCCAGAAGGGATGAATTGTATAAGTTATAGTCTTTTATTATTTAAGTGTTGCTTTTATGAGGGAGATTTGACTCACTTGTTATATTGCTTGACCATCATAAAAAAAATATTTTTCTCTTCAACATAAAAAATCAACCCCACAATGTTAAAAATCAATTTGTATGTGGCCATTTTGTGTCCACTTAGCTTGACAAGTATTTTATAGGACTTTCGAGCACACCTTGCAGATATTTCCCATGTTTTGCGGGCATTTCACCATATCCTGCGGGCATTTTATTGTGACCTGTGGGCATCCTCATGGTCTACTGGAATTTATCTAAGGCTTACAGGAATTTTACCATGACCCGTGGGCATCTTCGTGGCCCAAGGGAATTTCTCCAAGGCCTGCTTGCATTTGCCCAAAGTCTGTGGGCATTTCTCCAAGGCCTGTGGGCATTCCTGTGGGAATTTCTCCAACAATTGGTGGGCATAACAACATAGTGTAGGCATTTGTTGTTCATGAATTTTGAACCATGACAGACATATTTGTTTTGGCTATGTGGGCATATTTCTTGGTTGTTGCGGGCATATTTCTTTGGTTGTTGTGGGCATAAACTTAGACTCGTACATGCATTTTGTTAAGGTTGCTTCAATAATGTTTCTTTACTTTAAAATTTCTTCACTTCGCTTTGACATTAACTTGTCCTCATGGTATTTAATCATGACACATCATGATCTTGATATCAAACATGGGACTTCACTTACTCATGATACATTTTACTAAGGTTAACATCATCAAACACCTCTATGACATATTGCCTTACACACATTCTTTGATTTGTACTCCCAAGAAAATATTGGACTTTTGACATCAATGACAACACTATTCAACATAAAATTGGTGGACAACTGATTCCCATATTTTATGAGACAAGTGTGATGCTTATATTATGAGGCGTCGAGCTATCCTAAAGCACTCTCTCCTCCTTTTCTATTTTTAGAAAATAGTTACACAAAAATAAGCTAGAACCCAACATTCAAAATATAAAAAAGGAGCATTTTGTATTAATCAAAGGGGGGTTTGGAATTTTTGAGGGAGGACATATCTTCACCAGGAGGCTATGGGCCTTTATATTTTATGAAGACTAAGAAACCAATAATTGGATTCATTGCTCATTTTTAGAACATCCTCCTATCTTGTTCTTATGTTCACCTTCTTATTTTCCACAATATTTTCTATTTACTTACTTATGTAATTTGCAGAAGAAGACTCCTATTTATTTAAGGTTAACAAAATCTAGTTTATGGTACATATACCTTTTATTACTTCGGATTTTGTATGATGTATTTATGCAATATGCAAAGTATAATGAAAGAATTTTAACATTATTTTGACTCTTCCATGTACCTTTGGTTATATTTAGAATTGTTCTTTAGATTACTTGTGCGAGTATTTATGTTGTTGGATTCATTGTTTATGCCTATCCTATGCACTCATGTTGTTGAATTCATTTGTTTAATTCCCAAAAACTCCATTTATATGTATTATTGGATGCTTGAAGACTTCCATCGCTCATCATAAAGTGTTTGTGATGCTTCTCCATCCTTAGATAACAATGAATTCCTTACTCGTTGTTATTACAAGGATTTATTATCCCTCTTAGACTCCGTTGCACCTTGCATTATCAACTTTATGTTTTACAATTTGAGACTCCAATTTTGAATGGAAATGATTTGGTTTGAAGTATTGATATTGTTGATTTAGTTTAGTCCACTGCAATTTTCCTTCCTCGTTCAGCCTGTCATTCATTCATTTAAATATGGAATTCAATTTGAAAATTGTTTTAAGTTGTTGTTGTAGTGACATTGGGAATATAAATTTTTATTAGTTTATTGAGGGATACCCCATTTGGACCAATATCCAACTTCAGGTCTAAATTGGGGATTAGACGCTTTGGCATAGTTCCCCTACAGCTAGGAACATCTCAAGGAACAACATTAAATTGACATTGTTGCAGAGGAACAAAATGATGAAAGGTTACTTTCCCTGGGGTAGGACAATGACAAGTTCTGAGTCCTTCTACTAAATAAGAGCAGAACAACAGGATGCATTGCTATTTTCAAGAAGATTTATCTATTAAGTATTTCACCCAACGACTCCATATTACTTCTAGGGCGAACTTAGTTGCTTCATTAATAGTTGTAGGGTATGCTCCATTTGATTTCTCAGTTGTACTTGGTTTCCCTTATCCCATGACTATTGTTGTCAAATGTTTAGAGTGTCTTCCCAAGTTTGGTGAAGATGAGAGGATCACCCTAGGAAATAGTTGATAAATTTCCACTCTTGCATGCATCATCTTAGGATTTCCCAGGAAGATGTATTAATGAATCTTTTCATAATGTCCTTGGAAGGAAATGCAAGAAAATGGTTCAGAAGTTTGACCACTGCCACTATCTCACTCTTGAAAGATTTCCATTTAGGATTCCATTCTCATTATAGGAGAATCGATCCATCAGAAGTTCTCATGGATGATTATTTCAAAATTCAACCTACATGGCCAAATTGTTGCAACAAAGATAAGGTGAAAGACTCGGTCACTTAAGATTGTGAGAATCATGCAACCCAAGATGGCCATTACGAGTATATGGAAGAAGAAAATAAGGAAAGTACAATATTTTCCCCTACTATAGAAGCTCAAAATCAAGATTGCAATGAACAATTTTTTTCCTTTATTCGTAATTATTATCAAGAAACCCATATACCTTCCGAAGCTGTAAAAAATATGCATGAAGACAATGTTTTATAAACTGAGTATGTGGTAGAACAAATATCCTCTGAAGGTTTGGTGGAAGAGGAAATGAAAATTCTGTTATGTGTTGATATACTTGAAGATGTTGACTTATCCACTACTTTCCTCCATTATTTTAATTCTCTTAAGGTCACAAGTGAAGATGATAAAATAATATTTGTATAGCAACTTATTAATGCTTTTAAAAGTAGTGTGGGTCTAAAAAATAAATAGAATTACCTCTTGAATATTTGGTCCATGACTTGGGTTTTCAACCCATAGATAGTTCAAATTATTACTCTAATGATGAGCTTAATGAAGAGAAGCAAAATCATAGCAGTAGCGCTAATGAGGAAGACTTTACTTTCAAGTTTCAAGAAGATGCATTTCATAGTAGTAATGTTGGATATGCACTTGAAGGGTTTCAAGGAAAAGTAATACTACCTCATGCTCTTGAGAAAAATGGTCACTATTGTGATGAGAAAATTATTTTTCAACCTATTTTGTAGGAGTACATATCAAAGGGAAGACTTTAGAATACATCAAAGACATTGAGGAGTTAGTTCAAGACTCACAATGGCGTTTCATCAAATATATTGTATTCACGCGTTAATGATAAAATTGGTGATGGTCAGATTGAGATGGAGGATTCATGTGCAATGAACTGTTAATTGCATATTGAAGAACATATCCCAATGATGAATAGTGGAGGAGAATAAATGGATGAAATTTTCAAAGTTTTGCTTTGCCTGATGACATTGCAAAACATTGGATTCTTAGTGATTTTGTGTTTACTAATCAAGAAAGAAAGTTTGATTAATTTGAAACTTTGTGTAGTATCTTGAATAAAATTTATTGTGATTCAAAACATATACATGGAGCAAACATTTCAAGAATTCCAAGATTCAGTATTTCATTTTAAAAATTGTTTGATTTTTCTTCAAGTATCTATATAACAATGAGCATTGGATACCAATATTACATTGAATATGATAGCTTGGTGAGATTATTTTATGAATTTTTTTGTGATAAAAATGTTATCTCTTCATATTCTCATGTGATTACATGTAATGTCCCCTTTTAAAATTTTATTAAATGGACCATTTTTTTCACTTTTTCCCTAATTTTGACCTTAACTAGTTTTGATGTATGGACCTCCAAATTGACCCAAATGCTCCCAAATTTTCTCAGAAGGCACATGAATGATATTAGAACTTAAATATTATGTTCATGGATGTTTTATGACCCCCAAATTACTTCTTCAAACTTTTTTAATGTTCTGTTCAAAGTAGGAGTCTTTACTAGCAAATTGGGGCTCCAATTCCCCCTAGATAATTGCCGGAAATGGATTCTCAAATGGTCCCAAAGTCGCTCGAATTTATGAACAGAGGCATGGGATGTGTAAGGTACATTTTAAAATCCTAATATACATCATGTTTCAGTTTATACAGTCTGTTATGACTCTTTCCAAAACAGCTCCCAAATCACAATTTCGACCCTTGGGGAAAATGCACCAAATCTTCTCCCAATGCAATAAAAATGAGTAAAATGGATTCCAATGCTTAAGTAATGAACACGAGACTTGAAATACACATTAATTACAGTCCATTGATAATATATTTATCATAGATACATTCCTCCATTCGAAATAATAAGCATTACCATGTCATGTATCAAAATATAGTGGAAATAGTCATTGTTTGCTCATTAAAAGTCATTTTGACATATAAATCTTGGGTATTTCGACTTGAAACTTTCTAAGAGTTAAGAAAAGAGAATTTTTAACTGATTAGAATCATAAATAGATCAGGAATATCTCTCCCAAAGAGTACACGAGCTCACCCAAGGCGCAATCCCTCCATGAGCATGAATATGCAAAGAAAACTGGAAATGGTTGAGAGAAAGTGCTGCAATAGAAGAATACAAATGCTTCCCTGTATCTTAAACCTGAAAATAATACTCCATTAAATATCTGAGTGGCCTCTCCAAACACCGACTTGGATGTGAATCTTTCACCCTCGAAATTGGCTAAGGCAATTAAACTAGTCATCCACTAGTTCTCACAATTCATAAATGACAATTTATCAAATGATAAAAATCTATTCTCTTGGTTGCTTCCTATTTTATAAACATACTTAGCCTTATAAGGTTCCCAATCCATCCATAAACTCAATCCAATTCGAATTAGGGTGTGTGCTCATGATTTTCCATGTGTCCTCCCTTTCCTAGCCTTCCACCTTCCCCAAATTCGATTTGGAGCCCATTGAGCTTCCCCAAATCACATGAGAGCCCACTTGGATTCTCTATTTCGAACTGACATGTCAGATATGAAATATTTCAGTCTTCATATCTGATTTGTGTCATAGGTGTCATAGCATCTTCATCATTGTTGTCATAGAGGTAGGGAATCTAGTCCAACTGTCTCACTAACGCCAAAATGACTCTTCATCTCCCATGTAAGTTACACTTCCTCCCATGTAACACCCCAGTTTTGACCCCATTTACATTAATGTATATGATGTGTGTATTATAAATAATCATGGCACGGAGCTAAAGGCCAAGGCCCCACCATTGATTGGGATATGTTATGTTTCGGATTTTGAATTGTCACCGATGGTATATCGATACATACAACATATATTAAATTGTGGCATCATGTAAACATGCACTTTAATTAAATAACCCAACCAGCTATGTTTGCAGCAACTAGATTGAGAAGGGGCATGATTCTCATAAGGATAAGGTGGGGGGGATGTCAAACCTTGAGCCATGAGGGAAAATCCATGTGTCACCACCCTGTTTGATTACTCATATTCCCTTGTCTTATCCAACTACCACCATTAAAATTTGCTGCTGTTAGTTGGGGCAGTTATGGCTGGGGAGTGGAGTGTGGCAGGACTGTCAGTCATTGCCCACACGCACACTCCACCAACGAATCGAACCTCATGTTGGGCAGAAGAACGACTATGCCCATCATTCCACTCTCTCCACGACGGTGCTGAAACACTCACGCACTTTCGACTCGCCATTCTCCATTGTCGCTCATTCTCATGCAGGGAAAAACATCCTATGTCTCATGCAGAGGATTATTTTTCCTATTTTGGTCTCACACAGCCAGGAGAAGGAGCCGTTTTCCACTGTCATTCACATTTTCCATAGAGAGGAATCTGGTGTGTTCCATCCGTATTTGGGATTTGGTGTAAATCTTCTCTCACGCACTGGGTTCTGCGTTGTTGTTACTTACACAGCAAGCTGGGGGCCATTCGGTCACTATCACCCACGATTTTTCTTGTGGAAAGCCATTTTCATGCTCAGGGACTGTGTACTGTATTTTCTTCCCCAATGTGGTCTGTGTAAGTTTTCCCCGGTGGCTTCGTTGTGTAGAATGGGTTGTTGTTCCCCACGTTTGTTGGCTGTGTATGCTGTTATATTTTGGGGCTGTTGTAGATTGTTTGGAGTTGTTTTGGCCATGATAGGGCCAAGAACGACTCAGGAATTGTTTTTCCCTATCCAATATGTGAATCGCTTGTGTGACTGCGTGTATGCAGTGGTTGGTCTTCGGACTATGTTGGGAGCAGGGATGGGGGCTTGGTTTGCTTGATAAACCTGGTGTGTTTGGAAACCACACAGACAGAGCTAGAGAGCTGGCTTTCTTCTCCATAACCCTTGAATAGCATTGGAAGGGAATCAGGGCCCGAGGGACTGTGTAGCAGAGAAGGGACTGATTCTTTGTGTTGGGTGTGTGTGGGTGTCTTAGAAGATAGGCTAGTTTTGGTGTAGGAGTTCCTAGCTCTGTAATGGCCTCACCAGCTTAGCATTTAGCCTTTCCCAGCTCCTTGATGGCCTGATAAACCTGACCATGTTGGCTTGGTTGTCTTGTTGATGGCTTGATAAACCCAATTGTGTTGGCTTGGCTGTGTTTTGTGTATCCTTGGCTATGTGTAAGCCTGCTTGTTCCTTATTCCTTGGGGAATCATGCCCAACTTGGGGGTGGCAGCGTTGCTGAGATATTAAGGAGCATGCTGGCCTATGGTTGGGTGGAATGTTGCAGTGACGTAGCTGGTTGCGGGATGAGTTCTTTATAAGATAAGTAATCTTGTTTATTTTACTTCTGCAATCATATTTACTGTTAATGAATTATGATGTTGGACATGTTAAATGCTGAATCGTATATGAATGAATGTTGTTTTGCTTCCGCTATGTATATGAACAATTATGCATCTTAGTATGTAGTATGTTCAGGCTTTTTATTTTAGCATTTATATGCATGTTCTTGTTCATGGGGCTAGTTGCGCGGATGGTTAATGCCATGGTAGTGTCCTCTTCGCCGGTCGGAGGGTCGAGGATGTTACATCCCAAATTCGACCTATGATGCATATTGAAAAGTGTATTATCCTTCTAAATCATCCAATAACATTTAGGCTTCCCATAGATTCAAAATTGCAAGAGGAGGATGCCACGTGACACCAAATTTCTAGCTTGTGTGGGCCCTATAGTCTCCATGTGTCTCCAAGCTCCATTGCCACTTCAATTTTCTCTTGTATTTATTTATCTCCTTTATTAAATATTTATGCCATTCTAATGTTCAAACATCATTCATTATCCCCCTTATTCCAAATCCCAAAGCTTCCACCCCCAACCTAGGAAACTAGTAATTTTCCTCCTTGGAAATTATTTGACCCACAGCATCAATTTGACAAACTCTAATGAATATGGAAAATGTGATTAGGCCATTTGACCCAATGCAAAATTTGGGACATGACAAATCCTCTCTTCCCAATATTGCTTGTCCTGAAGCAATTTCAAACATGGGTCTTGAAGAACCTGCTTTTTGTATGATTCTTTGAAGTTGCCACTGAGTTTCCCAACTTTGAGTCTTTGATATTCCATGAATATTTGAGAGAGGAACCACCATGGTTGCTGCTGCACTACTCTAATTAAAATCATTTTATTAAGTGGGGAATCCATCTCCCATACTGCTTGTTTCCCCAAAAAAGTTAAATCAATGGGGCTGAAAAAGTATCCCAGGGTCCCATTGCTTGTATTGCACTCCAATAATTAAGAGTGCTCTCCAACCCAGACCATGAGGAAAGAGAATTCTGGGATCCAATTTTCTTCTATGCATTCTTCCAAACATCATGAGTACATAATATATATCATCAAAGTACATAACACCATAATAAATATGCACATCAAGGAGATGCCTCATCAAAAAATTATAAAAGTGCTTATACCTCCAAGTAAGTAGACCACCATTTGCCAAGTGCATACAAGCTTCAAGTGACCAATCAAATACGCTCCAATGACATAGGTGAGGATCCTATGTCCCATAATGCTTCTCCAAAGATATAAAATGTGCATCAATATAATTATCCATGTGTTCTTTCATCCAAGGAGTGAATGAAGAAGCTCCACCAAAATCTGAAGCAAATAATGAGCAAAAGAAACAAGGAGACTTCAAATGACTCAGAGAAGTCTCACCCATACATCCATGAATGAGAGAATCATAAAGATACAACAAAGTATGTGTCTAGCATCAAAAATGTTCTCCAATCATATATCTATTCACCCCAGTGTTGGATGAATTTCCTCCAACATCAAATGAACCAAGTGTTTAGCAAGAGAAACCATGAGTCTTCAAGTGACTCAAATGCATATCATAGGTGCATCCATGTAGATGTGGATAATCATAAAGTAACAAAGGATGCTGCTGAAAATTTGAATAAGAATGTGCTCCAACCATGTCATCATAAAAATTAAATCTAGGAGTTCCATACTCCTCATGTGGCACAATAAAAAAGAACCCTTTCACCCATACTTCATTGAGACTAATGCGGCAAAACATGGAATTGTAGGATGTAGGAGAATGAACTAACTCACCCAAATGATCAAAAAGTGCAGAGGTTTCATCATGGGAAGGATACATATGGGTAGTATCATGTAGCTCCTTCAAAAGTGTGAAACTTTTGTCATAGATTGGTTCCAATGTAGACGAATCGTGCTCTTCTTTAAAAATTGCATAACCTTCATCAAGAGAAGATTCGAGTTCCTCTTCCACCACATCAAGTGTTTGGATATCTTCAATTTCATCTTCAAACACATCAAGCACATTCAAATTTCCACATTTCTCATGATCCACCATGTCATGAGAATCCTCCAAACAATCTACCATTTGACAATCTGAAACATAGGAGGAAAAACAAGTGTCTTGCAACTTTTCAAGAAGTTGTTCATTTTGAATTGTGAGCTTATGAATAACTTCATTATTCTTCAAGTAGGATTCACATAACCATTCACTAATATCAATGACATTTTTTCTATAAAAAATCAAAGACATGAAATTACCTTTGATGTTGCACATTGCTCTTTGAATCTTCTCCATGCCTTCAAGGAAGGATGGCTCCTCCAATGAAGTATCTCTCCAACAAGAATTTGATACCAATGCTTGAGTGTCATGGAGTATGCTAAGGGCCTCTTGTATCTTCTTTTTATTCATATTTAAGGACCCTTCAAGAAAATGAGGCTCTTACAAATGAACCTCCTCATCTTCTTCTTTCTTTCTTCGACCAACTTCATGAAGCTCAAGTGGTGATGGGGAAGTTGATCTTGTTTCTTCTTCAACTGCTACAAGGTATTCATTTTCATGTTTAATGGAATTTTGGCTTGCAACAAAACTTTCAAAATTTATCTCTATGTCACTAACATAGAGGTGTGAGCACCCATCAGTAGGTACTCCTTCATAGTTCAAGCATTCAACATTAGATTCTCTTTGTTTCATTTCCAAGGTAGAATGTGTCTCAAAACTATCTTCAGTATTTTCAATAGAAAACTATTCATACTCATGTGATGTATCTTCATATTTTTCAAAGTAAATTGGGAGTGATTTTCGATCCTCTTCATGTACTACTTCTTATACTTCACCTATTTCAGAACTAGGTGGTTCATGGCTCTCCTCCTTTTGCTCCTTCAAGCAAGCTGATGCATTTTTCCCCTTGGTTTTCTTAAAATCAATATATTTTCTCCAACTTTGGATAGCCAAAAATTCAAATAATTTCATAATATTCTTGGTCATTTCTTAAATTATAGCTTCAACGATTTTTATATGCTCCTCACCATCATATGAGGTTCCCCTTTCATCCCTAGTCATAGTTTCCTCTTCAACAAAAGCACTTCTGGGTTTCAATATATAGTGGTGGTTCCTGAATTCTTGTCCTAATAAATATAAGACCACATAAGGTTCTAGATCATGCTCTGATACCGCTGTAATTTCCCTTTTTAAAATTTTATTAAATGACCAATTTGTTTTCATTTTCCCCCCAATTTTGACCTTAACTAGTGTTGATGTATAGATCTCCAAACTGACCCAAATGCTCCCAAATTTTCTCAGAAGGTACATGAATGATATTAGAAATAAAATATGATGTTTATGGATGTTTTATGACCCCCCAATTACTTCTTCAAACTTTTTTAATGTTCTTTTCAAACTAGGAGTCTTTACTAGCAAATTGGGGCTCCAATTCCCCCTGGGTAATTGCCGAAAATGGCTTCTCAAATGGTCCCAAAGTCACTCGAATTTATGAACAGAGGCAGGGGATGTGTAAGGGAAATTTTTAAAGTCTCATATGCATCATGGTTCATTTTATACAGGCTTTTATGACTCTTTCCAAAACAGCTCCCAAATCACAATTTTGACCCTTGGGGAAAATGCACCAAATCTTCTCCCAATGCAATAAAAATGAGTAAAATGGATTCCAATGCTTAAGTAATGAACATGAGACTTGAAATACACATTAATGACAGTAAATTAATCATACATTTACCAGATATGCATTCCTACTTTCGAAATAATAAGCATTAGCATGGCATATATCAAAATAGAGTGGAAATGGTCATTGTTTGCTCATTAAAAGTCATTTTGACATACAACTCTTGGGTATTTCAACTTGAAACTTTCTGAAAATTAAGAAAATATAATATTTAATGGATTAAAATCATAAATAGATTAATAATATCTCTCCCATAGAGTACATGAGCTCACCCAAGGCGCAATCCCTCCATGAGCATGAATATGCAAAGAAAACTGGAAATGGTTGAGAGAAAGTGCTGCAATAGAATAATCCACATGATTCACTGTAGATTAAACCTGAAAATAAGACTCCATTAAATATCCATGAAATACCCGAGTGGCCTCTCCAAACACTAACTTGGATGGGAATCTTTCACCCTCGAAATTGGCTAAGGCAATAAAACTAGTCATCCACTAGCTCTCACAATTCACAAATGACAATTTATCAAATGATCAAAAGCTATTCTCTTGGTTGCTTCCTATATGTTATAAACATCCTTAGCCTTCTAAGGTTACCAATCCATCCACAAACTCAAGCCAATTCAAATTAGGGTGTGTGCTCGTGATTTTCCATGTGTCCTCCCTTTCCTAGCCTTCCACCTTCCCCAAATTCGAGTTGGAGCCCATTGAGATTCCCCAAATCACATGAGAGCCCACTTGGATGCTCTATTTCGACCTGACATGTAAGATATATCAGATGTCAACCTTTATATCTGATTTGTGTCATAGGTGTCATAGCATCTTCATCATTGTTGTCATAGAGCTAGGAAATCTAGTCCAAGTGTCTCTAACTCCAAAATGACTCTTCTTCTCCCATGTTAGTTACACTTCCTCCCAAATTCGACTTATGATGCATATGGAAAATTTTATTGGCTTCTAACTCATCCAATAAACTTTATGATTCCCATGGATTCGAAATTTCAAGAGGAGGATGCCATGTGGCACCAAATTTCTAGCTTGTGTGGGCCCCATAGTCTCCATGTGTCTCCATGCTCCATTGCCACTTCAATTTTCTCTTGTATTTATTTATTTAGATACTTTATTAAATATTTATGCCATTCTAATGTTCAAACATCATTCATTATCCCCCTTATTCCAAATCCCAAAGATTCCACCCCCAACCTAGGAAACTAGTAATTTTCCTCCTTGGCAATTATTTGACCCTTATCATCAATTTGACAAACTCTAATGAATATGGAAAATGTGATTATTCCATTGTGACCCAATGAAAAATTTGGGACATGACATTACATTTCTAGATCAAAATATTGAACAAAGCATTAAACAATGAGCCAATAAAATCAATGTTGAAGATTAGGGATCTATCATCATTTACAATATGCCTTTCCATTCCATGAAACAATAAATTTGGTATTCCTCCTCGATGAACCAAAAGTCACGTTTTTGTGTGTTTGAAGATCCCATAGAAACTAGGTTGGAGTATAATTTGACGAAATCCACAAATTACTCAATATGCATGAAGACAATACTTATGGACTGTAAGTATGAAGTGCTTATTTATTCTTCACTTCGATTACTGACCAAATGAATGGAAGCTCACTCAACAAGTAAAATGATTTCTTAGTTTCACTAGAAGTATTATTTCACATAATCAATGAATTTTCACTGATTAAAGTAGGAAAATGGCATTGGCATATGCAATAGCCACATTAAGTCTTTAGAATTGAAAGGCGTATCATGGGTGGGGGAAGGTGCTACGAATGTCCGAGAGCTATTCCAAACTACAAGGGAGTTGGCACCTTTGATTATTTTTTTTGATGATTTTGGTCTTTTGGTAGTGTTCATGGGAAAAAGTTGGACACCAAAATGCAAGATCACAAATCTGTTATAAATCAACTTTTGGTTGAACTAAATGGGTTTGATGCTTGTTATTTTAGACTTCAAGATGTTAGCCTTTTGAAGGTAATCATAACAAGTTTTGAATGACTAACAGATTCAAAACATGACTCGCATAGCCTTCTTAAGAACACATCTATGTTCCATAAGGGTTATAAGTTGTTTTATTAGGTGGCATTGCAGGTTTTTAGAGATGAAAGAGCTTCATGATTTTATCCTAATTCCTTGAAAGCATAAAAAATATATACAATGTTGGAAAGTAAGGACAATTGGAAGATTGTTTTAAATGCATGGATTAATGGAGAATTTGGGATAAGTGTAACAACAATACTTTAGGGTGTCAAGATATCCTAAAGCACTCTCTCCTCCTTTTCTATTCTTAGAAAATAGATGTACATAGATAGGATAGAACCCATAATTCGAAATTTTAAAAAGGAACATTTTGTATTAGTGAAAGTGGGGTTGGAATTTGTCAAGGAAGTTGTAACTTCACTAGGAGGCTATGGGCCTTTGTATCCTTTGAAGACCAAGAAACAAATCATTGAATTCATTGCCCATTTCTAGAACCCATTCCTATCTTTTACTTATGTTTACCTTCTTATTTTCCACTATCTTTTCTATTCGTTTACTTATGTAATATGTAGAAGCAGTCTCTTATATATTTAAGCTTAACAAAAGCCAGTTTGTGGTACAAATACCTTTTTTAGTTCTAATTTTGTTTCAACTTTCTATGCAATATATAGAGTATAATGAAGTAATTTTAAGTTATTTTGACTATTTCTTGTACCTTAGATATATTCAGACTTGTTCTTCATATTACTCGTGTGAGTGTTTATGTTGTTGAATTCATTGTTTATGAGTAGCATATGCACTTATATTGGTGTATTTGTTTGTTTAATGCCAATCAAATTCTTTTATATGTCGTTGGACACTTGAAGAGTTCTACAAATCCTGAAGTGTCTACGTTGTTTCTTCATATTTGTATAACAATGACTTCCTTACTTATTGTTATTACAAGGACTTATTCTTCATGTTAGCCTCTTTTGCACCTTACATTATCAACTTTATCCTTTTTTATTTGAGATTCCAATGCACAATGTAAATGGTTCAATTTGAAGTACATATATTGTTGCTTTAGTTCAATCCACTATAATCTTGATTAAACATTCAACCTGTCATTCATTCGTATAAATCTGGAATTCAATTTTCAAATTGTTTTAAGTTGTTGTTGTGGTGACATTAGGTAGCTATATTTTTATTGGCTTACTAAGGGATACCCCCTCTGTCCCAAGATCTAGATCAAGGCATAAGGTGGGAATCATATTCATTGGCATAGTTCTCGGGTAGCCAAGAACATCTCAAGGAACAATGACGAGCACTAGCAATTTGTTTGAGAGTGATTGTATAGTTCCAATGATTGGTTTTAATGCTTTCAAATAATCTTACATACAATGTCTAAAATTTATGCATGCAATCACATAGATTTCCACAACAATACCAATAGATGAATTCTATATGTACATACTAATAAGAAAGACTTTATTTTGCTTAATAATATTATAGGTCCCTAGGGAGATCACAAACATCAATTGTTGCATCATGCACATGTTGTTGACATTATCACAATATACAACATGCAAAACATATACCATGTCTCTCATGTTGGGTCTTATGGGTTTAGATACCAGAATTAGTTTATTCATGTAAGTAAATGCAACCAATCATTAAAGTCATTTACATTATTAACTAATATGTTCCCATATTATCATGTTAATTATGGTATGTTGCTTCAATCATGATCTCTAAACTTAAAATGCATTTTTCCTTTCTATTATAAGTAAATGTATTTTATCATGTAGCATAATTACTAGACAATAATTTCTCAAACATATTTTGTGGATCCCCAAGAGTAACCATATATTTATTTTGGTTGGCAAACTGCCCCTATTTAGTTTGTAAGCTTACTATGTGACCCAAGCAACATGTTTCCCGTTATGTTTTATATGTTACACTTTGTGTGTTATTTTATGGATTTTGGTTATATTTTGTGATGTAATATCTAGGGTTTCTGCAATTTAGATCATTACAAGTCGCGACTTAGCACTTTCAGGGATATGTGCTTATCAATAGGTTTATTTATTATACTTGTGTTATTTTATGGTTTTTTGATATATTATAATGTAATATAGGGTTTATGCAACTTCAACCATAAATGTTGTGACCTATCACTTTAGAAACAATGTGTTTGTCATAATGTTTTATTTATTACACTTGTGTTACTATAAACTTTATAGATTATGGATATTTTGTGACATTTTTGACAAGTTGTATATAAGAGACACTTATGTTTTATATAATGTACTTGTGTTATTTCATAGTTTCTGGATATATTATAATGTAATATAGGGTTTATGCAACTTTGATCATAAAACTTGTGACCTATCACTTTAGAAGCAATGTGTTTTCCATTATGTTTTATTAGTTCCTGCCAAAGCACAGACTATACTTTTCGTTCATAAGTAAAAAACATTGACTACCTATCAGTTTAGTTTGTTTTACATAGGTTTTCAAAAGTTTGTCAATTTATTACAAAATTAAATGCTAAATTAGATTATTTTAAAAATTAAAAAGATTTTTTATAATTATCAAAATTCAATATTCTAAATTTTTTTATCGACAAAGGACAATTTTGATGGAACATAAATTCCTTCAAGAGCAAGGTTAATTGTTAGAACTAAAAAAGAAAATCAAAATCAAAATAAGATAAATTATGCCATGCAACCACACTATCAATCTCCTTTAATGTACAATGTATGGGTTCCAACTCTGGACATGGCAATGTACGCCGAAAGATGTTGTGGGCATGGTTGTATGTCATTTTCATAGATCAAACTTATGAAGACCATCCCCTTTTGAGTGATCCGGTTGAAGGTGTTGATGGATTTGAGCGAATGCTTGAGAAAAAAACAAGAAAGGCCGTATAGATACGTTGTGTTCAAAAAGGAACACAAATTCTCCATCAGTATTATAAGGCGACATATTTGTTGTCAATCTTTTTTTAACTCCGTTAATTGTTTACCTTGCAAATCTTAGGAGGAAAAGGAATCAAATTCGAAGACTGACTGGATCAAATTTGTGAGCAATTTCATTGTGGATTGCTCGAGGAAATGATGCTCCTATCTAATCGGTTTGATAAGATCAAGTCCTATATCTAAGGATAACTATGATTTTGATCATTTTCATAGGTTTGTACTTGATTTCTAGGATGGGATGTCAACAAAAGGTTTGACTGTAGGTGCTAGTAAATTATTCACAACATAGATTTGCTCCACTTCAACATTCACCCCAACATCTATGGTATGCTTAACATTACCTATTGGAGACAAATGTTCTGAAAATGTGAAATCTTGTCATAGCAACGCATGTGGATTAGGTTTCATATCTGTAATAATGACAATGTATCTCTAGGTGCAAGCTCAAGGAGGGAGTTCAAGAATATAACTACACATGATAACATGTCATGTAGTTGTTAGGTTAACAAATATAGTGACTTCAATGGCATGTCTACTAGTTGCCAATCCATGTACGACATCTCGATTGTGCAAGGGAGATTTCAGTTTCAACTTAGTGGTCATTTATAGAATGGTATATATATGATCTTCTAGAGGCACTATGAAAAAACAATTGATTTTTTTGAAATAAAATTTTGCATAAAATTGTTGTGAAACTATTTATGTCTCATCTTTGGATCATTTAAGTCTAGTTTTCTCTAATATTTCTTATATTAATTTTTGTTCTTTAAGCTCTGAGACGCTTAGAATCTTGCAATTGTGAATCTCCTCTACTTTCATATTGCAAATTATAAGCACAAAAACGACATAACAATATGCTTTGGTTTCCCGATGTAGGCCTTTGGAGTTAAGTTTACTTTATGAACATCAATCCAATAAAGGATTGAAACCTCATTTTATTTTTGTATTTTATGAAATTATATAATTAAAATAAGAGTAATGTTGTAAAGACATTGAATATTGAATATATCGTTACTTTGAAAAAATATTCAAATGATTTAAAAAAAACAAAAAATAAAATTTATTAAATGAAAATTTTCAATTAAAACATTTTATATAAAAATCAAACTTAAATCGTAGTAAAAATTCTAAATAATTTACTGATAATTAAAAATAAATAATAAATAAAATTTCAATATTTAAATGTGAATTATTTTCATAATATAAGTTTATTATTATTATTATTTGACAAGAACGGTCAAGGGGTATTTGTATTAAAAAAGAGGCAAAAAATTACCAAAGCAGGTTCATGGACTAAATCCAGAGGGATTCATAGACCATAACATCCTGTTCATCAGTTACAAAATATTGAATCTTATCTCGAAAGAGTCCAAGTATGAAATGACTATAAATTCTTACAAATTTCCCAAGGATGAGAATACAAAAACTGAACATATAAGAAAATTGCTTGCAGGTGTCCTAAAATCTGATTGTGACAATGGTTTCTTCAGAATATGAAAAATAAATATGCTCCTGTATCAAGTGACCCAACAACATTTAGGGATGTTCCCATTACAGATTATGTAACCAAAGTCTAGTTGCACTCCCTTGTTT
This sequence comes from Pseudotsuga menziesii, assembly GCA_001517045.1. Classification (NCBI taxonomy): domain Eukaryota; kingdom Viridiplantae; phylum Streptophyta; class Pinopsida; order Pinales; family Pinaceae; genus Pseudotsuga; species Pseudotsuga menziesii. The sequence continues at coordinate 827,098 of LPNX010593154.1, read as the reverse complement.
TCCATTTGATCTGCAAAGTGATTGTTTGTTCAGAGGATGTGTAGAAAGTTGATAGCATTAAAGTCATCGACAAGACTATTGAAAATGTGATGCATCTTTGTGGAGGGGATTTTATAATTTATGACTAGCTTTCTTGCCTCTCGGATGACCAGTAGCGAGTCTCCAAACACTACTAGTTCTTTGATTCCAAGAGTGATAGCAATTTCCAGCCCCTTCAATACAGCTAACCATTCCGCATAGTTGTTTGAATTTTTCCGTAAGCCCTAAGCGAAATATTTTTGTCTGTTCCCCCCCAGGTAAAAAATTACCCCTGCCACACATGCCAACCCAGTATTTCCTTTAGAGGCTCCATCGAAGAACAAAGAATGACAATCCAACTTTGTCCACCAATTGTTGAAGCTTTCCGGGTTCTTTCAGATCTTCCATTTTAAAGAGTTAGGTTTTTTAGCACCTCTCGGAGTTAGCTTGAGAGGGAACAAAAGATCACTAATCCATATTTTTTCTTTAGAATTTAAAGGATCAAGGTGTAAGTGCCGTAATCCTTTGGAAAGAAGACCTTCTGTCCATAAAGCTTTGGATGAAGAGGAGACTTTGGCAGGAGAAAGGATCAAGTTTTCAAATATTCCTTTATTTCTAGCAATCCAGATTTTCCAACATATATACTTAGGGAGAGCAACCCACTCTCTCGAGAAATCTGGTTTCTTGATTAAATATCCATGGTAATAATCTTTCCAGCAGACGAAGAAATATTTCCAATTTGTAGGAAGAGTGATATTAAATTGAAGCTCTTTAGGAACTGTGCACCATACCTCATTGGCGAAGGAGCATTCCATAAAGAGATGTTGCAACGTTTCTTCCGAATTTTTGCAGAGATTGCAACGAGACAGTCCTTCGATTCCCTTTTTTTTTAAATTCTCAGCTGTCAGTATTTTATGATGAGCTAAAATCCAACAAAAAAAATTGATTTTAGGGAGGTCGTCCTTGCTCTAGATGTTTTCCCAAAAGGCTTATTTCCTGCTATTGTTTTGGATTGAATTATATCCATCTTTCACCGAATAACTTCCAGATTTTCCCCAACTTCTAGAGTCTGATAGGTTGAGATGGATCGGAGTTGACTCCAATGATTTTCCTTTAACCAAGTATTAGTATTTCATTTTCTTTTATAAGAAATCTCATTTACATGAGTTTACTAACAAGGCAAAATATTCGTATTTGTAAATCAAAGGCTGGACTAAGTCCTAGTTAGATATTCTCTAAGTTCAAGTATTTATATAGAATTTAATGGTTCATCCTCCATTTTTTTTGTACCTTACTAAAAACAATTACTAAAGATTATTTTAAAAAAAATGAGAGAGAACAAGGATGAGCATTTGCTAAGGTTTAAGCTTACTATAAAAACCCTAGTCTTTCGTGAATACCTCCCACATTTATGTTTTTGTTTAAACAAACAAAACCCAAAATCGTAGAGTATGGAACCAAAGAAAATGCTATCATATGGTTTTGACCTTATTACAAAATGTGTGCAGGTGAGAAATTTGAACTATATCATGAAACCCATAACTCGCAAATAATTTGGAGGACACGTGGTTGGTGTTCAATGATTAGTGTTTAGTTGAATTTGGAGGCAATGAAAGGTTGTTCATAACCTAAAATATCGCATTTGAGTTCATTTGATTTTCAGATTTGTGGAGTGAGCAGCCGCAGGCTCATGGCCGCATGGCTTCGCTGTCACTCCATTGAGCGTATGCTTGCTTGCTAGAGTCATTCTTTCCCTTTGTAAAGAGATTTATGTAACTACGGAATCTAATCTGTGTGATACTCTTCAGCACCATTACCCTAGTTTTGTAATCGTCTCTCCTGTTGATATTTTGACTCTGCGAGTGCTCTTAACTATACACTGTGTGGTGAGAGTTGTTTTGAAGGAGTGAGCTTGGTTCTTGACTGTAAAAAGAAATTTAGCAGGGAATAACAGGTTCTATGTTTTATTGCTTGTTTTTAGTGTGGGTTTGATCTCCACTTCGTCGTGGCTTAGGACTTCACCCTTGAACACTGCGAGTTGTGTTTCTTCTGACAGTGCTCTACTTCAGCTCATGGTACTATCGAATGAGGCTAGGGTTGGCTCACAACGTCAAACAGCTGCGCAAACTCTCTTGGGTAAGAATCGAACTTGTTTAAACAAATCTTATGCACAAAAAGAAGTTATTATTTTGTTAATTTATAAGTATTTAACGTTTGGGGTTTGATTTGTGCAGGCTCTCAAGACAATGGCTCGGTTCTGAAGGACTCCACCAACAGGGCTTCCACGATGGCATTCATCTCGATAAGCCTCGGTTTCACCTGGGGATCGCCTGCACTGGTTGTGTGGCGTTTTAGGAAGATTCTGCCATGTGGTTGTTGGTTACTTGTTCGATCGTGGCTATTAGATGCTCTGTTTGTTTTTCGAAGCCCTAGTGGTTGTTTTGTAAAGAAAGGAATTGGGGTTTTTATAGCCGTGACTTAATGAATTAAATTTTGTTCCTTTTCGGCCATGGTTGAATTATAGTGATGTTGTTTTGATTCCAACTTTAAGCCATGACCTTATTTGAACCGACCATTGGGCCGTAATTGATGTAGTTTCAGTTTTAGGGTTAAATACTATTTGAAATTTTAGTTAAGCTCGAAGCTTATTATTTTGTAAACTATATTTTGATAATTTATATATATATATATTTGCCGTGGTTTTAAATAAGTGAAGGCAACTGTGATATTCTTAACTGTTCGGGTTTTTCTTTGATTCTGTGTATAATATCTTGAACAGGATTTTTGTTACTGTAAAATTTATATTTATTTGGATTATGTTTAAACATGAAAAGAAATGTTTCGGACAGTTAATTTCTAAGTTATAGTTTGATTTCACATAATAATAAATTTCCTTCAGTAAAACGATAGAAGACAAATCATGGATTATACGACCTAAGTTTTTACTGTAATTCCTGAGTTAATTTATGTTTAAGGATTTTTACTTACTTTTTCTCAGTTTAAATTATCTTACAGTGTTAAACTCTGTTTTCTTTTAGATAATGTATTTGATTTTGGTAGATTTATCTATCAGAAAAGTTACGGTTAAATGAATGAAGAAATGTATGTTAAATAAAAATATGAATATGTGTGAACTTGTAAAGTCCTTCTGTTCATAGAAAAGAAGGTAAAAATCCATATTTTAATTTCGAATTAGTACATGGTTAGTGTTGATTATAATGCTATTCCAATTTCATTTTACTTGGATTAATAATGGATTTATGTCAGTAAAATTCTAGCCATATTTACTGTTCTTCTATGTTAACCCTGCTTATTAAATTTTTGTTTGTATATCGTTTGTTAACTATTATAATATTAAGCTTATAGTAAATAACCTATCTACTGTGTAAATAAATACATAGATCAAGTATATTAAACTTCCTAGATCCTAGAAACAGATTTGTCTATATCATTATAGACTACTTCATCTAAGGAATACTTCTAATATAGAACAGAGAAACATACAGATGAATAACTCTTATGAAACCTATAGAAAGTAGCTAAACATATTCAAGCATACTTCATTCACTTCTTCATCTGTATCTAATCTAACCTATTGTACTAGAGTACTACCTTCCAAAAGGTGTGGAAAAATATAGTTTAGGTATTTACTTTCAATTTATCAAATAACTCAGAAATTTCTCTACTCATTTACCCTAATCTGGCTAGTTCAGAACTTACTAACTTTCACAGCATAAACATTTCTCCTAACTAACCCTAACATAAATAAAAACAGAAATATACTATATCTTTGATAAATCTTAAACTTTCTAGATACAGTAAATAATTAAATGACTGAACTAAACAAGTAAAACCTGGAAGTATAGATGAGGTGACAACAACTTAAGGAACCTGTTCCTCCCAACCAAATCTTGGAGAAGAGATGGACTGCACTTCTCAAGACCCCCGAGCTTGTCTCCTGGTCCACCTGATAGAAGTACTAGGTGAGAGATGTAGTCTAGAAATCCTCCGCAACTCCACTGAGTGTTTAGCAGTAAATAAGTTCTTCTTACAGCAGTATGAACTCAACTTAGAATAGCTGCACTAGTTCAGGTCTTCAGCACTTTTCCCCTCAAACTTACTTCAGCTAGTCCCCTCCATAGAATTCTCTTGTGCACTTCATTCACTCAGAGTGATCACAAATCCAGAATGAGTAGCCTCAGTTGTCTTCAATAGGAAGTTTTATTAACATGCCTAGGTCTTTTGGGTCAGTTTTTACTTAATGAGCCACATGCTCTTGTTCCACTTTCTTGGGGAATCATGACCACAAATTAGGGAAGTTGCCACCTGCAACAACTAGAAGTAGTTTGAGGATGCTGCCACATGTCAATCTGATCTAAACCCAACCTCCTCCATCAAGTGACCAGTAAAACACTCATTTAATAGCTTCCCTAAGCTGTTGTCTCATCTTTCATTTATTTATTAAAAGTATTCTGCAGTTACATTAAATTATCCTTGAGCCCACTTGGTCATTAAGTACAAACTTTAACATAAAATAAAACATAATGTTTCTTAAAACATAAAAATGTTTTGCAAATTGGGGCATGTTACACTTGGAAGAAGCCAGCAGATCCACAGGCAGCTGATGCAGGCTTTGATCCATCTTGTAATTTTTTTGGAAAATCCCATTTTTAGCATGATCTCAAACAAAAAGAAATGATTGACCTTGTCGAAGGAATTTTCCATATCCAACTTGATAGCCATACCGTGTTGTTTGCATTCCAGGCTGGAATGGATATCTTCTTAGACGATGATTATATTATGCATGATCTATCTGCCAGCGATGAAACCTCCCTGATTTTCCGAAATGATCTTAGCCATGACTTTTTTCATTCTAGTAGAAAGAAGTTTGGTGAGAATTTTATATGAGGTGTTACATAAGGAAATGGGACAAAATATTTCAATCAAAAGAGGATTTTTTTCTTTAGGGATAAAAGCCAAGAAAGTGGAGTTAGTAGCTCCAACAATTTTGTCTTTTTTCCTAGTCCAGTTTAGCATTTTCCTTAGATCTTATTTGATGATACCTAGGAAACTTGATAGAAGTTGATCGTAAATCCATCTTGCCCTGGGGACTTGTCAGGATGAAGAGTCCAGGTTGCTTCTATTATCTCATTTTCAGAGATTGGTTTTTCCAGCTCCTCATTCTCTTTGTCATGAATGTTGGGGCGAATACCTGAAAGAAGATTAGCTTGGGAGAGAGGGCCTGTCTCTCCATTATCAGATAAAATCTGGTTGAAGTGTTGCAAATCCAACTTCTTGATATCATCCTACCCAGTGATTATTTGGTTGTTGTTGTCTTTCAAATATTTGATGTAATTGAAGCTCAATCTGATTTTTGTTTGTTTATGGAAGAAATCAGTATTCTTATCTGCCCCTTTTAGCCATAGTTGGAGAGATTTTATTCTCAAAATCTCTTCCTCTTGTCTAGATGCTTTTAAAATTTTGAGGTATAGAGCTTTTTCTTGAGCGATGGTTTCATGAGTGATCTCATCTAATTCCATTTTAGAGTGAAGGGAATCCAATCTGGGTTGAAGATTTTTTTTGGTTATGGCAGGTTTAGAGTAGGAGGAGGTTCATTTTTTCAGGGCATAATGGACAGCCCTGAGTTTTGACTCCCAGATGAAGCTAGGGGAACCAAAGAAAGTAGAGTTCCAAGATGAGTGACTTAAGTCTAAAGTTTTGGAATTTTTCAACCAAAAGGAGTTGAATCTAAAGGGGATGGGGCTAAGTTTTGTAGGAGGGGAGAGGAATAGGGAGATGGGATTATGGTCAGAGGTGGCTGAAGAAATAATTTGACAAGAAGGAAGTAAATATTTTTGAAGGAAGGTTGTACTTACGAGAAATTGATTTAGTCTTGCAGCGATGTGGCCTGGTCATGTTTGCTTCTTGCTCCAAGTGTACTTCCCATTTTTTGTCATAGGATCCAGAAGGTCTAGATCTTCAATCAGATCTTCGAGCTTTTCACCAAAAGGGTCTCTAATGATCGATCCTCCTCTTTTTTCCAAACTTGATTTTGTTGTATTGAAATCCCCTGCTATGATAATGTATTTTCCTTGCAGATCTGCATTTAAATAAAGTAAGGAGTCCCAGAAATCCAACTTTTCTTTGTAATGGGTAGGCCCATATACATTATAAATAAAAATTGAGTCTTGATTTCTTTTGTTTTTCATTTCTACTAAAATCCAATGGGTATTTTCTTTTGCATATCTAATTTTGTATTTATCTATTTTGCAGAAAGTTGCAATTCCACCTAAGGCTCCTCTGGAGCTAATGGCCTTTCCAACACTATTTTTCCAGAAGAGAGATGACCGACTCATAACCTTGTCTTCTGGCATCTTAGTCTCTTTAACAAGAAGAATGTATGGTTTCTCAGAATTTAAGATATTTTCAAAGCTTCCACCTTGATTGATCCTCGCAAGCCTTTGCAATTCCAAGAGACTAATTTCATTATTTCTTGGATGTGTGAGATCCTGCTCAAGATCTGAAGTCTTTGGTTCTAGAAGATTTGACATTCTATACTATTTTTGTATCCTTTATTCTTAGTTGCCTTCCTAGTTCTAGTTCTCTCTTTGCCTCTTTCTCTCGTTGTCATCTTTGAGATTTTCTTCCCCACGTGGCTAGGGATGGCCTAGATCTGTTGTTTCCTGGGTTTCTTAAGATGACGATTGACTTGGGGATGTAGAATTTGGATTGATTCTGCTATGATTTACCATTTCTAACCAAGTTCCGGCCCCAGGGGAAGGTGATCCTTCAGGTGCTTTCCCATTGTTCTCTTCATCTCCTGCAATCATATCTGCCCAAGTTCCTCTAGGGGAGGCTGACCCATTAGGCGTTTTCTCCATGATCTATTCAACAACTACTAGAGAGAGTGAAGCAGGGGATTGTGTCCTCCTGACTTCTAATCTGTCTGCCTTATTCTAAGTTTTTAGATATGGGATTTCTCCTTCTTCAGTCTGGAGAGAATCAAATCGATTGCTGGTGATGGTTCCTTTACTCTTTGTAGATTTCTCCTGAGTTTTTTCTTGCCATTTTCTGGGATTGTTAGCAGAGGTAGGATTTGTTTTTTTTCCTCTCTTTGTTTGTTTCCAACCTTCTTCTTGATTTTTCTCTGCTTCTTCTTGGGTATATTTAGGGAAATTCTTTACGAAGTGTTCGTATTTGTGGCATTTCCTGCATTTGAAGGGAAGTTGTTCATAATCTACCTTCTGATAGAATTCCCATCCGTCCATGAATAAATTAACTCCTTTTGGTAGTCCTTTTTCTAGATCTCCTTCAACGCATATCCTAGCACATGCGAATAGTGGGCCTTTTGGTTTGTCTTTGTCTATGAATCTGCCTAGAGAATTCTTGATTGTCTGGAGGGATTCGTTATTCAAGCTATGGAGAGGTAAATGAGGGAGTCGGACCCAAACTGACACTGCTGAGGGGAAGTATTTTTCTGGATCAAAGGAGAGGTTCCATCGGTTGAGGTATAGACCTCAAGGTCCCATAAAATAAGGGCCACTTAGGAAAATGAGCTCTTTATCTTCCTTGTTTCTGAACAAAAAGGTGTAAAATCCTTTGCCGCAGAAACATTGTTGCAAACCCCATATGATGAGAGGCATTCAGTTTTTGGAAATCCAGATCTCCATGGATTTTGGCGAAGGCCAAATCCCTGAGAACTGACCAATGAGACCTTGCTCGCTCAAATCTAGAGCTTTCATTCATGAAGTTGCCGACATGATTTGGACTTTGGGAATAACTGCTCATTTCACAAAAGTAGAGGCTGGAGATAACGCAATGGGAAGAATCGGAGTGGAGGTAACTAAGGCCTGGAAAGCAAGATACAAGCTACAACGAGGCTCCTCCGATGGAGGATCCGGAGGTTGAGAAGCCATGCATCCAGGTTTGATTGGATCGGACCTTCAAGAACAACGATGGCTTGTAGAGGAGCTCTGTAGTGGAGCTGTGATATAGAGGGGCTACGATCCAGAGTAGCTGCGATGCAAAGGAGCTGCATGTAGGGATCGGTCTTAAATTTACTAATTTTTAAATTACAAGTAAATTCAATTTCCAAATTGGTTTAGAAAGTTAATGTATTGAATTGTCACATTTTAAAAATAAATAAAATTAATTTTAAAAAGTAAAAATTTAAACTATGAATTTTCCTATGCGATTATACTTCTCCTTATTGTCATCAATAATAAGGCATGGCAGTCAATTCACGTTCCAACACTCTCATATTCTCTGTTATAGGTTTTTTATTACGATATTTTTAGTGGGAACATATGATCAAGAAAACATAGATCCATCTACAATCAATAGATTGTTATAAATATTGTTGTCATTGATGTCAAATGCAAGGGGATACTACATATGTCCAAGATAAGTATTGCAAGATAGAGATTATTGGAAATATTTTTTTAGAATTTTGATGCTTAGTTTAGATACCCTATCTTTGAAGGCATTTTTTCTTTAGATACTTATCTCATATGGGAGTATAGTTTACATGGTTAGAAATCTTATTCCAATACCTTTCCAATGGTATATGGAGTTCCCTCTAAATTCATAGGAAAGAGGAGATGTGAAAATATTTGTAAAGTCATCCTAACTCGAAATTCAAGTAAGCCCTGCTAAGATATTGAACAATGTTTGGTCGACCTAGAAAATGATTTAAGAATAGTATAAACAAGAAGATATCTTTATTTGTTAACTAACTCATCCAAAGATGAATATCTCATAGGAGAGGTGCACTAGTGGAAAGAGTTGCATCATTTGAAGAAGAGTATGAGCAAAGATTGAGTCTCATTCCAAAAGGGGATATTTTCCAAGTTAGTATATAACTTTCACTATAAAATTTGTTATATGATGTTTTAGGCCATGCCACTTGGAAGAGATGGAGAAAATATCTTGAAGAATATTTGGTCCAAGTTTTAGATGTTTGTTTGATATATTTTAGGAGATATGACCTAGGAAAGGTAGTGCTTTAGAATGATCATGAAATCAACTTCAAATGGGTAAGTGTATCACTTTCACTATAACTTATGTTCTAGGATATTTCAAACCATGAAACTTGGAGGAGATGAATTATAGATATTGAAGTACATGAGATTCATGTTCTTTGTTGCTTCTATCTTTTGCTCTTCTGAATGCTCTCCCAATGTCTTTTATGTTATAAACAATATTTTGAAGAGTTTTTGATAGGTGTCCTAGTTCCTCTTCTAGGTGTTCATTATCTAAAACAAAGATAGGAACAGTAGGAAAAACACAGGAAACAATACCAGATAGGAAGGCGCAACAAAGGTTCTTCTCCCATACATCCAAGGGACAACAGACACAATTTCCAAGGTGTTAAGGAAAAAAACAAATAAGCACAATTTTTTGTCCACCAACCTCCCCAAGGAACATATTAGACAAGGCAAAAGTCCTGGTTGACCCAAAACTAAGAAAGGGCATTTATTCCATCCCTTGCTCATGTGGTGAAGTGTACATAGGTGAAACATGCCAATCAATAAAATTAAGATTAAAAGAACACTATGCTGACACCATTCATGAAAGAACCAAGAAGTCGGCCGCGACAGAACATTCATAAAAAACAAACCACCATGTTTGCTTTGAGGAAGCAAAGGTCATAGCCCTTGAAGAACACTATAAAAAGCAACGTATACGTGAAGCAATAGAAATAGAGAAATTTAACACCCCAGTTTTGACCCCGTTTGCATTAAATGTATATATTGTAATTAATCCTGGTGTGGAGCTAAAGGTAAAAGCCCCACCATCGATTTGGTCATTTTATGTTTTGGCGATTAAAATCGTTGCCGATGGTATATAGTGCTATCTGACACACATTAATTCTGGCATCATTTAAACATGCATTTTAATTAAAACTACCCACAACCAACTATGTCAATGCAACCATAATGAAAAGGGCATGATTTTCCTAAGGATAGGGAGGGAAATTATTTAACCCTTGGGGCTAATGGGGAAAATCCAAGTGTCAGTTGATAAACCCATTTAGTTGTCACCCACCTTTTTGAATTACTCACCTTTCCTTGTCTCAATTAGTCAACTACCAAATGAAAAACCTTTGATGTTAGTTGGGCAATTATTGCTGGGCAGAAGTGTGTGGCAAGACTATTAGTCCTTGCCCACACACACACTCCACCAGGAGACTTGTTCACTCTCACGTGGGCATGAAGAGACCATACGGCCCCATTCTTTCATTCTTGCCCATCCTCACGCAGAGACGGTCGTTTTCTCTCCTTACGCATAGGTTTTGGGATTTTTCCATCACGCAAAGAACTAGGGATTCGTTTTGGGGCATTCACGATTCTAGATTGGCCATGTATATTGTCCTCACACATGCATACCACAACTGATTCAGTATTCCACTTTCGATTTTGGCTGTGTGTGCAATTTCCTTCAATTTGTGGGTCTGTGTATACGAATCCATCTCCATGCTGAGAGTCTGTTGCGTCTGATCCCTTTCCCGATCGAGCTGTGTCTTTCCCGTTGTATTTAGTGGAGAAAATCATGGTTGTTGTTTTTCCCCACGAGTGTGGATTATTGCTGAGTTGTTTTGCTCACGTTAGGGCCAAGAACAACTCTGGGGTAGTCTTGCTCGGTCTGAGATGTGTATCACCATTTGGCTGCGGTGATGTTTGTTTCTCTTCCCCAGAGCTGTGAATTGCTCGATTTTGCTATGTGTATGCAGTGGTTGGTCTTTGGACTGTATTGGAGTGGGAATGAAGGCTTGGCATGCTTGATAAACCTGTTATGTTCGGGAGCCTCATAAACAAAGATAGAGGGCTTGCTTTCTTCTCCACAACCACCTGAATAACACTGGAAGGGAAGTCAGGGCCTGAGGGACTGTGTAGCAGAGAAGAGACCGATTCCTTGTGTTGGGTGTGTGTGGGTGTCCTAGAAGTCAGGCTAGTTCTGGTGCAGGTTTGCTTAGCTCTTCAATGAGCCCACCAACTTAGCAGTCAACTTTTCCTAGCTCTTTGATGGCCTAATAAACCCAACTACGTTGGCTTGGCTATGTAATGTTGTGTATCTTTGGCTATGTGTGAGCCTGCTTAGTTCCTTATTCCTTGGGGAATCATGCCCAGCTCGGGGGTGGCAGTGTTACTGAGAGATTAAGGAGCACACTAGCCTATGCTTGGGTGGAACGTTGCAACGACGTAGCTGGTTGCGGGATGAATTCTTCATAAGATAAGTATTCTCATCTATTTCATCCCTGCAATTACATTTGTTATTGAATCACAATGAACATGCTGAATGCTTGAATGTATGGTTTCGCTTCCATTGTATGGTAATAATGTATGCATGTTTTAGTTTCAAAGCATTTCAATTTTTATGTGTATGTTCATGGGGCTAGTTTCCCGGATAGATAATGTTATGGTAGCATCCTCTTCACCGGTCGAAGGATCGGGGACGTCACAGTGTGGTATCAAGGCTCATGTTGCAGCATGGGCCTCAATGGGACATAAAGGAGCAGTAACAGAGGCAGGGTTCATCTCTGCTGAGCACAGGCTAACAGGAAAATTTCAGAAAATCTCAAAATTTTTCTAAGTGTGGAAAACATTGGATGACTTAGGCTGAAGCCCATCCGATACATTGGAGGACTTAGGATGAAGCCCATCCAATACGTCAGATGACTAGAGTAGAGTCCATCCAATAAAGAACCCCAACGAGGAGGAAATTTCAAAAGATTTCCTAATTTTGATTTTTTTATTTATTGAAAGTCTTGGTTGGGAAGAACTGAAGGTATCGATTGGGTGGAGCTGATGGTCTTGGCTGGGGTGAGTCGAGACACAACCGACAAGGAAACCGGAGAGAAAAATTTTGAGAATTTTTTGAAGTGTTAAAATTATTGGAAGACGTTTGCTGAAGCCAGCCGATACATCGGCTGAGGTTAGCCAAAGGGCTTCCGATGACGTCGTAGGAGAAAATATGAAGGGAGCCAAAGCTCTCGGCTGGGAGTAGCCAAAGCTCTCGGTTGGTAGTAGCCGAAGCTCTCGGGTGGGAGGTGCCGAAGCTCTCGAATAGGAAGAGCCGAAGCTCTCGGCTGGGAGGAGCCGGAGGTCTCAGCTAGATGAATCCAAGGTGTCGGCAAGGCTCACCGAAAGGGAGCTAAAATTGTGGCAGAAAGAAGAAGAGGAGAAGAAGGAAAAATTCAGGAATTTTTCTAAGTATTGGAAATATCGGAAAAAGTTTTTTGATGTCTCTCGGAAGATGTTTTCCGATGTGCATCAAAAGAAAAATAAAGATCGAGCCAAAGCGTCGGAAGGGAAATGAAGATCGACCCATCGAGGCATCGAAAAAAAATAGAGGATCGGTCAGCCGAAGCATTGGAAAAACATAGAGGATCGGTCAATCGAAGCGTCGGAAAAGAATAGAGGAAGATCGAGCCGATGTGCATCGGAATATAGAGGAAGATCGAGTCGATGTGTATCGGAGGATATATGAAGATGGATCCGATATGGCATCGGATGACGGATGAAGACTCACCCAATAAGGCTTCGGAATCATTGTCAACTAGTGATACGATACATCAGATGACTAGTTGGGAAGGGATCCGATAAAAAAAAACAACTGAGTTTCTTTATTATTTTTCAATGGGATTTTTTTGCAGATTTTTCATGGAATTTCTCAGTGGAAAAAAGGGATTCCAGTAAGTTTCAGAGGGATGAAAAGGAGAAAAATGGCAGCGATCTTATGCGCTAGATTGCAAAAAAATCAAATACTTACACAAGGGGGCAAGCCCCCTTGACCCTCGTTGGCCCCCTGATACAGTCGTTCTTTGAGGAAGAAAATTTAGTGTTTTGGGAAAAGTTGTCATTGTATGATTTTTCCAAGAGAAGGTAAGTATTTATGATTTGTATAAATGTTATGCAGCTAACAGTTGTGTTACTAACACATTTTGCAGTATCATAGTCACCTTCAAGGGCAGTATTGCAGGTAGTGCTGTTTGGTAAGGTAAGTTGTGGTTCAGCCACGAGAACCCATGACGGATATGATGCTGGGGATTCCTACAAGCATGCGTGAGATGCCATGGGAGAAAATGTCCGAGTTGGAAATGATGACATAGATTCTAATGGAAGGAGATTCCAAGAGACACCGCTAGATATTACAGCCACCATGTGAAGCTTGATTAAAGCCCAGGAAGAGCAGCATTAGTTGAATGCTGCTATGTTGCAGAGTTTGACAGACTTGCAAAGAAAGATAGACTCTGGACAGGGTACCGTAAAACCATAAGGCAGTAAGAGTAGTACCAGGATAAGAATAAGGACTTCTAGTAGATCATCTGACTCAGAAGAATCCAGTGGGGATTCAAGCTCTTCTTCTTGCAAGGGAAAGAGAAAGAGGCACCATAGGGATCGCTCTCGGGATGAATTTAAGAAGGATAAACCTCCTACATTTGACGGTTAGGTAAAGATCGGACAAGAGGCTGAAGCTTGGCTTCTTGGGATAAAGAAGTACTTCCAAGTTCAAGATTATTCGGGAAGCATGAAGGCAAGAGTTGCCATATTCAATCTGAATGGAACAACATCCATTTGGTGGGAACACTTCAAGCAAGTAAAGAGGATCAGTGAAAGGAGACTTAAGTGGAAACAGTTCAAGAATGACCTCAAGCAGAAATACCTCTCTGATAGGTATTATGGTGACAAAATTAAGGATTTCCATGAGCTGAGATTGGGATAGCAGACCATGGAAGAGTATGCAAATAAGTTCTTAGAGTTGTTAAGGTATGTTAGGTACATCAAAGATGAAAAGGTGAAGGTTCAACATTTTCTGAGTGTATTGCCTCAGTCTTACAAAGACAAAATTGAGTTTTATGAACCTAGAACTCTTGAAGAAGCAATAAGGAAGGCTCAGTATTGCTATGAGCAAAGCAAAGGAAAACCTAATTACCATAAGACATGGAAGGACAAGAAGAATGGGAAGTTTGACCAAAGGAAGAAAGGTTTCAAACCTTCTAACTTCGGGAATCAGCAGAAGTACCCATCCCAAGCTGTGAGTAAGCCAGTTGGAGTGATGGGAGAAAAACCTAAAGATCCACAACAGAATAGAGGACCAATCCAATGTTGGAAATGTGGAGGACCCCACATGCGCAGAAATTGTCCACTCGAGAATGAAAATGCAAGGCCAACTTACAACATTCAAGATGTAGAAACAGTGGGTCAAGTAGTAGGGGCCATCCCTAGGATTTATGCAGCATTGGAGGACCACCAGGCAGATCATCAGTCAACTGTTGTTGAAGTTGCAGGTAAGATTGTTGAGCAATCTATTTCTATTTTGATTGGCCCTTGTTCTACTCGTAGTTACATTACCCCTAAAGTAGTGGAGATTTGTGCTTTTAAGAAAGTAAAGCATAGCAAATCTTGTTTAGTTCAACTAGCCACTGGAACTAAGAGAAACGTTAGTGAAGTTGTAGAGAAATGTCCATTGGTCATGAATGGCTTGGTCACTTGTGTGGATCTGAATGTTCTACCACTTGGTTCCTATGATGTTCTCATTGGAATGGATTGGTTAGAAGCTCACAGGGTAAAGCTTGACTGCTATAATAAGACTTTTGAATGCGTGGATGAAGAAGGGAACCCAAAAGTTGTGAAAGGCATTCCAAAGGTGATTTCAGTAAGGCAAGTTTCAACAATGCAGTTGAAGAAGTTCTGTAGGAAAGGTTTCCAGTTGTATGCAGCTCATATTTTGGAGGAAACAAAGAATGAAACTCCTAGGTTGGAGGACTTTCGTGTGTTGCAGGAATTCAGGGATGTGTTTCTTGATGAGATTCCAGGGCTTCCTCCAAAGAGGGACATTGATTTCACAATTGAACTTGTGCCAGGAGCAGCACCAGTGTCCAAGACACCCTACAGAATGAGTACACCTGAGATGCTAGAACTGAAGATGCAACTGCAAGAGTTGTTGGAGAAGAAGTATATTAGGCTGAGTGTGTCTCCTTGGGGAGCACCAGTTCTGTTTGTAAAGAAGAAAGATGGTGCACTCAGGTTGTGTATTTATTATAGACAATTGAACAAGGTTATTGTGAAGAATAAATATCTTTTGCCTAGGATTGATGACCTCTTTAATCAAATGAGAGGAGCAAAGGTATTTTCCAAGATTGAATTGAGGTCTGGTTACCATCAGGTGAGAATCAAGGATGAAGACATTCATAAGAAAACCTTTAGAACAAGGTATGGACATTATGAGTTTATAGTGGTACCATTTGGTCTCACAAATGCACCAGCTACATTTATGTGCCTTATGAATAGTGTCTTCAGCAGGTATTTGGACAAGTTTGTTCTTGTTTTCCTTGATGACATTCTTATTTATTCTAAGAATGAGGAAGAGCATGAAGAGCATTTGAGATTGACATTACAATTTCTCAGGGAGCATCAACTGTATGCGAAGTTGAGCAAGTGTGACTTCTATAGAGATAGAATTCAGTATTTGGGTCACATTATCTCAGAAGAGGGTATATCGGTGGACCCTGAAAAGATTGAAGCCATTATGAATTGGCCTACTCCAAGAAATGTGACAGATGTAAGATCTTTTATGGGACTTGCAGGATACTACCGGAGATTCATTGAAGGATTCTCCAAAGTTGCACATGCCATCTCTTCTTTGCAAAAGAAGGGGATAAAGTTTGAATGGACATCGAGGTGTGAATAAAGCTTCCAGCAGTTGAAGAATCTTCTCACTAGTGCACCAATATTGAAAGTTGCAGACCCAGAGAAAGATTTTGTGGTATGTACCGATGCATGTGGATAAGGTCTTGGAGGAGTCCTTATGCAAGAAAACCACGTGATATGTTACGAGTCAAGAAAGTTGAAGGAACATGAGAAAAACTATGCCACTTATGATCTAGAGCTTGCAGCCATAGTACATGCTCTCAAGATGTGGAGGCATTACTTGATGGGAAGAAGATTTGAGTTAAGGACAGACCATTGTGGTCTGAAGTATTTGTTTGATCAGCCTACTCTAAATGCTAGACAAGCGAGATGGATAGAGTTTTTATGTGAGTTTGATTTCGAAATCAAGCACATAGAAGGAAAAGAGAACAAGGTAGCTGATGCACTTAGCAGGATGATGCAGGAAATGCATGTGGCATCTCTTAGTATTTTCCAATCATATTTGAGGCAACAGATTGTTAATCATACTATTGGAGATGAAATGTATGTGCAGGTAAAAGACAAATTGCAGCAGCAAAGTCTTGAGAAGAGGTATGAGGGATTTAAATTGGAAGAAGATGGACTTCTTACTTATGAAGGCAGAATTTATATTCCAAATGTAGCAGATATAAGGAGACTTGTTATGGACAAAATCCGTCAAGCTCCATATTCTGGTCACCCAGGATATCAGAAGACAATTGCTACAGCTAGAAAGCAGTACTTTTGGCTAGGAATGAAAAAGGACATGGATGAATACATTTCAAGGTGCATGAAATGTCAGCAGGTAAAAATTGAGCATCAATACCCTGCAGGTTTATTGCATCCTTTGCCAGTGCCATAATGGAAATGGGAAGTTATTTCTATGGATTTTATTACAGGATTGCCAATGACTTGGAGACAACATGATTCCATCATGGTTGTGGTAGACAAGTTGACAAAAGCAGCGCATTTCATACCAGTTAAGTCTACGCATAAGATTGATGATATTGCAAAGATATTCATGAAGGAGATTTTCAAACTGTATGGATTACCTAAGGCCATAGTATTTGACATAGATGTCAAGTTCACTTCCAATTTTTGGAAGGGGTTGTTTGTAGATTTGGGTACGAAGTTGAACTTCAGCACTACCTACCATCCTCAGACTGATGGGAAGACAGAGAGAGTTAATCAAGTGCTTGAATACATGCTTTGCATGTATGTGATGGACAAATCAACCAAGTGGGAAGATTACTTACACTTGGTAGAGTTTGCTTATAAAAATGGACAACAAGCATCCTTGGGGATGAGTTCGTATGAAGCTTTGTATGGAAGAAGGTGTAGGACACCAGTGACTTGGGATAATCCAGTGAACAGAGTTGCGCTTGGTCCAGAATTGCTCAAGGAAATGGAGTAAGAGGTTGTAAAGATTAGGCAGAATCTGAAAATAGCTCAGGACAGACAGAAAAGCTATGCAGATAAGCATAGGGTGAACAGAGAGTTCGGTATAGGGGATCATGTCTACCTCAGAGTGAGGGCAAAGAAGAGTTCCTTAAAGCTTGGAAGTTGTGCCAAGCTGTCACCAAGATATTGTGGGCCATTTGAAGTGCTTGAAAGAATAGGGCCAGCTGCATATAGACTTGCATTGCCTGCTAGCACTAGAGCTCATAATGTTTTTCATGTTTCTTTGCTTAAGAAATATGTACATGATTCTAACCATGTGATAAATTGGGATGTGATTCAGGTGGAACTCGAGGGAGAGTTCCAAATCGAGCCAATGCGCATCCTCGACAAGAAGGTCACAATGCTTCGAAACCGAGCCATAGGGCAAGTAAAGGTGCAATGGGAGCACTACGGTCCTGAAGAGTCTATGTGGGAGCTGGAGGATTCCATGCAATTGGCACATCTGTTTTTGTTCAATTCTGCGGAACACTGAGGCGATACCAGTGTAGCATTTTGTTCAATTTTGTAAAGCACTGAGGACAGTGCTATTGAAAGGGGAGGGGAATGTAACACCCCAGTTTTGACCCCGTTTGCATTAAATGTATATGATGTATATATTGTAATTAATCGTGGTGTGGAGCTAAAGGCAAAAGCCCCACCATCGATTTGGTCATTTTATGTTCCGACGATTAAAATCGTTGTCGATGGTATATCATGCTATTCGTCACATATTAATTCTGGCATCAAGTAAACATGCATTTTAATTAAAAATACCCACAACCAGCTATGTCAATGCAACCATAATGAAAAGGGAATGATTTTCCTAAGGATAGGGAGGGAAATTATTTAACCCTTAGGGCCAATGAGGAAAATACAAGTGTCAGTTGATAAACCCATTTAGTTGTCACCCACCCTTTTGACTTACTCACCTTTCCTTGTCTGAATCAGCCAACTACCAAATGAAAAACCTATGATGTTAGCTGGGCAGTTATTGCTGGGAAAAAGTGTGTGGCAGGACTGTCAGTCCTTGCCCACGTGCACACTCCACCAGGAGACTCGTTCACCCTCACATGGGCAGGAAGAGACCATACGACTCCATTCTTGCATTCTTGCCCATCCTCACGCAGAGACGGTCGTTTTCTCTCCTCATGCACAGGTTTTGGGATTTTTCCCTCACGCAGAGAGCTGGGGAGTTGTTTTGGGGCATTCATGATTTTGGATTGGCCATGTATATTCTCCTCACGCATGCATACCACGACTGATTCAGTATTCCACTTTCAATTTTGGCTGTGTGTGCAATTTCCTTCAATTTGTGGGTGTGTGTATACGAATCCATCTCCACGCTGAGAGTCTGTTGCGTCTGATCCCTTTCCCAATCGGGTTGTGTCTTTCCTGTTGTTTTCAGTGGAGAAAATTGTGGCTGTTGTTTTTCCCCACGAGTGTGGACTATCACTGAGTTGTTTTGGCCACGTCTTGCTTGGTCTGAGCTATGTATCACCATTTGGCTGTGGTGGTGTTTGTTTTTCTTCCCCAGAGCTGTGAATTGCTCGATTTTTCTGTGTGTATGCAGTGGTTGGTCTTTGGACTGTATTGGAGTGGGAATGAAGGCTTGGCATGCTTGATAAACCTGGTGTGTTCGGGAGCCTCATAGACAAAGCTAAGGGCTAGATTTCTTCTCCACAACCCCCTGAATAGCACTGGAAGGGAAGTCAGGGCCTGAGGGACTATGGAGCAGAGAAGAGACTGATTGCTTGTGTTGGGTGTGTGTGGGTGTCCTAGAAGTCAGGCTAATTCTGGTGCAGGTGTCCTTAGCTCTTCAGTGAGTCCACTAGCTTAGCAGTTAGCTTTTCCCAGCTCCCTGATGGCTTGATAAACCCAACTACGTTGGCTTGGCTATGTACTGTTGTGTATCTTTGGCTATGTGTGAGCCTGCTTAGTTCCTTATTCCTTGGGGAATCATGCCTAGCTAGGGGGTGACAGTGTTGCTAAGAGATTAAGGAGCACACTGGCCTATGGTTGGGTGGAACGTTGCAGCGACATAGCTGGTTGCGGGACGAATTCTTCATCAGATAAGTATTCTCATCTATTTCATCCCTGCAATTACATTTGATATTGAATCACAATGAACATGCTGAATGCTTGAATGTATGGTTTTGCTTCCATTGTATGGTAATAATATATGCATGTTTTAGTTTCAAAGCATTTCAATTTTTATGTGTATGTTCATGGGGCTAGTTGCCCGGATATATAATGTTATGGTAGCGTCCTCTTCACCGGTCGGAGAGTCGGGGACGTCACAAGAAACATCTAAGGAATTTCAACAGAGAGGATGACCTAATCCTGTGCGAAGCCTGGAAACCAATTATTCACGCCATAAGGTTAAATAAAGATAAAATAATAATAATGATAATAATAAAAATTGATATAAATTGATAATAATGATAATTAATAACAAATAAAACATTTAATAGTAAATGATGATATAATAATAGACATACATAATAGAATTAAAAACGCAAATAAAAATCTAAATACACGATAAAGACTAAATAAGTTAATAATAAAAACTAAATAATAGTAAAAACTAAATAGTTAATAAAGCTTAGCTAAATAATCAATTATTAACATAAATTGATAATAATGATAATTAATAACAAATAAAACATTTAATAATAAAGGATGATATAGTAAGAGACATACATAATAAAATTAAAAACACGAATAATAATTTAATTAAACAATTAAGACTAAATAGTTAATAATAAAAACTAAATAATTAATAAAAATAATCAATTTTTAAAAACAAGCTCACACATATAAAAAACAATTATTTATGGCATTTAAATAAACAACTATTTATAACATTATTAAAAATAAATGTTCTTTTGAGAGACAATCCTTCTCTTGAAGATGGACTCAACTCTAAAGTCCGAAACACATAGAGACAAAAACTCCACACAGGTTCCAGAAACTCTCATAATGACTACCAACTGTGAAAGCCTAAATACAACCATGATTTTCATTGCCTAGAGGCCAAGACTAATGCTAGTTGGAGCCAACTAGAGCCTTCTTAATTGATTTCTGGTAAGTTGGTATGCATTTTTAATTTGAGACCACCACTTTTTTGAGATAAGAGACATGAAATACTGGCTAAATCTTGGAGTGATCTAGAAGAGCGAGCTTGTAGGCAACATGTCCAATGCGCTAGAGGATTGTATAGGGTCCATAAAACTTCAGAGCAAGCTTTTGATGCAATTGATACTTGAGGAAAGTATTCCTATAAGGTTGGAGGTGAAGAAACACATGATTACATACTTCAAAGTAATGTTGATATGCTTGTTGTTTCATTATGTTTTGGACCAAAACTAGGTTGTCTCTAAGGGCACACATAATATCTTCTCTATTGAGAAGCGAGCTGTTTATTTCTTGAATTTTGGAGGTACCGAGTAGGCATGAAATCATTGATAAGGGATTTTGGTCACACACTACTTCATAGGGTGTTATTTTGGTGGAACCATGGTAAGTGGTATTATATCACCACTCATCTAGAGGAATCCATTAGGCCCAATGTTGTGGACTATCTGACAAAAATCATCACAATTAGGTTTACATGCATTTGTTGAACACTTTAATTCAGGGGTGATCATAAGTTATGTTGATATTCAATTATGTGCCATGAAGTTTAAACAATTCCCTCCAAAAAAAGTGGGTGAAGGTAGGGTTCGGATCATAGACAATAGAATTCTGCATGCCATGGATCTTAAAAATATGACCCATAAAGACCCATGCAACCAACGAGGGAGTAAAATATTTTGGTAATGCACAAAAGTGGGCATATTTGGTCAGATGATCGACTAGCACCATAATGATTATTTTATTTCCTACCTCAAGAAGCCCCACAATGAAATCCATAAAGATGTATGTCCATTTGTGGTTGGGAATGGGAGGTGGATGCAAAGAAATTGGGGAGTTCATTGTTTCACCCTTATGTCACTAGAAAGTGTTGCATGTTGCAACAAAGTTGTTGATATTTTATTTCATTCCTTCCCAAAAGAAAGAGCATTTGATTCTTTTGTAAGTATTAAGAAATACAAAGTGCTCAACTATGGGCAATGAATGCAATTCCTCTAATATTCCTGCTTTCAAGGTTGAATCCGAAGTGATAAATATGCTCCCCTTATAATCTAAGATATTTTCGTCCCATGTGTAGCCGTGCCAAGTGACCAGGTTGTCTTGTAACCTATTGATGAAGTTTCGGGCAATATCCCTAACCATCCATTTCCATCATTCTTCATCGAGCCATCCTAAAAATAATAATGATAAGGGGAAAAGCAAAAATTCCACTTCAAATTGTTGAGACAAAGAATCTTTCACCACATTGTTGTGATCCTTCTTACAAATGATCTCATAATCATAACCCAATAGCTCAGTGACCCATTTATGTTGCTATGGGGAGGACAACCATTGTTACAAAAAGTAATTAAGGCGGTGATGGTTTTTCTTTATTTGGAAAGGTTTCCGAACTAAATATGGTTGCCATGTCTCAATTGCATGAAGGGTATCCATCATTTATTTCTCGTAGGTTTATTTGCACAAGTTTTGATCACAGAGCTGCTTACTAGTGAAGGATAATGGGTATACATCTTGGATTAATCCAACTCCTAGAAAACAATTAGAAGCATCACAATATAAGAGAATGGCCTTAATGAAATTTAACATGGCTAACACAAGGGTTGTGCACATCAATTCCTCAAGCGACGAGCAGTCTTTCTCTATTATTTCATTCCAAGTGAAATAATTCCTTTTTATCAAGGTTGTAAGAGAATTCAAAATCGTCCCATAATTTGGCACAAATTTACTGTAATTGCTAGTAAGATTGAGTAATCCTCTCAAACTCTCGAGATTTTTGAGACGTGGTTAGTTCTACATAGTTGCCACTTCCTTGGGATACACCCTAACACCGTCTTGGATAATGATATGGAAAAGTAATCAATTTTTGTCACCCCAAAATAACATTTATATTGTTTCAAAATTAGTTGGTGATGTTGTAATAAGTTCGAGCAAGAAACATGTTGAAGATGGCTTTCCGAGGTGGGGATGTAGACCAAAATGTAATCAAAGAAGGTGAGGAAAAAATGTTGGACGGAAGTGCATAAGAGATTATTCATGAGGATATGAAAAGTAGAAGGGGAATTACATAGGCTAAAAGTCATGTATATAAAATTATAATGCTCCTCATGGTTGCAGAAGGTTTCTTTGGGGATATATGCCTCTGTCATATAAATTTGATAGTATCTTGAGTGAAGGTCTAGTTTGGTGAATAATTTGGAACTATGCAACTCATGTAGGAGATGATAAATGATAGTAATGGGGAATTTATCTTTCATGGTTAGTCTTTAGAGAGCTCAAATATCAGGACACATGTGCCAAGTTCCTTCCTTTTTTAGAACCATGACCACTAGTGAAGAATAAGGGCTTGTGCTAGACCAAATGGCATCAACTTCTAATAATTCTCGAATGATTTTTTTGATTTTGTTATTCTAGGAAAAAGGGTGGTGAGAAGGGTAAACATTAGGGGGTATACTTTTTAGGATTAAAGGAATTCCATGGTCATATTCCCCACATGACGAAGATAAACCATTTAGGGCTAACAAACTTGTTCATATTGGGAGAGGATTTGTTGCAACTCAAGGTGAATATTTGATGTGGGAATCTCCAGGTCTTGGATTGCATTGAATTGGGAAATGACACATGAGTGTCCTTTCTTAAAAAAAATTTCCATATGTTGGGAGGAGATAATGTTAAGAGAACCACGTGTATATCCATTGAGGCGATGGTTGTTCTGACCATGAGTAAATATGAGAGAAATGACTTTAGAATCCATGGTGATAGGTCCCAAACTTTGAATATATTCACCCCCAAAAGTATATTGCAACCACACATGTCAATGGAAAACATATGTGTTTTGAGATTGTAGTCACCCATTTGGAGTTTTACATTTTCACACCAACCACCACATTTCATCATACCTCCATTGGCTAACATAATTTGGAAATTGGAGATAAGGAAAATATAGCAATTGGTTTTAGTAGCCACTTGTCGATCAATGAAATTATGTGTGTTTACACTATCAATTACCATGATTACTTTATGTGTTTGATGTAGCTAATCAATTTCAATGTTTGAGTTCCAAAAAAACCTTAAATCATGGAGAGAAATTTCAGGTTGTTCCTTTGGAATTTCCATACTAGGATCATCTTTGAGGGGTGGCATAGTCTCATCGACTGATGGTGTAATTGGGATGTCCTATCAGTCTTTAAGAAAATATGAAGAAAATTGAACTTTAAAACTTTAATCCATAAATCACAGTGCAGATAGATCTCATCAATAATCCAAAGACATAAATATATCAAACCATAGAACATAGGGTATACCCCGGGAAAAAACCCTCCATTGATTTAGAGGATAAAAAACCCAACAAACAATCTTACAGTATGATTGATAATCGACAAAGAATGATTACAACATGATAACATATTGTTTTTTCGAGAGCACAAGAGAGGAGAGATCAAATGGAACACCGCGATGATCTTGCCAAGTGCATACCACTTTAATAACAAGTCAAATTAGGTCATACAAGGAAGGTAGTGAATATTTGTATGCTTCAGTAAGTAGTTAACACTGAGAAAAATATTTTATCTTCAACCATGCACCCTCATCGACTTTGTGCCAATTTGGCTCTCCATAATGATCTCCCACAAAGAAGATATGCGCCCTCCATTAATTCACTGAGTTTTATTGTCTCTAAATGAGCTGAATTGAACTGAATGGAACTAAACAAAACTGAATGTAACTAGTGCTTCTCCATCAGTGTCGTATTCAAAAATAATTTGACTAAATTAAGAAGTTGATTCCTTAATTAAATGATCTTGTTTTATCACAACTAATACTCAACTGATGTCTTATTAATTCGAGTTCACTTGGAGGCATAAATGAGCAATTCAAATTCTATCTCTATCTCTGTGGTCATATTAATTTTATCTGCATGGTCCATATGTGTTTTCATTAATTCTATATCATATCATACTCATAAGAATTGTTTAGAACCTATGATCATATGTATTACCCTAGGTCATATAGTCACATGATAAAGTGAATTAATCTAGGGGTAGCTAATCCCTAAAGGAGACTTGTAGCACATGTTTGTGCAAGTACTTATCTTTTATTGTTTTGCATGCTCCCTCTTGATCTCTGCTTCCTTGCGGAGATTACTGGAGTCCCTCGGTCTTGATATGTATCCATGAAATTTGTCTCCTGAAAAGTGACATAAATGGTGCATATTGAATTGCTCTTTAATTCACCCTGCATTGGATAAAGACTCCTCACTCACTAGGGTCACGTAGAAATCTATATCATGCTCCTAAAAAATGACTAACACCCTTGCCTTTCATGTGCTGAAATTGGAAGCACCTTCAAGTCGGTCTTCCGGTTGGAGGAAGATCGATGCCATGGCCCCAAGCTCCTTGCTCCATACTTCAAGATCTACATAGGCTTTAGTTGCTTGTGCAACATAAGCTCTTGCACACCCTTTCTATGATACCATGTTAGTGTTTGAGAAAATATGAATAAACTTGAACTTTAAAAATTTAATCCACAATTACAGTGCATATAGATCTCATCAATAATCCAAAGACATAAATAAATCAAAACATAGAACACAGGGTATACTGTCGGAAAAACCCTCCATTGATTTGGAGGATAAAAAAGCCAACAAACAATCTTAGAGTATGATTGATAATCGACAGAGAATGATTACAAAACAATAGAAGATTGTTTTTTCGAGATCAAATGAAGCACTGTGATGATATTTCCAAGTGCATATCTGTAACATCCCGGTTTTGACCACGTTTGCATTAAAGATACATGATGTATATATTGTAGTTAATCGTGGTTTGGAGCTAAAGCCAAAGGCCTCACGATCGATTTGGTTGTGTTATGTTTCGGCAATTGGGATCATTGCCGATGGTATATCGTGCTATCTGACACATTATAGTTTTGGCATCATGTAAATATGCACATTAATTAAAATGAACCTACAACCAGCTACGACGATGCAACGATAATGAAAAGGGCATCATTTTCCTAAGGATAAGGGGGGGGGGGGTATTGTTAAACCTTGAGCCTTTGGGAGGGAAAGCCATGTGTCAGCTGTTGAACCCTTTTAGTTGTCACCCACCTTTTTGTTTTACTCACATTTCCTTGTATTATCATCCAACTACCACATTAAACACTTGATGTTAGTTGGGGCAGTTATTGCTGAGTAGTGGTGGGTGTGGCAGGAATGTTAGTCCTTGCCCACGTGCCCACTCCACCAACAGACTCTTCATCTTCATGTCGCGTGGGCAGAGAAGCCACATTCTCTCCACTCTCCCATGACTCTATTCTTGGATGGACAATTCCATTATCCATGGTCTGGCTCATCCTTTCCTCACGCAGGGACGCATAGGGTTCCTCCTCACGCACAAATTTCTCCTTTGTTTTGGACTCACGCAGCGAGTTGGAAAGCCGTGTTCTGTCACCAATGATTTCCTGTGAATGAGCCTTCGCATTCTAGGTGGTGTGTATGTGTGTCTCCATATTGATTTTTTGTTCTGTGTATGTGTTTCCCCTGTCTAGGTTGAGAATCAGATCTCCTCTCCCAAATCTCGAACTGTGTATTTTCTCGTTGCTGCAGGGGTGAGGACGGGGCGGTTGTTCTTCTCTTGGTTTTGGGTTGCTGTGTGTGCAAGTATCTTTTGGGTTGCTGCTGAGTTGTTTTGGCCATGCTAGGGCCAAGAACAACTCTGAATCGCATTGCTTGGCTTAAGCTGCATTCACCCTGTTTTCTTTTGTTTCCTCACAAAGCTATGAATCGTTGGGTTTTACTGCGGGTATGCAGTGGTTGGTCTTCAGACTGTGTGGAGTGGGATTGAAAGTTGGGTATGCTTGAGAAACTTGGTGTTTGGGAGATACACAAACAGAGTTAGATGGCTGGCTTTCTTCTCCACAACCTCGGAATGGCACTGGAAAGGGAAGTCAGGGCTTGAGGGACAGTGAAGCAGAGAAGGGACTGATTCCTGGTGTTGGGTGTGTGTGGGTGTCTTAGAAGTCAGGTTATCTCTGGTGTAGGCATCCTTAGCTCTTCCATGAGCTCACCAGCTTAGCATTCATGTTTTCCCAGCTCCTTGATGGCCTGATAACCCAACTATGTTGACTTGGCTGATTGTGTTCCCTTAGCTATGTGTAAGCCTGCTTAGTCCCTTATTCCTTTGGGAATTATGCCCAGCTCGGGGGTGGCAGTGTTGTTGAGAGATTGATGAGCATGCTGGCCTATTGTTGGGTGGAACGTTGCAGCAACGTAGCTGGTTGCGGGACAAATTCTACATAAGATAAGCATTCTTGACTATTTCATCTCTGCAATTACATTTACTATTGAATGAATCATGATGAACATGTTGATGTATGGATGTATGTTTGCTTCCACTGTGTATGTTAAATGATTATGCACCTTAGCCTGTTTTCTGTTTTAAGCATTTTATTTCAGCATTATATGCATGTTCATGTTCATGGGGCTAGTTGCTCGAAGGTTTGATGGTTTGGTAGCGTCCTCTTCGCCGGTCGGAGGGCTGGGGATGTTACAATATGGTATCAGAGCAAAGGTTGCAGCATGGGCCTGAATGGGCCATGAAGACGCAGTGACAGAGCCATCATTGCAGCATTGGGCCTCAGAGGGCCATGAGAAATCAGAAGAAAATCTGTGAATGATAGAAAATTTTCCAAGTGCCGAGCCCGTCGGCTCATCGGAGGACTAAGCGAGAAGCTCCTCCGATACAGGGGAGAGCTAGTTGGAAGTTTCCCTGACGAAGGAAAGTCAGAAGAAATTTGTGAAAATTTCTCTAAATGCTCATCGGATCGTCAGCGAAGAATAGTTGACGAGACTGCCGAAACGTCGGTGACAGTTAGTCAAGGAAGTAGTCGACACAGTGGCGGAATGAAAGGAAAACTTCAGAATTCGTCAAAGTTTGGATGTTGTCAGCGATTGGCGGAAGAATGAGGATGGAAGCATCGAAACGTCGACTCCGTATAGCTAAATATTGCCGAAACGTCGGTGCGGTTAGAAGGAAAAGAAGCGGACGTAGGCACCGATACGTCGGCGAAAAATAAAGGAAGTCTCGGTGAGAATTAGTGGACGAGAGCGCCGACGCGGAGGAGAAATTTTTTTTTTCCCAAAAATTCACTTAAGTGTTGAATGCGTCAGAAGAAATTAGTTGTTTGGACCGTCGATGTCATCGGCAATATTTAGTTGATGGCGTAGCCAACGCGGCAGCAGACAAAGAAGGAATTTTTGCCGAACTGTCAGCGAAAAATTAGATGATAGAGCTGCTGATGCGGAGGTAAATGTCAGCGAAGATTAGTCGATTGGATCGACGAAAATTAGAAGTGGGAGTCACCGAAACATCACCGCTGTCGGCGAAATTTAGACGATGAACCTGCTGATGCGGTGGCAAGAAGAAGAAAATTTTTGAAATTTTTTGAAGTGTGAGATCGTCGGCTAAATTTAGTTGACAGAATTACCGATGATATGTCGGCAAAAAATAGAAGATGGGATCGCCGACACACCGGAGAAAAATAGATGATGAAGGAGTCGACGTGGGGACGGACAAGGAAAGAAAATTTTGCTGAAGTGTTAAAAGCATCAGAAAATTTTAGTTGATGAGGTCACCGATGAACGACATTGGAGAAAGTTAGTTGAACGGACCGCCAATGCGTCGAAAGAAGCTATTTGTTCGGGCCGCCGACACATTGGAGAAATATAGAGGATCAGATCGCGATACCTTGGAGAAGGTTAGTGGATTGGTCTGTCGATGCATTGGAAAACTTTAGCTATTTGGTCCACTGATGAGCATCGAAAGATTTTAGTGGTTTGGGTCGTCGACGCAGCGGACATGTTCAGTTTTAAATCGCTGACACACAGTGTTTAGTGGTTTCGACCGTCGACGGGTGTTATGGTCTGCGGAACCCACAGTTGGTTTGCTACCCGCCATTGCGGATGCCTAAGGAACTATCCACCCGATGGATAGTGCTCCCGGTGGCCGATACCGCGTTGTGGAAGTTAGTCTCCTTGCTCATGCCGTAGGGGATAACGGTTACGATCGCCGATACACCATAGTCCTTGGCATCGCCGATAATAGCCCAGAAGCTTAGACAGCTAAGGATCCGGCACGTCAAAGGAAAATAAACAAACAGATCACCGATGAGTAGCAGAGAAAACTAACTATTTTGATTGCCGAAGTGTCGAGAAATTAGTGGGGAAGAGATCCAATTGGGAAAAAGGAAATTTTGGGTTTTTCAAGTGGGATTCTTCAACGATTTCAACAGTTTTTCAGTGATATTTTTAGCATTTCTTCAGCGGATTTTAGGGATGAAAAGGAAAAATTCTAGGTGGTTGAAGCTAACATTCCAGACCAAAATACAGTTGTGTGTTTTGTCTAAATTTGGTGAAAATCATCATTTTAGAAGTGGTGTGGTTTTCACACGCGAGGTCAGAATGAAGCATGTGGATAGGCGTTGGAAAGCTTATCCAACAGGGAACAAGGGAGAACCACTAGAGTTTGAATGTGGAGCAGCAAAGTACTAGTGGTTGTTTGAAAAAGAAATGTGTTGCTGTCAATATGGACAAACCTGGGAATTGCATGCCTAGAGGTAGCAAGGACTATGAAGTCAAACTAGCCGTTGTGTGGAAGAGGAGTTTCATGAAAAGATGAGGGACTTGAAAAGGGAAATTTCCTTAACCCCTATCTTGCTAATTATAATTACATTTTATAAGTTTTTTACATAAAATGTATGAGGATATGCCTTGCATGCATTGGATATTACATATTGGTAAGAGTAGTGAGAATTATACATTTATAATGAACCACTAATGGTAAAAATTGCATTGGTGTTGGCATTAGTGGAAAAACCGACGACAACATGAGCATGGATGAATAGGTTGCTGATGCTGATGAATGTGACCAGCAACCCTATGGAGGGGATAAGGAAACAAATCCAGGATCAAAAGTTGGTGAGCGAATTCTGCAATCTCCTGCAAGAGACCAACCAAACTGGTAATGTCAAAGGTGTAAGTAGGATCCATGCAGGTAATGGTTTAATTATGACCTTTGCATGGAGTGGTAAAGGCAAGAGATCTCATACCATGTGGTTATTTAAAAATTTATACTACATTCATATAGAAATATATCCCGCCCTGTGAATGTTGATATGAACTTAATAACCAGAACAAGTGAGGACTGGTGGTCTCGATTATAGTAATGCATCCTATATGAGGTAGTCCTGGTCAAGCCATGGTATGTTTGAATGCATAGTACTCCTGAATTAATACAAGGTGGTGTTGAGTGTATATGCATTAAGAGATTTTATAAATCTTGTAGTTATGCATTGAATGGATGCATATGAAAAGTTTGAGTGAACGTTGTAAATATGCATACATAAGTGTAGGTGCAAATGTTGTGATGCATTGCATGAATGCATCGAGATAGTGTTTGTTTATCATGACTAACTAATGGCTGAAATGATGAATTGATGATAACTCTAGAACCATTTCAAGAGCTGTTATGAATGCAGGATAGTAAGTGCATGAAGAGGGTAGTAATGATCGATTGGCTGCCGGAAATGCTCTATGGAAGGGCAAGGTGGTACAAATGATATGCTTGTGAAGTAAGGAGTATCTAAACACTTCATTTAAATTGCATAAATGATGTGACTTTGCAATTTTAGTATGATAATGATTCATGTGAAGTAAATGAGTTTTGGTAATATTGATGCGATTCATAGCTGGAAGTATTTGAATTCTATAATTCTGAAAATGCTTCAGTGATTGTTGCAGCAATGAAAAATTTATATGCATCAAGACTTACCAAGTGTTTGGTTGATTGAAGTTTAGAATTCAGGTAGATTGTTTGGGGCGTGGAAATATGGGTAAGACCATGACAAAGGCCGAAATCTATTATGTGAAAGATCCAAACCTCATGAGAAGAGTCTCATGGTTATGAAAATAGTTTGTGTGTAGAATGGGTTGTCAATTTGGACTTGCGAATTTCAGATTTGAGAAATTGCTGACTACTACTAATCACTATTGGCTTGCATAAAATTGTGTCAGGAGGACGTGTTGTAAG
This sequence comes from Pseudotsuga menziesii, assembly GCA_001517045.1. Classification (NCBI taxonomy): domain Eukaryota; kingdom Viridiplantae; phylum Streptophyta; class Pinopsida; order Pinales; family Pinaceae; genus Pseudotsuga; species Pseudotsuga menziesii. Next base: position 796,755 of record LPNX010593154.1, on the reverse strand, counting down.
TGGATGTTCATGTTATGCTAGCAAGCATAAAATCATAATGGGCATAGTGGTGCTGCTTACAAGAGACCAACAAATGAGGATCACCTCATTACCAAGTAATTCAATTTCCGTAGTAGGCAGAGTTGTAAATTCATATTGAATTTAATTGCTAATGCCATTGCTTGGTTATGGAACAATCAAATTTGGATTGTATTGTTAGACAATGATTGACTGATTGGCTACTTAATGAATGTGCCAAGGGTACACATTGCAGGAAGACCATGTGTGATGGCCTGCAGGAGCCAAACTTCACGAGGAGGTTTTCCCCTATCTTGAAAATGGGTTTCGGGTGAAACTCCATTGGACATTTTGGAAATGTCCCATCTGCACTACATGTTTGGTAAGCAACATGAGTGAGATGTTATAGATGATGTCGGTAAGACATGTGTGGGGTATGGAATGTAAAAAGGAGTTGGAATGGAAAAACCGAGGGACTGTCAACTCAGAGAAGGGAGCCCCCATTCCTCCTTAACGAAGGAATACTGCATCGACAAATGGATAAGTGTTCTGTGACCCTAGCTAAGAATATGCATGTCAAATTATTAGATTCAATATGCAGAGCATGTTTTGATTTTATTTCCATTATGACAGATTGCTTGAGTATGAATAGGGCCTACATGGCTCACAACAGAAAGGGGTGCGCACTTTTTCGATGTCGGGGGCATGGAAGGGTTTTCAATATTGACTATACCCTAGGGAGTGGACGCACTCCTGGTGTTTCAATACTTGATAGTGAATGATATGAAGTATGATTACAGTCTTAGAGCAATAATGCTGATGAGTTTTCTTATATTGCTTGTGTTGACAGGCTAAACATATGCAGTTTGGTTGTTGATATAAGTGCATTGTTGATATAAGTGAATTGTTGATATAAGTGCATTTTTGATATAAGTGCATGGCCTGATAAACCCAACTGTGTTGGCTTGGCTGATTTGTTAATGGCCTGATAAACCCAACTGTGTTGGCTTGGATGATTTCTTCCTTCCCAGTCGGCGTGAAGGTGTACTGGCTAGACATTAATTATTTGATGTTGAGGAGCAGCCTGCGTGTTGACCTAACATCCAAGTCCATAGGCAATTCCAAGGATTACAAAGCAAAGCGGGACCCTGTGGACCAACGAGGAAACACACAATACGGATAAGTATTGGATTATTTTGCAACTTCTTGCTTATAAATATACATGTGTATATGATCTTGTTATGATATCCTAAGCTCTTGTTTAAGAGATTAAAAAAATATGATGAGAATAAACTAAACATGTGAATCTATTCAATGTTTGAATATAGGTATCACTGGGAGTGAGGACTATGAGGGTATCCTAGGGGTGCGTGTGGACATGTGACTGTCCTGAAGAGCTCAGAATGAGCGGTAATGAAAAAGGTGCTAGTGGGATTGTGAAGGCCCTAGCAACCAAGAGTTGTAGATAAACCATGTGGAGAGGCTCCATGGTTGAGAGGTCTGGAATAGACCGGAGACGCTAAGTGTCACGGCTAAGAAGGGTTGGTCCAACATTCACGGTAAAATGAAAGAGGCTAAGAGCATGAAAACCATAGTGGTGGTGTGGGTTCCAGAATTTTACAAGACAAAGAGGAAAAAAAAAAAACTCTTGCTGCTCTCTCTTTACTTTTGTTATTATTATATATATATACTTATTCATTGTGAAAACAGAGGATTGTTGAATGCATGTATGGCTGAAAATGGAATGTGTTTATTTGCTTAAAATAAATTGTGAATGCTGGAATAGTTAATTCCCTGCCCAAGAATGGACATGAATGAGCTCATGTGCCTGTTGGGAAGGCATGAAAAGTATGAAAGTCTCCTTGAGAAGACTTGGACTGCCATGCCAATTAGGTAATTAATTGATTGATTTTAATGCCTATATTATGCTTGGTCTAATAGAATTACGATGATGCATTTCACAGGTGAGAAAAGTGAAATCCAGTCATACACATTGATCATGGCAGCAGACCAAAAGCTATTGGACTTGGCTGGAAGTCTCCTTTAAACAATTGCCAAGACCCAAGAAAATCTTGGAGAGATGCTCAAGATACAGAAAAGGCATAATGAGATGAACCACCAGATTTTGCAAGACTCTATTTGTTTGCAAAAGGAGGTAAAACGACTTATGGGAGCAATCCATAAAGGAAAGAAAAGTGGATCAATGATGGGGCATTCGTCCAATTGGTCCGTTAAGAAACGTTCCAGGCATGAAGATTCAAAGGAAATTGAGCAGGTAAAGATGAAGCAGCCAACGAAATGTTGGAAATGAGGAGGACATCATTACCGCCGGGACTTTCCAACGAGGGAACAACAAGAGGGTAATAGCCACAAAGTTCCTAGACTTGGGGATGAGCCGAAAGCTGAGAACCTGTAGGAGAAGCTCGTGGAATCCAAAGGGCTTGGTCCTGAAAGTTCAAAGTAAATAATTGAACGTGGGACAGATCTGCAAAATTTTGAAGTTTTGAAATGTGCAAATTGTGTATGTATTCCTAAGTATTGGAACACCGAGGATGGTGTTATTCCAAGGGGGAGGGGAATGTAACATCCCGGTTTTGACCCCGTTTTAATTAAAGATACATGATATATATATTGTAATTAATCATGGTGTGGAGCTAAAGGAAAAGGCCCCACCATCGATTTGTTTGTGTTATGTTTCGGCAATTGGGATCGTTACCGATGGTATATCGTGCTATCCGACACATTATAGTTTTGGCATCATGTAAATATGCACATTAATTAAAATTAACCTACAACCAGCTACGACGGTGCAACGATAATGAAAAGGGCATGATTTTCCTAAGGATAGGGCTGGGGGATTGTTAAACCTTGAGCCTTTGCGGGGGGAAAGCCATGTGTCAGTTGTTGAACCCTTTAAGCTGTCACCCACCTTTTTGTTTTACTCACCTTTCCTTGTCTTATCATCCAACCACCACATTAAACACCTGATGTTAGTTGGGGCACTTATTGCTGAGTAGTGGTGGGTGTGGCAGGACTATCAGTCCTTGCCCACGTGCCCACTCCACCAACAGACTCTTCATCTTCACGTTGCGTGGGCAGAGAAGCCACATTCTCTCCACTCTCCCATGATTCCATTCTTGGATGGACGATTCCATTCTCCATGGTCTGGCTCATCCTTTCCTCACGCAGAGGTTGGAAAGGGGAATTTTCATCCTCACGTAGGGATGCACAAGGTTCTCCTTTGTTTTGGACTCACGCAGCGAGTTAGGAAGCCGTGTTCTATCACCCATGATTTCCTATGAATGAGCCTTCACATTCTGGGTGGTGTGTATGTGTGTCTCCATATCGATTTGTGGTTCTACATATGTGTTTCCCCTGTCCAGGTTGAGAATCAGATCTCCTCTCCCAAATCTCGGACTATGTATTTTACCGTTGCTGCAAGGGTGAGGATGGGGCGGTTGTTCTTCTCCTGGTTTTGGGTTGCTGCAGAGTTGTTTTGGCCATGTTAGGGCCAAGAAAAACTTTGAATCACCTTGCTTGGCTTAAGGTGCATTCACCCTGTTTTCTTTTGTTTCCTCACAAAGCTGTGAATCACTGGGTTTTACTGCGGGTATGCAGTGGTTGGTCTTCAGACTGTGTGGAGTGGTATTGAAAGATGGGTATGCTTGAGAAACCTGGTGTTTAGGAGATACACAGACAGAGTTAGATGGCTAGCTTTCTTCTCCACAACCCTAGAATGGCACTGGAAAGGGAAGTCAGGGCCTGAGGGACTGTGAAGCAGAGAAGGGATTGATTCCTAATGTTGGGTGTGTGTGGGTGTCTTAGAAGTCAGGCTAGCTCTGGTGTAGGCATCCTTAGCTCTTCCATGAGCTCACCAGCTTAGCATTCAGCTTTTCCTAGGTCCTTGATGGCCCGATAACCCAACTATGTTGACTTGGCTGATTGTGTTCCCTTGGATATGTGTAAGGCTGCTTAGTCCCTTATTCCTTGGGGAATCATGCCCAGCTCGGGGGTGGCAGTGTTGCTGAGAGATTGATGAGCACGTTGGCCTATGGTTGGGTGGAACGTTGTAGCGACGTAGCTAGTTGCAGGACGAATTCTACATAAGATAAGCATTCTTGACTATTTCATCTTTGCAATTACATTTAGTGTTGAATGAATCATGATGAACATGTTGATGTATGAATGTATGTTTTCTTCCACTGTGTATGTTAAATGATTATGCACCTTAGCATGTTTTATGTTTTAAGCATTTTATTTCAACATTATATGCATGTTCATGTTCATGGGGCTGGTTGCCCGGAGGTTTGATGGTTTGGTAGTGTCCTCTTCGTCGATCGGAGGGTTAGGGACGTTAGAATATGACAAGTTAATAACAAGTCAAATTAGGTCATACAAGGAAGGTAGTGAATATTTGCATGCTTCAGTAAGTAGTTAACACAGAGAACACTACTTTATATTCAACCATGCGTCCTCATTGCCTTGGTTCCAAGTTGACACTCCATAATTATCTCCCAGAAAGAATATACGCACCCTCCATTAATTCACCGAGTTTAACGGTGTCTAATTGAGTTTTTAAGTAAATGAATGGAACTGAATTGAATGGAACCGAATGTAACTGAATAGAAATGTAACTAGTGCTTCTCCATCAGTGTCATCTTCAACAATCACTTGCATGATTAAGGAGTTGTTTCCTTAATTAATTGAACTTATTTTTATCACAAACAAGACTTAACTGATGTCTTATTAATTCGAGTTCACTTGGAGGCATACATGGGAATTTCAAATTCTTTCTCTATCTTTGTGCTCATATTAATTTTCTCTGCATGGTACATATGTGTTTTCATTCATTATATATCATATCATACTCATAAGAATTGTTTTGAACCTATGATCATATGTATTACCCCAGGTCATATAGTCACATGCTAAAGTAAATCACTCTAGGGGTAGCTAATCCCCAAAGGAGACTTGTAGCACTTGTTGACCATGACTAGCCATACATCACATAGTATATCCTTGAGACTTAATACAACATAAGTCATGTGAACTTAATAAAACATAAGTTCCAGATATGACACAACAAGTCTCATGGAGAGGATATGAACTTAATACAACATAAGTTCTGTACTTGACACAACAAGTCTCATGGATAATGACTCCCGATGTTGTACATCTAACATGTCCATGGTGTTTTCCTCTAAGGCATCATGGTGGGGATTTATCAATATGAAAAAGTTATGTTCTGTGTATTTATGCCCTCTGAAATATTTTTCATCATAGTTATAGTAGAGGTCCAAGTGTTATCGTTCAACAATGGCATTAGGGATCAACTTAGGGATTCGTAAAGTTTGTGTGGTAGAATTACTAGAAGTAGGAGCCATGGGAGACCTAGTGCGAGTGAGAAAGGATGAGCATTTGGGTTGGGAATTGATCACCTGTTCAACCTCTCCAGCTTGACCACATGCTTCCAACCAAGTGGAGGGATCATTTCATAAGGACATAAGCACAAATGGCCTCTTTAAAGTGATTGATAAAGTATTCCCCAAAAAAGAAACGCAGATACCTTTTATGCAGATTTCTAGTTGTTGGGCGGTTGAATTGCTTTTTAATTAAGAGAAACGGATACACTTATAGACATTTAATTATCAACAAGGGATCATATTTGTCTCTAGTTTATCATGCAAAATATATGCAGGATGTAATTTATGTTTCGTATGGGTCTAACTAACATACTATTGGAGTATGAATCTGAGTAATAAACCAAAGATTATAATAATATGCTACAAGAAATATCATAACAGTAATTAGAAATGCAATGTAAGTGTTTAGCTATCAATAAAATAATATCACACTTACCTATACTAACTTTTTGCCTAGAACAATTACCTAAATTACCAAGCCAACACTTGTTCTAAGGTGTGGGAAATACCTCTCTCGAACAAAGTGTCGAGTAATGAACAAAACAACTAAATAAACAAAAATACCATACACACGGTCTTGAAGATAAACAAACTAGAAATTGCATGAATCAAAGTAACAACTCATAAACAAAATCCAATCAAATTTTCTTCCCCTCCTGCCTTACAGAGAGGGCAAGGCTTTTATACACTTTTTGGCTTGTCTTAATCTCTAACAAATATTATAAGAACCGTTCTTGAAAATGATTTATTCTCAAGCTATTCAAACTATATACAAACAAAAAAACAAGTTACAACAACTGTCTGAAAATAATACATGGTTTCTTTTTTTTATGTTAGGTCCACCTCAACTATTACAAACGAATATTTCCACAACAAAAGAGTCTTCATATATTCCTAGAAACTTCTCTAGATCTGTCCATGATAAAAACTAGTGCCCTTGATATGGATATCAAGATTTGCATGTAAATAAGAGAATTGTTCCCTTCAGATTCACAAGAAAACATGGGATAGCAATTGCATCATTTCTGTATTCAAAATAATGACGTAATGACATGGCAACAATAGTGGAACATCAACATATCAGGAGTAGCAACACTGCAATAGACTAGTAGTAGCAACACTTCGGTATGTTGGGAATAGGATCACTTCATGAATCCATGCATAGAAAGAATAACAATATACCCATGCCATAACAACATGAGGTAGCAACTTGACAAACCACTTTCATGAGTAAGTGCAAAATGCCTATTTATTTTCAACATACTAGCATAATTCTTTAAAACAACACAAAATGTGGGAAAAACATACCTTGGACAAAATAGATGATTATAAACAATGGCAGGCTTGGAAATAGTTATAAAGAATGTCAAAAAGTGGTTAAAAGGGTAAAAATATAAGCACAAAGGATATTATTCCCGGTGCCCATCATCTTTCCTTATCTGAAGGTGTTGTGTATCCTCATGCAACTACTAGGATAAATCAGAATTATAATCGCTATATGAGTGTTTCTAGTGAAGGCTACTAAGACTATAGTAAGGGTGACCTTTCCTCTTGGTTGGGTAATTGTAATGTCCCTAAAATTCGTAAAAATAAAAAATAAAAAATTATAGGCTAGTTAAATGCTACATTTCAAGGACATTTGTTTCAAACTTATGCGGAATGAAACTTAGTTGTTTACTGAACCTAAGTGTCGTAAACTGTTTTTCCCTCTTATGTGTTTTCCTGTCTAAGGATGATATGTTTATGCGATGTTGTTATATTACTTGGATTTGTTTATATATGATTACTTAACCAGTCATACTAGTTTCAGACATTTGTCAATGCTTACATTTTGTTACCTTTTACTATTACTTTATGTGTCTTAAAATTTGCTTACGAATTTATTCGAAAAAGGCTGACTTTCCTTTGTGTGTCAAGAGGTGGAGTGGTGGGGTTTATCCCTGGAGGGTCCACTCAGAAAGGTAAGGATTCCTATTGCTTTAAGGGGATTACTTAGTTCATTGCGAACTAATGCAGGCTCCTACTCTTGTGCAGGTTATTCTGGTGGTGAAATTCTGTCTGTGACCGTGGCAAATAAAAGCATTCTACAACACTACATCTATACTACACTATCCTATTCCTAGATGGGTGCAAGGAGGACTAAAGTCCTAGGCCTATCTGTACCTAAGTCCTATATTTACACCACATTGATTTTTATGTATGGTTATAACTTCGTGGTAGACATTATTATGTTTTAAGGTTTAAAACCTTATCCACCTTGAAATATATGTTTTGTAAACTTTATGGTATAAGTTGTAGGGTTTATGGCATATTCCATATGCCACCAACAACCTTGTATTAACATGGAAAATATGGGTGTTATGGTTTTAACCTTGGGATGGTGAACTATGCGGTTTCGTCGTGAGAGAAACTATGGAACTATGGGTTTAGATTTAATGACTAGTGGAGGACAAGGTGGTGACTTTAATGCTTCTAGGGAAGTGTGGGAATTTGGCCTCAAGCGTTGGTTAGGGTTGACAACCGTTTCATTTGGTTCTTTGCTGGTTTGTTTGGGTGATTTTGTGCTCCAGGGAAATATGTTGCGCGACTACAACAACCTTACCGCTTCTTCGTAAGGTAAGTCATAATTGTGGTCATCATACAGTAACGGTTTGGTTGATTTTGTCTACGTCTGGCATACTTCTGAGAAGAATGTATTTGGTTTTGCAAGTGGCAGAGTGTGGCTCAAACATGGCTTCGATAGTGGCTCCTTAGGTGGCCTGCGTAACCTCTTTGTGGGTAAGCCCTGAAAAAAATTCAAAGGCCCTTACCTCTGCATGTTTGTTTTTGGTAGAGATTTGAACTCTGGGTGGGGAAAAATATATTAAACTCATTGGTTGGGGTTGATAGTTGGTGCCTCCAATGGATGCGACTGTATAGTCCTCGCCATGGCTTTTTCGTATGTAATGCTGCTGAAAAAAGTAAGACTGTCCAAACTTGGCTCGGCTTTGGGGAATATTTCGTCGTGTTGAAACTTTTTTGTAAAGTATTTGGTTTAACGATTTAATGGAAAGATCTGCATTTAAACTTAATGGTGTGTTTCATAATGCATACAGTGGCATTCCTTGCAATGACACCTTAGATAGCTTGACTGTATATTTTATGCAATGAAAACTTGTATTGGTAAATCGTAGGTGTAATGGGTTTATTAAAAATGTTGTGGCTGGGTCTTTAACTACGGCCGTGAGCATCAAAGCTAGTCTTGGCCCTTGGGTGAATACGCAGCCTGTAAATTCATTTATGTTTATTATAATGTGACTCTGTAGGACATATAACGAGCGTAGCTCTGTTTTGTTTAAACTGTGGGTTTATAATGAAGTTATTTTGGGCAGACTGAGTGACAAAATCCTTATTGTGTGTTTTACAACGTTTTTCGTTTTGTTTCATTTTTATTACTAGTGCATACAGGATTCGATCCTGGGCCGTTTTCATGAAATATGTTTGTGGTTTGGGTTGGGCATTCCACAGGATTCGATCCTGGGTGCATTGAGTTTAATGATGAATCTATTGTTAATAATTTCGTTTATATCAATGGTGAGTTTGGTTCTCTGTTTAGTTGCTTGATAGGTTTTGTAGGTAATTTGGCCTATAGCCAAACCTTCGCAGGTTTCGATGGCTGGGTTTTATTAAAGGTTTCTGTACTGTAATATGTGGATTTATCCCGTAGCCAATCCTGGATAGGATTCGATCCCAGGGCTGGGTTTTGATAAAACTTATCAGTGTTATGTTTATCTTAGCATGGGTTTAATGTTTATTTTAAAATCTTTGAATATTGTTTACAATATGTTGTTTATGTTTGATTTTAAAGTGTAAATAGAAGCACACACGCTGGCAATATGAAATTTGCCAGCATTGGGAATATAATTTTTAGGGTTGGATTTTAATGGTGTGAGAGATTTGAACTATGGTTTAATCTATTAATTTTAGTTGGTAGTTTATTAATTATTTTAAAATGTTTTGAACATAGTTTAAAGTTCTAGAGCTCATAGATCTAATCTCTGGTCTGTAGGTTCACAATTTTTATAAATAGTTTATCTGAATGTTTTAGATGCAAAGTTTAATACACTATTTTAGTTTTAAATGCTAATAAGGTTTATTTTGTCTATCTTCATGAAAGCTCTATTTAAATTTTCGTCTAAGTTTGAACAATATACAAAAAGCTAGTTATCTCAAATAATCTAGAGTTTAAGTCTAAGATGAACTCTGTTAGATAATTAAACAGATACAGAGAAGACTTAATTTAAGATATGCATGAATGACCATAAAAAGAATAATACAGAAATAATATAAACTATATTTTCCTAGGGTTTAGATGCAAAACGTTCATGCCTTGAGGTTCTGTAATCAAAAGGAAAACCTAGCTGAGCAAACATATAATATACATATTTTCATTCAAGATTATAAACCCTACTTTAATAAAACTATGTATGAGCTGTAAGAAAAGGTAAAAACCTCATACCTACAATTTGTAGCTATTTTAATGGCTAGAACCCTGCACACTCAAGCACACAGAATTAACGAGAACATAGACAATTCTGACCTCAGATCTGTCAACCGAATAACTTGGGAACTACCATGTTCCACCCAACCATGACCCTGAATCGTTCTTGGTTTCAATCTTGGTCCCCCCGAGCTGGTTCCAACATGTAAGTAGTCTAGAGATCCTAAGGGTAAGGCTTTACCTATCTGGGATAATAGGTTTCTGTATGAGATTGCTTTTCCTTTTTGGAAAAATGCTCTCCAAGAACTCTTAGGAGAATAATGATCATATAGCATAGAATGAGATCCCCAAGCCTTTCTTTGGCTTGGGTCTTTATAGACAATCTTTTGGAAAAGGGACAGTTAAATTTTAGTTACATCAAGAATCATTTGTTTTCCTGAAATAATTTTTTACATAATTTATGTGAAATTAATATTTATTTATCTTAACTTAGGAACTCTTTGACTAGTTCCTATTTGACTCTTTTTAGGTACTAAGATATTTAATTAATTATTTTAGTAAATAATAAAACATAGATCCTATTATTGAGGTGAATTTTTTTGGGGCTCCAAGAAGATTTTTAAATTTTCCCAGTCCTGGTTCTCTTTGGCTCGCGTCCAACCCTTGCTCTGAGAGGCTTCGGCTTTCCACTGTTGGTTTGCTGCGTTTTGGATGCCTGCAGTTGTTCGATGGAGGATCATGAAACTTTGTTGGTTTTTTCTACTGATGCCGGCTTGATCTTGTCTTTGGATCACCTGCTCTGAAGTATGCAGGTTCGGGCTCTATTACTGCCTATTTGTGCATCTTCTGATTGTGATCGAGATCAGAGAAGCTCCTAAGATTGGGTTCAGAGTTAGCTCCAAGAAGATTTGCATGGAGGATCTCTTTTGTGCCTTTGGTAATTTCAAGCTTCTTTGCTTATTTCTTTCTTCTGGTTTGATCTTTGGGAGTATTTTGTAGGTTTCCTGATCATCTTCCTCTCCCTCCAAGAAGCTCTAGTGTGCTCTGGCGTCAAGTTGTTGTATTTCGAGGTCTCTTGCTCGAAGAAGATCGTATCCTCTCTTTAGTGGCTTGCCCTCGCTCATGGATTCTGGAGGGGACCCTCCTCCTCCTCTTCATTCTAAATTAAATGCATTTAAAAGACTGGTTGCTTCATGTGGAAAGAGGAAAGGAGGTCCATGGTAGATATTTCTGAAGAAGGTTGAAATCCCCTCCATTGAACTTCCCGTTGAAAGGATCTGCCGATCGACCCTCAATCTTGCTGAGCATGGGCTCATCCGACAATTCACTGGCCTTTAGCCTTCTCCTAAGGCTATCGACAGTTGGGTTCAGAGAAATTGGAGGCCCTTAGTAACTGAAGGTATCCGAAGTCACTTCGTCGGTAGAGGTTATTTTGTTTTTGTGTTTGATTCAGTAGAATACCATGATCTCATTTTTCAAAATGGACCATACTTCATGGGCCCTCAGGGTCTTTATCTGAAGAAATGGACTCCTGATTTTGACCCTACCCAGGATGTTCCATCTGCAGTCCCTGTCTAGCTAAGGCTCCCCCACTTACCTTTACACTGTTGGAACTCTGATTCTCTGGAAGCCATTGGGAACAAGCTTGGAAATTACATTGACAGGGCAGAAAAGAAAGACCAATATTCATGTGCAAGAATATGCGTTGAAGTTGAATTGGAGATTGGACTGCCAGAGGTGATCAAGCTTACAGTAGCTGACTGGTCTTACGTTTAAGAGTTGGAATATGAGAAAATTCCTTTTAAGTGTCGATTTTATCATGGTATGGCCATTTTTCCCGTAACTGAAAGAAAAAATCTAAAGAGGAACCTCAAAATGAGAAGGATGACCAGTGGACCCAAGCTAGGAAAGCAGGAACTTTCATCCATGATCCTAGAAAGAAAGGTAAGATGGAAATACTATGAATGGTGTCATTGATGTTGGGAAGAACCCTCCTAATCCTCAGATTGTAGAAAATACATCATCCAATCATTTTGTTTTTTTAAGCACTCCTGAAGCTTCTATGCTTAAAGAAGGTGAACTGCAACAACTAGAAGGACATGCCAATGCACCTAAATTCAATACTGGCCCAATGGAACAAGTCGTAGTTTCCAATCTGGTACTTCCTAGGGAAGGTGAACCCTTGTAGTAAACTTCTCCAAAGGGAGCTAAAGTTTCTCCTTCGGATGCTGATATAACTAGGAAGAAGCAGGTTGTTTGTTCCGACTCCTCTGATGATGATTCAATCAAACAACTTTCTAAAAAAGATGGTAGGAAATCAAAATAGAGACTCATGAAGAAGAGGATGAGAGGATTAAGATGCAAGGCAGCCAGTCCACCATTAAAATTCCATATGGTAGGAGCAAGAGGACAAGGCCCCCAAAGGGAGTAATCACTCCGTCCCACTTGGGTAAATAATGTAGAATTTCTTGGAATCGCAGGGGATTGGGGAACCTAATCAAATATGAAGCAATCAAATATTTGTTGATGATGGTTTCTTCATAAATTCTCTTGCTCCAAGAGACTAAGATAGAGGAGGAAGCACTTCTTCTCCTAAGAAAAATAAAATGGAAATTAAATGTCGACAAAGATGTCAGTGTGAGAGGTACCTACAAGGGCTTAACTACTCTCTCGTGTGATGAAAACTTTCAGTTAAAAATATGGTTTATCACTCAGCATTGGATCTTTACAAACCTTTACCATATCTCTAGTAATATATCTCTGGCTCTCTTTAATCTATATGTTCCTGTTAATTTCAACGAAAAAAAAGACTGTTGGAAAACACTATATGATTTTATTGAGTCTAATTCTCCTTCAAACAGAGTAGTTGCTGGAGATATTAATATATCTCTAGCCCCAAGTAAGAAAAAGGGTGGGCTCTGTTGTAAAGATCAACTACAAGACATGATTGAGGAATTGATTCTTTCCCGCAATCTGAACGATATTAAACCCAATACTGGACGATTCACGTGGTCCAATAATAGAGCTGGCTCAGCCAATATATCTACCAGAATTGACAGGTTTCTAGTCCACATCACTTTTTTGGATGGGATTTCCATTATTTCTTCAAAAATTTTGCCTAAACTCACGTCTGATCATCACCCAATTTCTTTTCTTTTCGAAAAAGAAGAAGATATCGGGCCAATACCGTTTCGTTTCAGTCAACTCTAGGCTGAGAGAGATAAATTTATGGATATAGTTTATCAAACATGGTCTCAATACCGAGATGGATCACCCAATTTTATCTGGGAAAAAAAGCTTAAAAGAACTAAAATTGCTTTGAAAACTTGGGTTAAAACTCCTCTGAATACTCCAACCAGTAACAATCAAGAGAGAGTGTTTGAGTTATCAATGATTCAACTAGGAATGCAAGATAGAGAAATGACATAATCTTAGTTAGCTCTGGAACATTTTACTCAACTTAAACCCTCTCAATCCTTTCTTCAGGAAGAGGAATATCTTCGGCTGAAGTCTGGCAGCCTATGGTTACAGGAGGGTGATAAAAACATTTCCTTTTGCCATCGCCAATGCAGGGCTAGACTATATCGAAACCATATTTCAGAAATATCTATTGGCGATGGGGTCATCATTAAAGGTCAATAAATTCTAAAGTGAGTTGCAAGAAGGCACTTCCAGCTTTTGTTTCAGGAAGATGTTCTTGCTGATGGTGATGTGTTTGCTGAATTTTTGGACAATGTTCCCTCTCTTGTCAGCACAGAGAATAATCAAGTCTTAATGAAACCCTTTTCTGAACAGGAAATCTTGGATGTCATCTGGGTAATGGAGTCGAACAAAGCTCCTGGGTCGGATGGATTTTCCTTCCATTTTTACAGATTCTATTAGAACATAATCAAATTAGATCTGATCCGTATGGTGAGAGCCTTCCATAAAAAAGCTAAAGTTGGTGGGTGCACAAATTCTACATTCCTTGCTTTAATTCCAAAGGAAGTTAATCCTTCTTCTTTTGACAGGTTCAGACCTATTTCTTTGTGCAATGCCTCTTACAAGATTTTAGCCAGACTCCTTGCCAATAGATTCAAGTTATTGTTAGGTAAGACGATCCCTCCTCTTCAGGGAGATTTTGTAAAAGACAGGCACTTAGTCGATAATGTTATCCAAGTCTAAGAAGCACTCCATTCAAGTTTCCAAATGAAGGAGAACGAAATGTTAATTAAGCTGGACATGAAAAATGCCTTTGACCGTGTAAAACTTCCCTTCCTTTATGAAGTTCTTCTTTCTTTTGGATTTAGCTCTAAGTTTGTGAATTTGATTAAAGCCTGTATAGATAGGCCCTGGATTACACCTCTTGTCAATGGTATACCTACAGAATTTTTCCAAGCCACTAGAGCTCTTCACCAAGGATGCTCTATGTCACCCTTTCTACACAACTTGATGGCAAAAACACTTAGTAGAAAAATTTCAGCTGAAATGGAAGCTGGTTACATCCTGGGCATTAAGATTTCCATGGGAGTGGACCCCATAAACCTTGCTCTCTTCGTAGATGAATCTCTTCTTCTAGGAGGGGCCTCATTGAAGATTTTCAGGGCCTTCAATGATATTCTTCAAAATTTTTGTCTAATTTCAAGAGCCTTAATCAACAATAAAAAAAGTGCAGTCTATGGTTGGAATGTAGAGCATCCTGCCATTCTTCTAATAGAAAACTTCTTTGGCTTCCTTATCTTTGACAAGTGGGAGAAGATAAAGTATTTAGGGCTGCCTTTAACTCTTGGTCCAGGCCCTCCTTCACTCTGGCTCGAAGTGCTTGCCAAGACGAAAGCTAACATTGTTTCCTGGGGTGGTCAATGGTTATCTAAGGCTGAAAAATTGATTTTGATCAAGTCAATTCTATTAGCTCTTCCTGTCTTTCAATCTTCATTGTTGCTTTTCCCTAAGTCTATCTCGGCTCAGATTTCTAAACTTTTTTGTGATTTTCTCTAGAATGGAAGTAAAGGAATTCAAAATAAGATGCCTTTGGCAAGCTGGGAAATGCTTAAAAACCTTTATTAGAAGGTGGATTACAAATTTGTGACCCCTGTCTGGCTAATCTGGCGTTGGGCAGAAAACATATTTGGTAGCTCTATGTGGACAAACATCATCCTGTCACTAAGATTTTTAGAATGAAATATCTTAAAGGTGGCTCATTAAGAAATATAACATCGTCTAATACACCCTCAGGGTCAGCTATTTGGAATTCTTGTAGAAAAGGCATTGACAAATTTAATCAACAACTTTACCAAATCCCTAGCAATGGGAAGAAGATCCACCTCTAGGAGGACAAAATCTCAGGAAATCCTGCTCTTTCCTCTATCATTTCGTTAGCATGGATTATGGACTGGTCAACTAACAAAGGCTTGTTCCACTTGGCTGACATTTTCTCTTGGGACAGCGTTGGTCACTGGGTGGGTTGGTCTTTTCCTGACCTCCTTGACTATCTTGTCTCTCAATTCTTTTTTTGCTTTCCTCTCTTTCTGGTCTTGCTCCAGTCCATATCTCCTACAAAGATAGCTGGGATTGGGGAAACACTGGTTTTTACTTTGTTGCAAAAGGATTTTTTGGTGGACACTGTAGCTTTCCAGGAATAATTGCATTTTCAATAACCAGTCTATGAACCCAGAGATCGTGGCCTTTAATTCCAAAACGTTAATTATCGAATCAACTAGCAATGCAATTTCCTCTTCTCCTCTGGCTGCTGCGTTCTCAACGTGGTTGGGCTCCAGTTCTATTGGGTCGAGAAAGGTGGTTTTTATCAGACCTAACAGTGCTATCCGTTGGCGTTTTCATGGGTCTTTAGAAGAATTAAAAACATTATGGATGAATTATTTTTTCTGCGACAATTTTTTTTGATGGTACATCCAAGGGGAATCCAGGATTCTCAGTGTTGGGGTCTTTGTTTCCTCTCTGGACAGAGTGATTGAATTTAGTTTTAGTTGGGGACTTGGAATCATGTCAAATCACTGGGATGAAATTTATAGTCTCCTTATGGCGATTCATATTGCTAAGGATAATGGATAGAAGTCAATCCAAATCTTCGGTGTCTCTGAGATGTTGATTAAAGCACTAAACTCAGTCGATTGCTTCAATAATTTCACCTTGAACAAATCCCTAAAAATAATTCGAAGTTTATTGAAAGAGTTTGATTTGGTCGCTTCTTTCCACATCCTTCGGAACCTTAACAATCTTGCATATGCCTTGGCTAACAAAGCAAGCCTGCTATCTCAGGGTTTCCTTAGCATCAACGGAGAACCCAACTATCTTCATCCTATTCCTTGATCATGTTTCATTAATATGTAATATGTCCTATTGGGAGAATCTCTCCTTATCTGTATGAATTTGTACAGTTTCTGGTCCTTTCAAAGTATTTCTTATCGATTGTGTAATCTGGTTGATTGGCAATTTTCATTTCAGACCGTTGTTTTTTTATAAACATAAATAAAAAATTTATCCATTTGAGCTAAAAAAAAAACATAGATCCTTCAATTATTATTTATAGTTACAATTTTTTTTGTAAATAAAAGATGATTGTATTACTATAAAATTAACAATTACACAGACACCCAAAACATAGGCCATATCATATCAGAGCTAAACCCCAGCTTGAAACAACTTTTACAGACTTCAACCCCAAAAAACCTTCTTTCCCCAAAAGAGGGAGAGCCTCAAAGATACAAAGCTCAATCCTAACATTAAGAGCATCGCAACTAGTAGTAATCCAGCTATTAAACCCATCCACAGCTACTGACATTGACAGAGTATCATGCATACAAAAAAGAAGTGTAATAGAGACAAGTTTCAGAATTAAGGAAGAGGTTCATAACATGGGAAGCCAAAAGTATGCATCGGATCCTCCATACCCTGAGGGTACCCACCACCAGCTCTCTTTTCTCCCCAATCACCAGCCTTCCGACTAGGACCTCCTCCAGGCTGTTGCTCCATTCCTGGGTGATAGAGGGAAATTCCTAGGCGAGAGGCGATTTGATCAACCTTTCGATGCATCAATGGACAATCCTCGTTGAGGTCCTTCCAGGCCCTTGCAGGTTCCTCGTCCCCTTCTTTTTTTTCCACTACCTCTTCCTTTCTATCCTCTAGGTCAAGCGAGACATGCGTTACTAGGTTCAATATTACCCAGTATAGCATAATCATACGATCATGGGCCGACGCCCTTCCAACCATAGATTTAGGGTCCACGACCGAGTATTCAACATCCTAGCGAACTTCCTCGATTGGGATGGATTTCACTTGCTCCCATAGGTCCTTTTCCATTCTCTCCGTAGCTTTGCAGGTGATCAATGGGATGCGGTCTTTGAAAAACTCAGTAGCCGCATGGTCATGAAATTGATCCCGAGTAGCAATACCCTTGCCCCTCCTAGCCACTCCCTTTCCTTTGTCATGACTCAAAGCCAAAGCTTCGCTCACATTCGTCTTCCGATGACTACCATGGGGAGAAGCCATCTTACACTTCTCCTCCTAATTCCTCACTGAACCACTCTGAGAATCGCACAATCACTCACCACACCTAATCAAAACTAGGCCAACAGACTCATTCCACAGGAAGCGGATGGAAATCCATGCATCCTTATTGGTATTAATAAAGAAGAGAGCAATGGTTTGGTTAATGGTTCTATATGAACCTGCGATCTCCCATATCCAGTGATCACATTATCCCTTACCAAGGACAAAATTAGGCATCATTCCCATTGTCAAATCCAAATCCCAATTCCATAGAAAATCTGTCCTACCTCTCCTTCCAATCCTTGCTCCGTACCTAGGTTTAATATCAAGGTGTCTAACTCGGGTTAAAATGTACTTCGCTTGCATGGTCACAAGTGGCGGTGGTTCAGATCCGTGGAAGGCTCCCTCCACCTCCTGTCTTTGCCTTGATGATCTCTCGTGTCGCCCACCATCTGTATGATTGCACCGACGTCTTTTATGGCCAACTATCTGCACCTTGGTGCCCACTATTCCAGTATGAACTCCTCAAGCTGTCCCATCATGCGGGCCCCATTCTCCCCTGCTCCAGTGTTCGCTAACATGTCCTCTACCTGATTTGCCTCCTGTCTGACGTGATGGAAGGAGATTGCCGGGTGTTCCATAACCAAGCGACGTAGGGTGTCCAGCCTGCTGGATAAGCGCCAACTAGACGAGACCTTCTCTAATGTCCTCCCATTAGCAAGCTGATTTGCCATCTGGATGAGGATATTTGAGTCCTCTTCCACAATTTTCGGGAGCCATCCTTCCCTAAGCATGAGTTTGAGACCCTAAAGCATACACTCGAGTTCCACAGAATTATTTGTGTCAAATCCTATGGATCCATAAAATATGTGAAGAATTTCCCCTTCCAAATTTTTGTAGATCCCACCGTAACCTATCGCTCTGGGATTGCCCTTCGCCACCCCATTAAAGTTGAGTTTGAAAACCAGGCGTGGAGGGGGACCCCATGAATTGGGGTTAGAGACTCTGCAGCTTTTGACTTTTCATCGCAGACCATCCAGAGTTCTTTTGTCCAGCCTCCAACCATCTGTAATTATCGTTTATGGTATTGTAAACTCTTTATCTTCCTCATTCCATTGCATACTATGTATGGTTTCCAAGAGGTTCATTTCCAGAGTCTTCCATACCTCCTCAGGCGTTTGCTGCTTTCCCCGGAAGATTCACCCATTTCACTCCTTCTAGACCACCCACATGACAGTTCTCGGAAAGGCTTGCTAAAGAGTTCATAAGATGCGATTTTTAAACGCTTTAGGATTCCAGTCCCTCAAAGTTTGGCCTAGATCCCCTCAACATCGATTGCTCCTTCTAAAGGCATGAGCAACCTGTCCCATAGCTCCATAGTAAAGGAACAGGTATCGAGCAGATGGTTCATACTCTCCTCTTGGCATAAGAAAAGGGAACACTGTAAGGGAACATGGATTCCTCTACGTGTCAGGTTTTCCCTAGTTAAGATTCTGTGCATGACTACCAACTAACAGAAGGTTGCAATCTTTGGACAGGGATTGGTCGTCCAGATATTTGTCCAAATTTCATCCTCCCCATCCTGACTCCTTAGCCGGATATCGTAGGCTTCTTTTATGCTAAAGGATCCTTTTTGGGTGTAACCCCATCGAAGAGTATCTTCCCCGTCTTTGTGTAGAATGCACCGTTTCTAGAGTTCATTCTTGAAGGATTGAAGGCCGTCCCCCGAGATCCACTCGTCTCCCCTTTCCGGAATCATCCATCATCGTTGATCCCCCTGGGATCCTTCTTCCCAGTAGTGGTGTACTTTGATATTGCCTTCCTCGATCCCTCTAGCTCATATGTACTGCCAGCAAGGGTCGTTCCCAAGTTTGGGGAGCTGGTTCCATGATTCATCCCAAAAGTTAGCATCGTTCCCCACCTTGATCTGCCAGAATCTATGCTCCTAAATAATCTTGCGTTCCACTAGATCCTTCGTCCAAATGTGAGATCTTGGTGGTTCCTCATTGAATCATATCAGGTGGGTCCTGGGTTGGTCCCTAGCGTACTTAATGTGCTAGAGCTTAGCCCATGGTTCCTATGTATAGTTACACCACCTCCACTAGATTTTGGACCCCTGGATTTCGCCCATGAATTCAGGATCATGAACACCCAAACCACCTCTTTCCTTCGGGGAGCAGATTTTATCCCAGCTAACCAGAGAGAACTTGGCTTTAGCTTCTTGGCCTGCCCACCGAAAATTTTGCTGAATACTCCTTATCTCCTTGATGACTGACTTTGGGGCTGATAGAATAGAGAAAATATAGACCAGCATGGCTTGGAGGACCGCTTTTACCAAGACCAATGTACTTGGAAAGTTCACGGGCTTGAGAACCCAGCTTAAGATTCTGCCCTTGATCCTATCCATTAGATCCTGCCATGACACATTTTTTATGGTTCCTAGCCCCAAAGGAACACCAAGATACTTGTTTGGGAAGGATCCCCTGGTGAGACCCAAAATCCTGACTATATTCTATTGGATGATGGGTGACGTGTTTAAGAAAAATACCTGTGATTTCTCGGCATTGACTTCCGACCCAGATGCGTTTGCAAAGAGCGTTAAGCACTTTTTGAAAGCACGGGTTTCTTGGACTGAAGGGTTCCCCATAAGCATCGTGCCATCCACGAATTACTGGTGAGTTTGTTTCTCCATACCTTTATGAAGGGAGAGACCCCTGATTTCTCCTCCTCCCACCTGGGTTTGGATGAGTTTGCTCAGTCCCTCCACTATTAGGATAAAGGGAAAAGGTGAGAGCGGATCTCCTTGCCTGATCCCATGGGAAGGATTGAAGAGCTTGGTCGGGGATCCATTCAACAGGATGGAGAAGAAGGGTATAGTGACTAAATCCATGGCCCATTCCACCCATTCCGTGCTAAAACCATATGCCCTCAGCATATTCTCCATATATTGCCAGCTGATCTTATCATAGGCCTTAACGATATGAAGCTTGATGAGCATTCTAGGCCTTCTTGTCCATTTTAGAGAGTGGATTGTCTCATGGACTGCAATGATGCCGTCAAGAATCTGTCTTCCCTCGACGAAGCTTGATTATTCCAGACTGATCAAACTCAGAAGGGGTGGTTTTAATCGGTTCGCAATCACCTTGGAAATGATTTTATAAATCACATTACAAAGGTTTATAGGTCTGAACTTACCTAGTGAGTCTGCACCCTCCCCCTTCGGGATCAAGGATAGAAAGGTTGCATTGAAGGCTTTGAGCACCCCTCGCTTGCTCCTTGATTCCTCAACAATTTCCAAGACCTCATCCTTGATCATGTACCGGAAAAAGTGGAAGAAGTTTATTGTGAATCCATCCGGACTGGGGGCCTTCCCTTCGGCCATCTGGCTTACCGCTTCCTCCACCTCCTGCATGGAAATAGGTTTATTAAGCATCTCATTATCCTCCCTGGTTATAGTCTTGGGGATGAGCGCAGTGATCCGAGCAATGTGTCGATCCCTGTCATTGTTGTCCTTAGTCATGATCCCCTTGAAGTAGCTGATTAGCTCTTCCTCAATTTCTCCCCTAGTCTCCACCTAGGACCCATCTGTCCTTTTGACTCTATGGATCTTCAAGCCTAGTCTATTTTGGACCACATAGTTATGGAAGAAATTAGAGTTTTTCTCTCCTTCCTGAAGCCATTTGACCCTATACTTCTACCTCCAGTATATTTCTTCCCTCCTTTCTCTTGCATCCAGTTGGTTGAGTAGGTATTTCTCCTTCTCTTTCATCTCCATGTCCCACCCAGATTCCATAACTTTATGATGGATGAGGTTAATGTCCTGGATGAGTCTCTTTTTGTCCTCAAAGATATTACCAAAGTCCTCTTTGTTCCACGTGCGTATATTTGCTTTTAGAGCCTTGATTTTTTGCTGGAAATTGTACATTCTTGTCCCCCCAGGGGTGTCCAACTCCTGCCACCATTGTTTCACTAGACCCTTAAATTCCTTTTGTTCCAGCCATAACTGCTCAAAGCGAAAGGGTTTTCTGAGGAGGGAATTTGACAAATCCTAGTTGAGACTGATTGGCCAATGATTAGAGCCCGCTGCTGGGAGGACACTTGCCCTCATTTCCCTAGACCCTCGAATGATGTTTTCTGACACCAGGAATATGTCAATAGATGAGGCTACAAGTTTCCCCCCACCCCGCTTATTATTCCGAGTGAACCACCCATCCCTTGTCTCCAGATTTGCTAGGGGGATCTGGGCCAGCATCTCCCTGAATTCCTCTTGGCACTTGTCCATTACCCTTCGACTCCCTTTCTTTTCCATGAGAGAGGTGGTCTAGTTAAAATCCCCTCCTATGATCCAGTTCCGCTCATGGGCCGAAGCACTCAGCCAGTTTAGATGGTGGATGAAGGCCCATTTTTGGGGGAAAGAACTGGGCCCATATATATTGACCAGTATCCCTGTGATCCTTGATCCTAAAAACTTAAATTCTCCCATTAGTGAGAAATGATTGGCCCGCCATTCAGAGAGTTCGACAGTACTTGGGATCCATAGCACTACCACCCCCCCTGCCATACCCTCTACGTCTATTGCCATGACCTTGCTGCCTTTCCATATTTTTTGTCCAACTTTCTTCATGGCTTCACAACTAAATTTAGTTTCTTGTATAAATAGAACATCTGGTCTTTCTTGATTAATATTCCTAGCTAAGGTTTTAATCTTTCTTGGGTGGTTAAAACCCCTAATATTTCAAGAGACTATCTTCATTGGGTAACTTTACTTACTTCAAAGAAGGTCGCCCTTATCGTTGGGTACTGGCCTAATTCGATTAACTTGACCCCAATTGCTGCAGTCCTCTGCTTGTTCGTCTTTCGACCTCATTTTAGATCCTCCTCTAGAGACTTCCTCTTGCTCCCCTTCTGAGGCTCTGCACTGATCCCCAAATATTTATGAGCTTTGGACCGGATGGTGGCTTTCTGGAGAAGTTCCACCTGCTCTTGAGAGATGTAACCCTTACCTGCCTTTTCGCATTCCTTTTCAAGTGCATCCAAGTCTTGCTCTCCTAATTCCATTTCCTCCACTTCATCTTATTCCATGACATTCATTGGGTTGTTCTCTTTGATTCCATTTGTGAGCATCCTCGTCTCTACTTCCTGAGAACTGGTCAGGACATCTTCCCCTGCTTGCACTTTCCCTGAGTCCTCTTCCTCCAAGATTTGAAAGGGGTTTGAGTTGTTTAGGGTTTTTCCTGCTGTTTCCTTATGAGGTTTTTGCCCGCCGTTGTTCTTACCTCACCTCTTGCTCTCGAATTACATGAATCCTTCATTTGTATGCTTCTCTTCCCCTTCATGACTTGGGATTGGAGCTCTGAGGCCCCATTTGGGAATTTTCTCTCAAAATGGCCATATTCATTGCAGATCTTGCATCGGAAAGGAAGTTGCTCATAGTCAATCTGTTGGATCCATTCCTTGTCCTCCCAATTCAATATTATTGCCTTCGGGAGGTCGTTAGATACGTCCCTGTAGACACAGATGTGGGCATAAGTCGTATACCTCTGATTTTTGGTTTTCTCAGCTACCTTAACGAATTCCCCTACTGAGTTACCAACGTCTCTCAAAATTTCCAGATCCCAATACTCTCTTGGGAGGCCAACCAATAAGATCCAAACCGGAGCGAGTGTCAGATCCTTAGTTTTCATTTTGAATCGCTCCTTCCAGGGTCTCAGGTAGAGCCCTCCCGAGAAAAAGAAGCAAGGCCCGCCCTCCAGGACTCTGTCTCTGTCTTCCTGGTTGAAAAAAACTATAGTAAAAAACCCCTTTACCCCCAACTGGAGATCATAGTCGCCCTTAGGTTTCCAGATGCCCTGGATCCATCAAACTAGATCTCTTTCTTTGGGCCAAACCCCCACAAATTTTTTGATGAGGGCCTTTTCTTTCCACATCTCAATTTTCCCTCAGATTGTTTTTGATCGGATCTGGATTACCTGGATCTTCTAGGCCTTCAGGAGACAGCCTCCCTAACCTGATCTTCTCCCCACGCCTGGTCCATCTCTCTCATCATCTGGATTTCCACTAGTGCCTCCACTCTCGTTAGAAGCATGGCACCGGTAGGTCGCTTTTTCTATGGATGCTTGGGGGGAATTGCTACCCCCATCCCAAACAGACCTAGTCCCATGCTTCCGCACACTGCTGCTCCCGTTCCTTCAAAGCCCCATTCCGTAGAGCCCGCCCGTAGTTTCATTAAAAATTATTCATTGTTATTAACCATCGGCATATGCCAAAACTATTAACATATATAAATCTCATAGTTACTATTATTAATACATATGCTTACTCTTTTATTCATAATATATATATATATATATACACACACACACACACACACACACATATATCCTTGTTAACATTTTTACTTTGGGGTATCATATAGTGTGATCCCAATCACATGGTACTTTCGCAACTCGTTAGCTTAAAAATCATTTCTTTTATTAAGGCCTTCAGGTAAGGTTAGGTCAACTAGGTTAGGCAACTCTAAACCTCCTTGCATGTTGGATTACCTCGTATATTGCGGTAGTTCTTCAGTACTTGATGAGACACAAAAATTCAAAATTTCATTTAATCAACTTAAAAATAAGTAAGATGAGATCAATGTTTTATCATAGTCGTTTTCACTCAACATAGTTAATTTTCAGTAACTCCTAGCATTATTCAGAGCCCATACTCAACGCTAAAAATAGGGAGTTACACTCAATGCAATTCCATAGCTTATCGCTCAACACTAATGCTAGGATGTACTTGTATAATACACCTAGGGATACGATGGCCAAGGATCCAATGTTCCAGAGCTTATGCTCAACATCAATTTGGAATGCTCCATGGATTATGCCCAACACTTACAATTCTTATATTTTCATGTCACGTCCCCAACCCTCTACTCAACGGAGAGGATGTGACTAACATCTATCAACCTGGGATGTCTAATCCCGATGAACATAATATATAAAACTTGCTTTGAAATAAAACATTCATAAGTATAACAGATGCATAATGCAATATACAGTGGAAGCAAATACATTAATCCAATACATTATATTCAAGCATTTAACATGTTCATATAAATTCATAAGAATATATAGTTGTGGAAATAAAATATAAGAGAATACTTATCTTTGAAAGAAGCTTGTCTCACTACCAGCTATGTCACTGCAATGTTCCACCCAACCATAGGCCAGTGTGCTCTTTAATATCTCAGCAACACTGCCACCCCCGAGCTGGGCATGATTTTCCCCAAGGAATCAGGAACACTAGCAGACTTCCCCCATAGACAAGGGTAAAATAAAACTCAGTCAAGCCAATACAATTGGGTTTATCAGAGTTACACAGGCAGTGGTTTACACTTAGCCAAATTCACATGAGACACAGCCAATCCAACAGATGGGTTTATCAGGCTACTAACCAAGCCATCCTTTCAGTTGGGTTTATCAGGATACCAAGGAGGTGGAAAGACTGACTGCTAAGCTAGTGAGCTCAACCCCAGAGCTATGAACACCCACACTGGATCTATCCTGACTTCTAAACAATTACAAACCCAACACAAGGAAGCATTCCCTTCTCTGCTACATAGTCCCTCAGGCCATGTCTTCCCTTCCAGTGCTATTCAGGGTATGCAAAGAAGAAAACCATCCTTCTAGATTGGTATGTGAGGTTCTTTCACACACTAGGTTTATCAAGCAAGTCTATACTCCATTTCCATTCCTTCAATCAATGTAGACACCAAAGCAAGGATGTGCACACAGTTATCTCAGTACCAGAATTAACAAAATGTAGCAGACGCCAGGGATTACATACACACATAATAATCAATAATTTCTGAACATTTCCAGTGCCAAACCGACTGCTACAAAATACCAAAATGAAAAAGGTTTGCTGGTTATTCAATTCAAAGACACCAAATCGATTTTGGGCAATCGTATTCAGGGAAAAACTAGCAGACAGGAAAAATCGTGAAAGGAAACAAATTGCCGAATAGGGGAAAACCATAACAAACAAACAAAAAACACAAAACAGGAGAAATCCCCCCCAAAGGTCCAGACTCATAATCGTTTTTTCTTGCTTGCTGCTGCGTGAATTCCCAATTGGGTTTCCAAAAACGTTTTTCCATTCCAAATCGTGAGGGAAGGTGAAATGCTGCTGCATGAGGGAAAAATGGACGTTTTCTTCAAGAAAAATTAAAAATCAACTTTCCAAAAATGGTGCTTTGCCCATTTCGAATTTCTCCCCACTCTTCCAATCCCCCACTCCCTTATCCTTAGGAAAAATCATGCCCCCATCTCATTTAGTTGCGTTTACATAGTCGACTGTAGGTTTTTAATTAAAATTTCAATTTTAACATGATGTCTAGTTTTTTTAATGTTTAGCTAGCATAAAAAAAATACCATCGGCCCAACCTTAATTGCCGAAACATAAATATTAAATCGATGGTGGGTATTTTTCCTAGCTCCACACCATGATTATTTACATTATTTATTTAAATGCAACGAGGTCAAAACCGGGGTGTTACATTTCATGTGATTCATAGCTTTCTTCTCAACACAAACGTTTCATAACTCATGTGCTCCAGAGCTGACTCTCAACGCAAACATTAAATACTCATGTGCTTCAGAGCTCTTTCTCAACCCAATCATCAAATCACTCATGTGCTTCATAGCTCGCGCTCAACACAAACATTGAATACTTATGTGCCTCAGAGCTCTTTCTCAACACAAACATCAAATCACTCATGTGCTCTAGAGCTCGCGCTCAATCCAAACATCAAATCACTCATGTGCTCCAGTTCTTGCGCTCAACACAAAGTCTCATCAATCATGTGCTTCAGGGTCCATGCCCAACACATTCAACCACATATATGCTAAAATAAAACATATGCATTGGCTTATGCCCAACATATATAACGAATCATCATTCTCATGTGTAGTGGAGTCTTATGCCCAATATACAAAATATAAACATCAAATCAACATCATATGCAATGGGACTTATGCCCATTAGTGTGAGGTCAAAATTCGGGATATTACATCCCTCCCCGCTTAGAACAACACCGTCCTTGGTGTTCTAGAGACTAGGAATGAAATCATGAAATAAGGCGGGGTAAGCCTCTTTTATGGTGGCTTCATTCTCCCAAGTAGACTTATCAGCTTCAAAGTGCTTCCATTGAAATTTCAATTGAACTATGGTGCGCTTCCTGAGCTGCACCTCTCTCTTGTCCAGTATATGAAGGGGTTTGGGTACAAACTCCCCTTCAGGTTCCACCTATAATAAGGACCAATCAATAACATGTTTAGTATCATATATATATTTCTTCAATAAGGATGTGTGGAAAACATTCTGAACTTTTATATGAGCAGGTAAAGCTAATTCATATGCCCCTGGCCCTCTCTTGACCAGTATCTCAAAGGGTCCACAAAATCTTGGTGCCAACTTTTCGCACCTCCCCAACCTCAATGAGCTTCTCTTTACTTTTACTTTTAGGTAAACATGGTCGCCGATATGATAATATTTATCTTTTCTTTTCTTATCCACGTAACTCTTTTGGAGGTCTTATGCTTCTTTAAGGTTATGTTGGACCTTGGTGACCAATTGTTCCAAGTCTTTTAGTAAATTGAGCCCTAACATGAGTCGATCCACCAGGCTATCCCAAGTAACCGGTGTTCTACACTTCCAACCATAAAGTACCTCGAAGGGACTCATCTTGGTGGAGGTCTGGTATTCGTTGTTATATGCAAATTACGGGAGATGCATATAATCCTCACACTTGGTGGGGTTGTTCATAACATACATCCTAAGCATGTCTTCTAAAATCTCGTTTACTCGTTGTGTCTTCCCGTCTGTTTACGGGTGGTAAGCAGTACTAAAGTTTAACTGCGTCTCGAATTCGGAGAATAAGGATCTCCAAAAGTTTCTGGTAAACTTTATATCTCGATTCGAGATGATTTCCTTGGGTGTCCCATGCAATCTGAATATCTCTTTTAAGAATATGTCGGTGATGTGAACTGCCTTGTAGGTTGACTTCACTGGGATGAAGTGTGCCTCTTTTGATAACTTGTAAACCATTACAAAGATAGAATCATTTTTCTTCTTTCTCTTTGGCATACTCATAATAAAATCCATAGTAATGACCTCCCACTTCCATTTCGGAATGGGTAATGACTGTAGAAATCCCGAAGGATGTTGGTGCTCAGCTTTGACTAGATGACATTCCTGACATTTTCCAATAAAAAACGCTATGTCGGCCTTTAACTTAGGCCAAAACAAAGTGTTTCTTTAATGTATATATCATCTTTTGATATTCTGGATGCCTCGAGTAGGGTTTTTTATGAAATTCCGTGAGGAAGCTGGACCTGATGTCCCCTCCTTCCGGAACATACAATCTTTCTATGGACCACAACGGTCTAGTTTCGTCTACCTTATACTCTTTTTGTTGTTGAAACAACCTGTCCTCTTGGACCTTCTTGAGAATTTCAACATATAAATGGTCAACTCTGTTGGTCGTTCTAATCCTCTCGTGCAAATCCGAATTAGTTTGTGTTGGAGCAGGATCCCGCAGCTACAGAAGAAGCTGCTAGTTTTGGCGGAAAGAGAGAAGTTTTGGCGGAAAAAGGACAGGGCGGAGCTACGACGCCGTAGCACGTTTCCAGCTGGAGAACAGAGACGGAAACCATGACTTTTGGGATAGAAAAGTCAAGAAGGCAACGGTACCTGAGCGGCCGAGAGAAGAAAGCTCAACCACTGCATTGAAGGCAGCGGCGGAAGACGGGAGAGCTCAGCGACCCTCATAAAGAAGAAGGAGCAACGAGGCTCAAGCATTGAAGGCGGAGGATAGAGAAGCGGTGCATAGTACCCATGGTCAGTACCGGGAAGCATGGAAGACTGCAGAGAGCTGCGGTGTGACGGGAAGCAGCTACCTCAAGGACAGAGAGGACCGACTGTCACTATTTAGGGTATGGGTTTACTGTTGGGACAGGCCCACAGTGTTGTAATGGCACGACCTTCGGGCTGCCTATAAAAGCTTGCATTTTTGTATTGTAAAGGGTTAGCTAATCAGTCAGTTAGATAGTTGGTCAGTTGATAAGTTTTGTAGATTCAGGAATCAGTCAGACAGACTATGTTGTAACGATCCAGACACCTAGTTGTCTGTGAGTCATTTGAGTCTATATG
This sequence comes from Pseudotsuga menziesii, assembly GCA_001517045.1. Lineage (NCBI taxonomy): Eukaryota > Viridiplantae > Streptophyta > Pinopsida > Pinales > Pinaceae > Pseudotsuga > Pseudotsuga menziesii. Next base: position 768,168 of record LPNX010593154.1, on the reverse strand, counting down.
TAACCATTCATAGAGAGGACAGAGAGGGAAGGATATATTGGAAGAAAGGCAACATAGAGATAGACCAGAGGTCTAGAAGAGACCTCGCGCTGCATATGCAGTGCAACAGACTGTGCTAACTTCCCTCAAAATATATAATAGAAGCACAGTTTGGTGGACGTAGCTCCCATCCCGGGGGTGAACCACGTTAAATCTGCGTGTTATGTGTTGTATGAATGTGATGGTATTTGCTTATTGTTACTGTTTATTCTGCATGTAATGATAGTAGCAGTAGATGAATGTATGTATTGTTCTGCTCATGATAAGGCAAGAGGATAAAGATAAGTTGAAGCATTTCAGTAGGCTATTTAAAGACTCCTTTACGTCTGTGTCTAATGACTAGTTACTCACAATATACTTCTGAGAAGTAGAGTTCGCACATCGGCACAGTCAACGCTAAGAGCGCAAGGTCGTAGTGGTAAGATATCGCAGAGAGGCGGTATCGCATCGGCAGAGGAGTTGCGGTGCGTGAGACTGCGAGCTGAGGGCTTAGCGTTGAGGAGAGTATGGGTGTTCCGCGGTGTGCAGAGATGCGGTAGGGTTGGGAATATTGTGAGTAAGTGGAAGTTGTTCGACGCGAGAGGAAATCGTACGGCTGGTGCGGGGTTAAGCATCGCACGGGTAAAAGTGCTGTGAGTAGACGGGGACGTGCGATGCGCAGAGCTAGTTGACCTAGTGGCGCGCAGGAGTAAGAGAAAAGAAGTAGGATGCGCAGAACCTGGTCCAAGACACTTGAGTCTTGGCCAACCCATTAGATTCACTTCGGGTGAGACTTCAGATCGCTTCGTGGTCTATCTCTGAAAGGGCCAGTGAGTTTGGGGTGTTGTTGATTAATTATAGTAAACCCGGGTTTGCCCATGCAATCAACAAATGGTTCCGTTGCCGGGATAAACGACTGGGAGTCAATGTTCTGTTGGCATCCTACGAGAGAAGAGTTTCACCAGTGGCTGGATTCAGACCTAAGGGAGTTCGCCAAGAAAGAGAATAGGAGTCCGAGACTAAGCACAGAGGCCTGGCTAGAGAAGCATATCACTTCAGACATACACGCTATATTTTTTGTAACCTACGGAAACGAGCTTTTCGATTGGTTATCCAAGTTGACAGATAGAAACAAATTCAAGAAGAAAAGAAACATCGTCTGGACACCGGAGCTGATTCAGACCGTACAGAACCTTGAGAATCCGATTACGAGAGCAGTGGACTTCTGGCTCACTAGTGTGCTAGAAGGCTACGTTACAGAGTTTGCAGTTGACCAGAGAAAGAGCTTCAACGCAGCCGAACGATACTTCTTCAAAGGATATCGTGGTAAGTACCTAAGATCTCTAAACTTGTCCCTTAAGATGCTGCTATATGAAAAAGGAACAATGGATCTAGTCTCAGATGAATAAGTAAAGCTAGTAATGTCACAAGAGTTTAAAAGTGATTTTGATGACATTGGACGAACACGGAGTGGAAAGAAGTATAAAGTAGCATTTAGTTCTCCTATATTTGAAGACAGTTTAAACAGTATTAGACAGCAGAGCCCTAGCACCACCGAAGAACCAGAGGGGGGTATCCCTTACCACCCCTATACTCCACAGAAGCAGACAGGGACTCAGAATAATCCCGTAGGTACTCCATCTAGTAGTTCACAGTCAGTACCTACTCCCGTTACAACACCTTCACCTACATCGCTGAGTGGTAGTACTCCAGTCAGTCAGAACCCACCACAGAGAAATAGAATGGGAGACGACATGAAGCTACCTATTTTTAAAGGTACAGGAGCAGAAGACTCGGAACAACATTGGTTCCTATGCGAAGCTATGTGGACTATTAAAACAATTAACGATGATAACCTTAAACTTGTACAGTTGGTTACCACACTCAGAGACAGAGCCTTGACATGGTACATAAAGTATACTACATTACCCAAGACGCTCACCCAGGTCAAGAACGCCATGATTAAAGAGTTCAAGAAACCTAAATCTGAGTCTCAATGCATTACAGAGCTTAAGGATATTAAACAGCTACCATCAGAGTTGGTATGGGACTTTGACCAGAAATTCAAAGCTCTTATAGACCAAGTAAGTTTTGAGTTTGCGCCGGAGCAGCATAAAGAATGGTTTATTGCAGCGCTGCTCCCTCATATCAGAATGCCACTAATGCAACAGAAACTCACTACTCAAGATGAAGCGCTGGAGATGGCAATGAAACTAGAGGCTTCACCCTTAGCAGAAACCAGTACAGGGATGACAACTCTACAGACCCAGTTGGCCAACCTCATCTTACAAATACACGAACTTAAAAAAGGGAAAGAGGCTATGCAAGACATATGGTGCATAAAGTGCAGAGAACAGGGCCACAGTAAAGAAAACTGTCCAGTCTTTGCAGAATATTTAGCGTCAGGGGCTCCTAACCCCTTACCACGAACACGAGGGCCATGGTGTGAACTATGTAGAACTCAAGGATATCCACCTCAGCAATGCCCTTTGCTTCAAAAGTATGTACAGACACCTAAAAATCTCTATTGTATCTTTTGTAAATCCATCGGGCATGATCCACAAGATTGCCAAGCTTATGATCTCCTGTCAGAAAGAACACAGGATGTGTACAGAGTCCAAGCAGACACACAGGGTCCAGCAACAGGAACACAGCCGGCTCAGCCGTATGGAGGCCGAGGAGGAGGATTCAGAGGATGAGGCCGTGGGGGAGGCTTCGCAAGAGAAGGAGGTTTTGGTCAAGGTCGTGGACCAGTCACTTGTTATAATTGTGGAATTGTCAGACACTATGCTAGGGACTGCCAGAATGCCACTACTACTTGTAATTACTGCAAATCTTACGATCATACCATAGAAGAGTGTCCCATCTTGATAGCTAAGATTAGAGATCCTAAACCAGCTGCACACCAGAACATCCAGCTTATTGCTGCTGAACCTAAGGAACCGGAACCAGCAATTAACATTGTGACTCGGAGCGGTGCTTCCACCAGTGGCACATCGCAGGAGACCGGACAGAACACAAGTCAGGGGTGGGTGCGCAGAGCTCCTACTAAAGCAACTGCACTCAACCTACAGAAAAATAAGGAGACCTTTCACGAAGCTAAGGCTTCCTTTGATGAACCTACACTAGCAGGACCGCAGGTACCGCCATCTAGGGGCATACCGCAGCAAGTACCTTGTAGCAATAACCATGAGCAGGCACAGCAGGCTACCACATCTGGAAGATGTGACGAAGATGAATCGACAGGAAGTATACAAGCCTTCCTGCACAACTGCTTGAAACTCCTGAGAAATGATAAAGCTGTTGGTGAGCTACAGCGCATGATAGATCAGTGTCAGCAACCCTCTCTCTCGGACAGTGCACACCGCGCTGTCCATAATATTACAAGACATGCAAGGACAGGAAGAGAGATGAAATTCACAGCCCAGATCGGTGACTTTGAAATGGATGAGGTTGTCTTAGACCTAGGATCAGAGGTGAACGTTCTAACCAAGCAGACATGGGAACAGATGGGTAGTCCTCAGTTAGCCTTATCACCTATCCACCTGAGATTAGCTAATCAGCAGCGAGTATCGCCATTGGGTCGATTATCGCAGGTGCCAGTTGATATTGACGGAGTTTGTACTTTTGTGGACTTCGAGGTTATAGAAATCATTGGTGACAGTCGACCATATCCAGCACTACTGAGTATTGATTGGGAAATTGGCAGCAAAGCTGTCATTGACCTAAAGAAAGGACAAATGACCTTTGAGGATGCGCGGATCCGGGTCATCGCACCGCTGGATCCTTACCAAGGACCTAGATATATCGAACCTATCCGAGCAGAGGAAGAGGCACATAATATGGAGAGTCTCTACCAGATGATAGCAAACCAGAATGACTATATAAATCCCACTGCAGAAGGGCATATTAGTTGGCAATGCGACAGCTCATGCGCATCGGATTCGGATGCTGGTCTAGAAAACTGGCAGAACAGACTTTACGAAGTATCATCGCGCAGATGTGCGTTTATAAGTAAGTCACTGCGATGGATTGGTGCCGAGATCGCTGAGGCTCCATCATATCATGGTCTGACAGACATCCAAGATTTTCTCGAACAAGTTGAGCAACAAACTCCCCCTGAACAGAGGATCGCAGCTATGAA
>LPNX010593154.1:728352-762619 GCA_001517045.1 Pseudotsuga menziesii | reverse complement strand
GTCTGACAGGCAGTTAATGAGGAAATGACCGGTATCCCTTACCGTAGATTTGGCGGCAGGCCTCATTAAGTTTCTAGATTTGGCAAAATCTTTGACAAGACCGACACCTGAGCACGCACAATTCGAGTAGCACATGAGCAGATTTCCGCATTAATTGAGGATCGGAATGGCAGGCATGGCATCATCCAGGCAATAATTAAGTCCGATGGGTTTTACCGGGATGACCGCTCCATCCGGGAGCGTTGACTCGTCATAAATATAGGAACTACCCAGGTACGAGAGTCACATTTGCAAACATCCAAGAGCCATATAGAGCAGTCCTGAGTATCCCCTGTGCAGTATTAGCCAATTTAGTTACAGAGTACAGTGACTTCCAGAGTTCGAAGCTACTGCACGCCCAGAGTATTGAGCCAAGCGGATTCTGACTAAAAGCTAACCTCTAGAAGGCATGTTGAGACGTTTTGACCCTGGTCCTGGTGACCGTAGATCCGCCATGACGACGTCGCCCAGGTTTGTGAAACTAAGTACAGCACAAGTTAGACAGTCGCTAGGGATGAAGAATCAAGCGCAAGAAGTAGAAGTTGTCACTAAAGTCTCCGCTAAGGAGAAGAAGGACGCCGAGCCGACCACTGAAGATAAGAAAGCAGAGCAGAAGACTGATGAGAAGAAATCTCCCGCTACAAGGAAGGTAAAAATCAGAAAAAGAAAGCAACGGGAGAAGGTCGCTGACCCATCTGATCAGCTAACCGAAGAACAAAAGATTCCTAAGGTACAGAAACAACATATGGTTGTCATAGATCAGAGGCAGCGTGCATGCTTGGAGAGGGTTGCTGAGCAAGAAAAGGCAAAACAGAACCCTGAGGATCCAAGGCAGCCTATGGACCTGGACCACTTCGAAGAGAAGAGAAGTGGAAGAAGACTGCAAACCCAGCGGAGGGGAGACTTCCAGAACGAGGACAAAGGCTTGTCCTCGGAGCGGAGTTCATGGGTTGCTTCTTCTCCGTCCACCAGGCTCTAGATGGAAGGAAAGGTTTGAGGAGGCTGGAAGATACAGATTTTCCTTGTGATAAAAGTTCTAACCCACATAAAGAGGAAAGGATATCTGTGGAACACTTCTCAAACACTAGAGCGCTCATAAAGAAGAAACAGCGAAGAGAGCGACACCGTAAACTTCGGGGTAAGTTGCAGAAAACTTCGCAGGAGGCGAAGGAGAAGCTACAACAGGAGACACCTGCTGGTAGTGGCTCGGTGCGAGCCACAAGTAAGTGTTAGGGGACTGTTGGAGCAGGATCCCGCAGCTACAGAAGAAGCTGCTAGTTTTGGCGGAAAGAGAGAAGTTTTGGCGGAAAAAGGACAGGGCAGAGCTACGACGCCGTAGCACGTTTCCAGCTGGAGAACAGAGCCGGAAACCATGGCTTTTGGGATAGAAAAGTCAAGAAGGCAACGGTACCTGAGCGGCCGAGAGAAGAAAGCTCAACCACTGCATTGAAGGCAGCGGCGGAAGACGGGAGGGCTCAGCGACCCTCATAAAGAAGAAGGAGCAACGAGGCTCAAGCATTGAAGGCGGAGGACAGAGAAGCGGTGCATAGTACCCATGGTCAGTACCGGGAAGCATGGAAGACTGCAGAGAGCTGCGGTGTGACGGGAAGCGGCTACCTCAAGGACAGAGAGGACCGACTGTCACTATTTAGGGTATGGGTTTACTGTTGGGACAGGCCCACAGTGTTGTAATGGCACGACCTTCGGGCTGCCTATAAAAGCTTGCATTTTTGTATTGTAAAGGGTTAGCTAATCAGTCAGTTAGATAGTTGGTCAGTTGATAAGTTTTGTAGATTCAGGAATCAGTCAGACAGACTGTGTTGTAACGATCCAGACACCTAGTTGTCTGTGAGTCATTTGAGTCTATATGTAACCATTCATAGAGAGGACAGAGAGGGAAGGATATATTGGAAGAAAGGCAACATAGAGATAGACCAGAGGTCTATAAGAGACCTCGCGCTGCATATGCAGTGCAACAGACTGTGCTAACTTCCCTCAAAATATATAATAGAAGCACAGTTTGGTGGACGTAGCTCCCATCCCGGGGGTGAACCACGTTAAATCTGCGTGTTATGTGTTGTATGAATGTGATTGTATTTGCTTATTGTTACTGGTTATTCTGCATGTAATGATAGTAGCAGTAGATGAATGTATGTATTGTTCCGCTCATGATAAGGCAAGAGGATAAAGATAAGTTGAAGCATTTCAGTAGGCTGTTTAAAGACTCCTTTACGTCTGTCTCTAATGACCAGTTACTCACAATATACTTCTGAGAATTAGAGTTCGCACATCGACACAGTCAACGCTAAGAGCGCAAGGTCGTAGTGGTAAGATATCGCAGAGAGGCGGTATCGCATCGGCAGAGGAGCTGCGGTGCGTGAGACTGCGAGCTGAGGGCTTAGCGTTGAGGAGAGGATGGGTGTTTCGCGGTGCGCAAAGATGCGGTAGGGTTGGGAATATTGTGAGTAAGTGGAAGTTGTGCGACGCGAGAGGAAATCGTACGACTGGTGCGGGGTTAAGCATCGCACGGGTAAAAGTGCTGTGAGTAGATGGGGACGTGCGATGCGCAGAGCTAGTTGACCTAGTGGCGCGCAGGAGTAAGAGAAAAGAAGTAGGATGCGCAGAACCTGGTCCAAGACACTTGAGTCTTGGCCAACCCATTAGATTCACTTCGGGTGAGACTTCAGATCGCTTCGCGGTCTGTCGCCGAAAGGGCCAGTGAGTTTGGGGTGTTGTTGATTAATTATAGTAAACCCGGGTCTGCCCATGCAATCAACAGTTTGAATTAAAGTCACCTCATATATCATGTGAGCTCGTCAACTTAAAGCATCAACAATTTTATTCTCCTTGCCCTTTATATGCTTTAACTTGAAATGGTACTCGCTAAGGAAATCCAACCATCTGGCCTTCCTGGGATTTAGATCCGGTTGATCAAATAAATAATTTAGACTCATATTGTCTGTCTTTAGAAGAATTTTCTTCCCCATGAGGTAGTGCATCCACATCTTCAAGGCGTGGATAATGACTGCTAACTCAAGATCATGGGTGGAATATTTTTGTTTGTGTTTTTTTTAACTTTCGCGACTCCTAACAGATCGCACAATCGATCTGAAAGAGGACTCCTCTGAGCCCTTCCTTTCTTGCATCTATGCAACAATGAAATCCCCATCGAGATTTGCAATTCGTAGTATCGGTGTAGTCATCAAAATCTGTTTAAGTTTCTAAAAAATTTCCTTGCACTTGGTCGTCCATAAGAACTTGTTTTCCTTCTTTTGCAAAGCGGTCATGGGACAAGAAATCCTCGAAAAGTTCTCAATGAACTTTCGGTAGTAACCGACTAATCACAAAAATGACCTAATGTCTGTGACACTAGTAGGGGTAGGCCAATCCTCTATCGCTTTAATCTTTTTCGGGTCAACGACTATCCCCTTCTCAGAAATAATGTGACCCAAGTACTGTATCCGTGGTTTGTAAAAATCACATTTACTAAACTCAGCATAAAGCTGGTGTTCCTGTAACACCTGTAGTACTATGCGAAGATGATCCTCGTGTTCCTCTTTACTCTTAGAGTAAACTAGGATGTTGTCTATAAATACCAATACAATTTTATCAAGGTATTTACTAAAGATATTGTTCATCATACACATAAAATTCGTGGGTGCATTAGTCAACCCGGATGGAATTACTACAAACCCGTATTGGTCGTATCGCGTATCAAAGGCATTTTTATGAATATCCTCACTGCGGATCCGTACCTGATGGTAACTGGACCGCAGGTCGATATTTGAAAAGATCTTGGTTCATCCTACTTGATCGAACAAGACATCGATTCTAGGGATTGGGTAGTGGTTTTTTATGGTCATTTTGTTAAGTTAGTGATAATCGATGCACATCCGTATCGTACCTTCCTTCTTCTTTACAAAAAGTATAGGTGCTCCCTAAGGGGACACACTAGGTCAAATATAACCCTTCTCAATCAACTCCTGCAACTGTAACTTACGGCTCCACCAAATATGGTGTGCTCATGCGGTATGGGGATTTTGAAGTTGGAATTGACCTAAGTGTCAATTCTATGGAAAAATCTAAGTCTCACTTCAGTGGTAATCCTAGTATTTCCTCAGGAAATACATCCGTAAAGTCTACAAGAATTGGAAAGTCCTCGATGTGCTACTCTCTCTTAGCTTTTGCATCCTGGATGCTCACTGCAAATAGTACGCAGCCTTTCCAAATGCACTTCTTTGCTTGTAAGGAAAATATTTTCCTAATAGAAACCTTCTTAGGTATGCCTTGAATCTTCACTTGATTCCCTTGGCTATCTGTGCACAATATTGACTTGTGTAGACAATCGAGCATGACATGGTGCTGTTCCAACCATACCATGACGATAAGTATATCGTACAATCCTAAGGGTAAAATGTTCAAATTTATCCTAGCAGGGAAACCATTCAAGTTTACTTCACAATATCTAACTATTTCAGAAACATTTCATTTCGTACCTGTGGCTAATTGCACCAGCCAGGGTTTTTCATGTTTAACTTTGTCTAGTTTACATAACTCAACAAGTTTAGGTGATACATAGCTTCGAAAAGCACTGGGGTCAATCAATATTGAAATAGAAGTGTTTGAAACATTACCTTCTATCTTGACGATGGTAGCCTGATGGTCTGACTGTCGGCCATCCAAAGCTGCATAAATCCTCGGTGTGCTAGTTATGTCCTTTGTCATTAGTTATTCTTGCAGTTTGTGCCGAATCCATTAGTCTTGTTTTTGAAATCTCTGGCATAATGGGGCCCTTGGCATTTCCAGCATTTGATTTGTAGTGGGGCATCATTGCCTCCCCAATTGGCTATTGGTCTGTTGGCATTTGGTGCTGGTACATTTGGCTTTGTGTCTTGTTGAAGTTCTTATTGGTTGGAAAACTGTTGTTATGTTTTCTATAAGGTGGTGGGTTAAAACCTGGTTTGCGATTGTCCGAGAAGGTTCTAGACCTGTCTCGACTTTTTTTGATGTTTTCTTGCCTTAGCTATCCATGCTCATAACAAAGCCTAGCTTTGTGTAGGGTGGTGTCTAGAGTTTTAGGCATGTCAAATTCAATTCTCTCTCGAAAATTGGGAGGAAGACATCATAAAAACTGTTGTATTTTCACTTTTTCGTCCTTTATATAAGTCACTTAGTGTAACATATCCAAAAATATGTTAATGAAAGCATCCATAGTCATGAAGCCCATTCTTAACTCGTGAAATTACTTCACCTTCCTGTCGGAGAATCTTTCAGACATGTATTTCTCATGAAATATTCTATGAAAATTACTCCATCTAATTTCTTTTACCTCATCCTTTTTGGTATGCTTTAGGTCTCTCCGCCATCTAGCTTCTTTTTCATTTAAATTATAGATGGCTAGATGGGATTTCATCTCACTAGAGTAGTTTTGTACTTGAAAGTACTTTCTCATACCTAGAATCCATTCTTCATCTTTCTCCCTGGTGTTCATCTCTCCTTCATAGGTTGGGGATTTTATCTTTCTGAACTCTCCTTGGAGGTTGTCATCATTCCTCTATTTCTTTCTGCAAGGAAAAAGGGAATTATCACTAGAAAGATTGTGATAATATCTTTCTGGAGGTATAGGTTTGTGTTCTTATTTTCCTTCTTCTTTTCGGTTGCTGCCCTGTTTATGATAAAAATATTTCTTGAATCTGTTGGTTGAATGAGTAGGTTGTCCATGCGGGCTTTCTCCCGTCATGTTCCACAGTAAAGCTTCATTAATTGCTTGCTGCTCTTTTCTTTCATTCATATTATCAGCTTTGAAACTCTATAAGTATGCTTGCAGACTTTGTATGGTTTTCAGTATATACAAATTTAATTCCACCATCAGTTCTTCTTCATGTGTGGGGGTATTCTTTTTTCCTTACCGACTGTTGTCTTCTTCCGTGTTCATGATCTGAACTGTTCTTTGAATCCTGCAATGTAAAATTTCTAATACAAATAATTTTCTGTTAGTTAACAAAAAATTCAAATATAATTTATTTCTGCAATGAATGTTTGGTAACGCCCATTAGGTCTCTTAGTGTTTGAATATGGGCTCTGATACCACTTGTAAGGTCCCTAAAATTCGTAAAATAAAAAAATAAAAAATTACAGGCTAGTTAAATGCTACATTTTAAGGACATTTGTTTTAAACTTCTGCTGAATGAAAGTTAGTTGTTTACTGAACCTAAGTGTCGTAAACTGTTTATCCCTCTTATGTGTTTTCGTGTCTAAGGATGATATGTTTATGTGATGTTTTTATATTAATTGGATTTTTATATATATGATTACTCAACCAGTCTTACTAGTTTCGGACATTTGTCGATGTTTACATTATGTTACCTTTTACTTTTACTTTATGTGTCTTAAAATTTGCTTACAACTTTATTCGAAAAAGGCTGACTTTCCTTTGTGTTTCAAGGGGTGGAGTGGTGGGGTTTATCCCTGGAGGGTCCACTCGGAAAGGTAAGGATTCCTGTTGCTTTAAGGGGCTTACTTAATTCATTGCAAACTAATGCAGGCTCCTACTCTTGTGCAGGTTATTCCAGTGGTGAACTTCTATCTATGACCGTGGCAAATAAAAATGTCCTACAACACTACATCTATACTAGACTATCATGTTCCTAGCTGGTTGCAAGGAGGACTAAATTCCTAGGCCTATCTGTACCTAAGTCCTATATTTACACCAAATTGATTTTTATGTATGGTTATAAATTTATGGTAGACATTATTACGTTTTAAGGTTTAAAACCTTATCCACCTTGATATATATGTTTTGTAAACTTTATGGTATAAGTTGTAGGGTTTATGGCATATTCTATATGTTGGAGGTTTTGCTGTTAGGGGGAGACTATTGGAGGATTTGCAGTCATATGCAAAACAAATCAGAGTGTGATATGGTTTTCATTGAGGCAACATAGTTCCAAGCATGAAACAAATGATTCAGAAGAATCCATGGCCAATGGCACAACATAGTTCCAAACATGATCTAGTTGAACAAAGGAATCAGAAGAATCCATGGCTGATGGCACAACATAGTTCCAAGAATGATCCACATGAGCAGAGGACTCATAAGACTCCATGACTGATGGCACAACATAGTTCCAAGCATGATCTAGATGAGTAGAAAACTCAGAAGAATCCATGGCTTGTGCAGAGATCTGATGGTTAGGAATGAATCCGCACAAGATATCAACTGTCAAGAGAAAATCCGAAAAGTTTGAAAGAAAATTTGATGAACAGATCTGACGGACAGGAATGAATCCGCAAAAGAAATCAATGGCTGGGAACAAATCCGTAAAGTGTGAAAGAAGATCTGATGAACAAATCTGATGGACATGATTGAATCCACATAAGAAATCAATGGTCAAGAGCAAATCTGGAAAGTTTTAATGGTAATATGATGAACAACATTTGATGGTCAAGAGTGAACCTGCACAAGAAATCAACGGTCAAGAGCAAATATGCAAAGTTTCAAAAGTAATTTGATGAACATATTTAACGGTCAGGAGTGAACTCGCACAAGAAATCGACGGCGCTGAAGGAGTGTTGTAGTGCGGGAGTGGAGAGGTGGAAGTCCAAAAGTTCGAGAATAAGAAAAGTTAGATTTTCAATTTCTGAAGTTGGAAAGCGGAAAGAGGAAAGAGGTAGTGAGGGAGCAGAAAGGCGGAAGTCCAACAGTTCGAGAATAAGAAAAGTTAGATTTCTGATTTCCGAAGTCGAAAAGAGGAAAGCGGAAAGTGGCAGTATGGGAGCGGAAATGCAGAAGTCCAAAAGTTCGAGAATGAGAGAAGTTAGTTTTTGAATTCAGAAGACTGGAAGTCGGAAGTGCGGAAGTTAGAAGTACAGAAGTCAGAAGTCAGAAAGCGGAAAGTGGAAAGTGGGACAACATGAAAGGACTAAGGCTAGAAGTTGGGTTTTCCGATCCCGAAGTCTGAAAGTTGGAAGTGCGAAAGTAAGAAAGCGGGAGAACAGGAAAGGAATAAGGTTGGAAGTTGAGTTTTCTGTTCCCAAAGTCCAGAAGCCAGAAGTGCGGAAGTCAGATAGTAGAAAGAGGAAAGCGGGAGAACAGGAAAGGACTAAGGACGGAAGTTGGGTTTTACGATCCCGAATTCCGAAAGTTGGAACTGCGGAAGTCAAAAAGTGGAAAGCGGGAGAACAGGAAAGGAATAAGGATGGAATTTGAGTTTTCTGATCCCAAAGTGCAGAAGTCGAAAAGTGGAAAATGGAAAGCGGAAAGTGATAGAACGAGAAATGGCTAAGGTTGGAAGTTGAGTTTTTCGATCCTAAAGTCCGGAAGCCAGAAGTGCGGAAGTCAAAAGTCAGAAGTTAGAAATTCTGGAAGTTGTTCAAGCAAATGTTGAAAATAAGAGGTTTGCATCCTGCACCAGATCTCAGATCAACGGTCGAGAAATGTTGCACAATAAATCGATGGTGCAGTTTGATTATGTAGAAAAGGATGGGCAGAAGTAGTTAGTTTGAGTTCAGATCAATAGTTAGTAGAGAGGCTGCACGAAATCAATGGTGCGGAATCAAATGGGTGGAAACTCTGATTTTTTGCAGAAAATGACAAGTGTGGAAGAAGCCAAATTGTAAAAAAATGCATTGCAGAAAATCACAATTGCTCAGTGATTGGAATCCTTATCAGTCTTAAGGCATAAAACAATTTGATCAGCTATGGAAATGGACCATAAGGTATACAAACAGGTAAAGGGTATACATATTTACATTTATAAAAGGATGCACATAATGAATGATGGTGTGTGCTCTCTGCAGAGAGAGAACTGGTGCATGGATCGTCGTAAAAGTGGAGATTGCAGAATGATAGAGGACTCTGAGCTATTTTAAGAATATCCAGAACATAGATGATGAGGGGAACCAAGATGCATAAGAAAATTCAGGAGCAGATATGAACATAGTCGGTCTAAATTGTTATATATGTTTTTCTAAATATTGCACTGTACATGTTTTAAGTTTAAGAAACAAGGGTGGAAGGGTGGTTCTAGGGAAAATAGTTTGTTTTCTTTGTACAAGTTGGAGCCTGTACAAGTGGAAGTTGGTGCTTCCACTGAGTTGTAGTTGGAGAATGTTATTTTAGTGGGTGCTAGAAAAACATGAGAGTTGGTGCTCTCTACAAGAAGGATTTTGTAAACAGAGGTTGTAGCCTCATTTGAGTAGGTGTTCAAATAAAGATGAATATTTGTCTGTCTCTATCATGTGTATGCGATTGATGATCACCATTACTTCTGTTATACTTGCTACGTTATTATAATTGTAAATCTGTAATCAGTAATAATACTTTAAATATTGTAAATTGTCTAAGTTTTTAGAACACATTGATTCACCCCCCCTCTCAGTGTGCCATTGTGTCTAACAATTGGTATCAGGCCCAGGCCTTCATCACAAGCCTAACTAGCGTGAAGGAGATCCTTGGACACATGGATTATTCAGAAAATGGAGCACCTCTCTTTGATGAGAACATATATGCAATATGGAGTGTAAAGATGAAGTGGTACTTGCAATCAACTGGGTATGATTTATGGAGTTCAATTGTAAATGGTTAGGTTCCTCCAAAGAAAGTGAAATCAACAACACAGAAAGAAGCTAGAAGTTACAACTCAAAAGCCAAGGAAATTATACTAGATGGATTACCTGATTGTGTCAAAAGAAGGGTAGGATGATGTGTCTCAGCTAAAGATATTTGGGACAAACTAAATAATCTATATTCAGCTGAAGGATAGGAAAATGAAGCCAGTAAGAGCTTGATGAACTCAGTTTACCATGAAGGTAAAGGCTCTCCTAAACACTCTATATGTGATAACTCAGAATGTGACGATTTCTCTCATACGACTGAAGAAGTTGATGAAGGTATTGTGGATAATGAGGTGGAACTTGTAGCTGCACTAGAAGAGATTGATGACTTAAGAAAGATGATAAAAAAACAAGTTGAAGAAAACTGTCAAGAAAGAAAATCAGCACAACTACTTGAAGAATCCATGTCAAGACAATTAAATGACAAAGAAAAGATATGTAATACTCAAAAAACTGAAATTGATTCCCTGAAAGAAGACATAGCAATATTAAGCATGTGTCAAACTTTAGTAGCCAGATATGAAGGAAGTCTTGAACAAACTAGGAAAGATCTCTCAGAACTCAGAATAGAAAACCATTCTCTAAAGAATAAACTGCAAAATTCTCAAGGGGAATGTCAAGGCATGATAAGACAATTTGAAAACAATCTTGAAGAAGACCTAAGAAGGAAACTCAATATGAAAGTTGAAATCTGCCAAAGACAGGAATAGGAAATTCTTTCTTTGAAAAGTTTGCTCAAGGAAAATGATGAATTAATAACAAGTCAAGTTTGGAAATGGTTATATGATCTTGGATCACATTCTCAGCCATCATAGATCTCCACATGACAAGACTGGGATAGGATTTGACAAGTCTTAGAATAATTCTGAAGAAGAAAAAAGTCCCCAGCCATCTCAAGGAAAAATTGAAGAAAAATCTAGAAGTCATAAAGACAGTAGAAAAAAGTGTCATAATCAACAAGGAACAAGAAGGACACAATCAACAAAGAGATATATGTTATAGAAGGGACCATTCAATTCCAGGTATAAAAATAATTTTAATGGTTATTGTTATGCATGTAGTGGTTTTGGTCACAGGGCTATGGAATGCACACTCCATGGAAGAAGAAGTGTTGGAAGTCGAAGTAACACAATTAGATGTTGGACATGTGACCAAATTGGACATTTTGCTACTAATTGTCACAAAATGAGATGCTTCACTTGTGGTGGCTTTGGTCACAAATACCAAGCATGTGCAAGTCCAAGAATACAATCCATGAGGAGTCTTTCATATCCATCAACAAAGAAAGTAGATGAATTTTAGAAGAATAATAATGCAAAAATATTTGAATACCAAAAGAAAAACGATCACATCCAAAGACATTCTCAGGGATGGATGAAAAAGAATGCTTTGTTGAATGTAAGTCATTGCATAGAAGATGGCTACCATATGGAAAGCCATGTTTGAGGTCCTTCAAAGACCTTGATACATCTTGAGTCCATGAAATTGGAAGGTCGACTCAAGGAAAATGGATGACTACTCCAAGTAAAATAAAAGGTCCTAGGATCAGATTGAAAACATTAACAGAAAGAAGTAAGGCAGACATGGATAAAATTTGAGAGCAGAAGTAGCAACAAGAATAAAAATTAGGAGAAGAAGGATGAAGACTAAAAACGTTTGTATGCAGTTTGTGAAGGTTCATGATATAAATAAAATATAATCTCAAATCTGAACAATACGATGACTGGAGAAGAAGAATTAGGAACAAGACATAACTTTTGTTAATTACAACTGAAGGTGACTGAGGTGAACTCAATATATAGTAACTTTGGTAGCATAGTCGGTTGGCCAAAAGCTTGCCTTTTAAATTTGTAGATATATATTTGGATCTGGATAAAGCATTGAGCACAAGTTCCATGATCGATGATGAAATTTTATGAAGCATTCAATTGAAGACTTGAGAAGTTCCTTAAGGAGTACAAAAACAACATATTGATGACAATGATAAAATCGGACCTTATACAACTCGAATAAGTGTAGAAGTCATTTCCACAGCAACAAGCTTGTATAAAGACATTGCACAGAGGTTCAAATCATTGAGCCAATATTCAGATCATATGATGCATTTGATAGAAGCACAAGATAAAGGAACCCATATTAAGAGTGCTGATTGATATGGGGGGAAAGAGTAATTTCCTGTGATCTCATGGACTTTCTCTAGTTGAAGCAAATAAAGTGAAGGGATGATTTTGATGCATGCATACCTTTATGAAGTTACTAGATGATTGATTCATTCCTAAAGAATAGATGGCAGTATTGTCATGATAAGATTTGTTCAAAATCTACAAGGCATCCAAAGTATAGAGCAAACACATGTGTAAACACAAATTGAAGATGACTGTCATATGATTGAGGATTTTTTTTGTTGCAGACTTTCGTTCTTCTGGAGCAGCAGATTGATGATGACCATGGGCAGGCATATGACCTGAGTGTGACATAATGAAGACAAGTTTATGGACAGATTGAAGACAATCCTAGTGAGTCTAAAGTGATGACATGGAGTACATGATAAATGACAAAACAAGAAAAAAGTTGAAGACATGGCAATAGAAGACAAAGAATAAGGACATGACATTGGATGACATGAAGAATATGGCAAGAATAATGTGACTTGGGTATTGGAACATGGGGCTTGGCCAAATGACCCATTCTGTGGTCATTTGTGATCATGGACTCTTGGAGATGGTCCTAGGACATGGTAAAGACTTGGAATCCACAAACATGGTTGATTGATGGCACTTGGACACGTGTTGTTAATTGTCAATAACACCACTTGATGATGGGCTTGATGATGTGTGAGGGTTTGAAATAATGCTAAACAATCTATATGCTTGAAGAAAATAACGAGGAATACATGATAAAGTCTTTTTCTTTGATGATTCTCTTGAAGATATTTTGAGGCCTAAATGTTGGTTATCATAGCTTGTTCCAAATAACTTACCCACTTTGATAGGGGGAGCTATACTATAAAGTGTAATTTGATAGGGGGATCCGTTCTATAGAGTTTACTTTGCAATTGATGTCAAAGGGGGAGAAATTGCTTCTGCTACAGATGATGAACAATTGGTGATTACTAGTACAACATGCATCCAGAAATTGAAGATTGCCATCAAGGCCAAAGGGGGATATTGTTGGAGGTTTTGCTGTTAGGGGGAGACTATTGGAGGATTTGCGGTTATATGGAAAACAAATCAAAGTGTGATATGGTTGTCATTGAGGCAACATAGTTCCAAGCATGATCTAGATGAACAAAGGACTCAGAAGAATCCATGGCTGATGACACAACATAGTTCCAAGCATGATCCAGATGAACACAGGACTCAAAAGAATCCATGGCTGATGGCACAGCATAGTTCTAAGCATGATCCAGATGAACATAGGACTCAGAATAATCCATGGCTAATGGCACAACATAGTTCGAAGCATGATCCAGATGAGCAGAGGACTCAGAAGAATCCATGGCTTGTGCATAGATCCGATGGCCAGGAATGAATCCACACAAGATATCAATGGTAAAGAGAAAATCCACAAAGTTTGAAAGAAAATATGATGAACAAATCCGACGGTCAGGACTGAATACGCAAAAGAAATCAACGGTCGGGAGAAAATCCACAAAGTGTGAAAGAAGATATGATGAATAGATCTGACGGACAAGAATGAATCCACATAAGAAATCAACGGTCAAGAGAAAATCTGCAAAGTTATAAAGGTAATCTGATGAACAACATCCGACAGTTAGGAGTGAACCCGCACAAGAAATCAACGGTCAAGAGAAAATTTGCAAAGTTTCAAAAGTAATCTGATGAACAGATCTGATGGTCAGGAATGAACCCGCACAAGAAATCGACGAAGATGAAGGAGTGTTGCAGTGCGAGGGAAAGGTGAAAGTCCAAAATTTCAAGAATAAAAAAAGTTATATTTCTGATTTTTGAAGTCATTAAGCGGAAAGCAAAAAGCGGCAATGCGGGAGGGGAAAGGTGGAAGTCCAAAAGTATGAGAATAAGAAAAGTTATATTTCTGATTTCTGAAGTCAAAGGGTGGAAAGCAACAGTGCGAGAGCAGAAAGGTGGAAGTACAAAAGTTTGAGAATGAGAGAAGTTAGTTTTATGATTCCAAAGTCCGGAAGCCGGAAGTGCAAAATTCGGAAAGTGGAGTTCAGAAGTCGAAAAGCGGAAAGCAAAAAGCTGGAAAACAGGAAAAGACTAAGGCTAGAAGTTGGGTTTTCGATCCCGAATTCTGAAAGTCAGAAGTGTGGAAGTCAGAAAGTAGGAGAACATGAAAGGACTAAGGTTGGAAGTTGGGTTTTCTGATCCCAAATTATGGAAGCCAGAAGTGCGGAATTTAGATAGTAGAAAGCAGGAGAACAAGAAAGGACTAAGACTGGAAGTTGGGATTTCCTATCCCGAAGTTCGGAAGTTGGAAGTGCGGAAGTCGAAAAGTAGAAAGTGGGAGAACAGGAAAGGACTAAGGTTGGAAGTTGAGTTTTCCGTTCCCAAAGTCCGGAAGTCAAAAAACAGAAAGCAGAAAGTGGGAGAACAAGAAAGGACTAAGGTTGGAAGTTGAGTTTTTCGATATCAAAGTCCGGAAGTCGGAAGTGCAGAAGTCGAAAGTCGGTAGTCGAAAAGTTTGGAATTTGTTCAAGAAAATGTTGAAAACCCGAGGTTTGCATCCCACACCAGATCTCAGATCGACGGTCAAGAAATGTTGCACAATAAATAGACTGTGCGGATTGATTATGCAAAAAAGGATGGGCGAAAGCAGTTAGTTTGAGTTCAGATCAATGGTTAGTAGAGAAGCTGCACGAAATCAGCGGTGCAGAATTAGAAGTGTGTAAACTATGATTTGTTGCAGAAAATGACAAGTGCAGAAGAAGCCAAATGGTGAAAAAATGCATTGCAGAAACTCATAATTGCTCAGCGATTGGACTCCTTACAAGTCTTAAGGCATCGAACAGTTTGATTAGCTATGGAAATGGACTGTCGAGTATACGAATAGGTAAAGGGTTTACATATTGACATTTATAAAAGGATGTGCATGATGAATGAAGGTGTGTGCTCTCTACAGACATAGAACTGGTGCATGGATCATCGTCAAAGTGGAGATTACAGGATCACAGACTCACTCTGAGCTCTTTTAAGAATTTCCATAACATAGATGATGAGGGGAACCAAGATGCATGAGCAAATTCAGGAGCTTATCTGAAGAGAGTCGATTTGAATTGTTATATATGTTTTTCTAAATATTGTACTGTACATGTTTTAATTTTGAGAAACAAGGGTGGAAGGGTGGTGCTAGGGAAAATAGTTTGTTTTCTTTGTATAAGTTGGAGCGCGTACAAGTGGAAGTTGGCACTTCCACCCAGTTGTAGCTGGAGAATGTTATTTTAGTGGGTGCTAGAAAAACATGAGAGTTGGTGCTCTCTACAAGAAGGATTTTGTAAATAGAGGTTGTAGCCTCATTTGAGTAGGTGCTCAAATAAAGATGAATATTTGCCTATCTGTATCATGTGTATGTGATTGATGATCACCATTCCTTCTATTAAATAATTTGATGCATTATTATAACTGCAAATCTGTAATCAGTAATAATACTTTAAATATTATAAATGGTCTAAGTTTTTAGAACACACTGATTCAACGCCCCCTCTCAGTGTTCCATTGTGTCTAACACCATATGCCATCAACAACCTTGTATTAACATTGAAAATATGGGTGTTATGGTTTTAACGTTGGGATGGTGAACTATGGGGTTTTGTCGTGAGCGAAAATATGGAACTGTGGGTTTAGATTTAATGACCAGTGGAGGATAGGGTGGTGACTGTAATGCTTCTAGGGAAATGTGGGCATTTGGTCTCAAGCGTTGGTTAGGGTCGACAACCATTTCATTTGGTTATTTTTTGGTTTATCTGGGTGATTTTGCGCTCCAGGGAGCTATGCTATGCGACTACAACAACCTTCCCTTGTCTTCGTAAGGTAAGTCATAATCATGGCCTGCATACTGTAATGGTTTAGTTTATTTTGTCTACGTTTGGCATACTTATGAGCGTAATGTATTTGGTTTTGCAGGTGGCATAGTGTGGCTCAAATGTGGCTTTGATGGTGGCTCCTTAGGTGGCCTGTGCAACCTCTTTGCGGGTAAGCCCCAAAAAAAATGCAAAGGCCCTTACCTCTGCGTGTTTTTTTTTGGTAGAGATTTGAACTCTGGGCGGCGAAAAATGTATTAAATTCATTGGTTGGGGTTGATAGTTGGTTCCTCCAATGGATGTGACTGTATAGTCCTCTACATGGCTTTGTCGTATGTAATTCTAGGGAAAAGAGTAAGACTGTCCAAACTTGGCTCGGCTCTGGGACATATTTCGTCGTGTTGCAACATTTTTGTAAAGTATTTGGTTTAACGATTTAATGGAAAGCTCCATGTTTAAACTTAATGGTGTGTTTCATAATGCTTACAGTTTCATTTCTTGCAATGACACCGTAGATATCTTGATTGTATATTTTATATATTTTAAGCAATGAAAAATTGTATTGGTAAATCGTAGGTTTAATGGGTTTATTAAAAATGTTGTGGCTGGGTCGTTAACTATGGTCGTGAGCATTGAAGCTAGGCTCAGGCCTTGGGTGGATACACAACCTATAAATTTGTTTATGTTTATTATAATGTGACTGTGCAGGACATATAACGAGTGTAGCTCTATTTTGTTTAAACTATGGGTTTATAATGAAGTTATTTTGGGTAGCCTGAGCGGTGAAACCCTTACTGTGTATTTTACAGCGTTTTTCGTTTTGTTTCATTTTTATTACTAATGCCTATAGGGTTCGATCGTGGGTTGTTTTCATGAAATATTTTTGTGGTTTGGGTTGGGCGTTCCACAAAATTCGATCGTGGGTGCATTGAGTTTAATGATGACCATGTTGTTAATAATTTCATTTATATCAATGGTGAGTTTGGTCTCTGTTTAGTTCTTTGATAGGTTTTGTAGGTAATTTGACCTATAGCCAAACCTTCGCAGGTTTCGATGGTTGGGTTTTGTTAAAAGTTTTTGTAATGTAATATGTGGATTTATCCCGTAGCCAGTCCTAGATAGGATTCGATGGCTGGGATGGGTTTTGATAAAACTTATCAGTGTTATGTTTGTCTTAGCATGGATTTAACGTTTATTTTAAAAGATTTGAATAGTGTTTACAATATGTTGTTTATGTTTGATTTTAAAGTGGAAATGGAAGCATACACGTTGGTAATATGAAATCTGAAATCGTTGGGAATATAAGTTTTAGGATTGGATTTTATTGGTGTGAGATATTTGAACTATGGTTTAATTTATAAATTTTAGTTGGTAGTTTATTAATTATTTTAAAATATTTTGAACATAGTTTAAAGTTCTAGAGATATGATCTCTGGTCTGTAGATTCACAATTTTTATAAATAGTTTATCTGAATGTTTTAGATGCAAAGTTTGATACCCTATTTTAGTTTTAAATGCTAATAAGGTTTATTTTGTCTATCTTCATGAAATCTCTATTTAAATTTTCATCTAAGTTTGAACAATATACAAAAAGTTAGTCATCTCAAATTATCTAGAGTTTAAGTCTAAGATGAACTCTATTAGATAATTAAACAAATACAGAAAAGACTAAATTTAAGATATGCATGAATGACCATAAAAAGAATAATACGGAAATAATATAAACTATATTTTCCTAGGGTTTAGATTGAAAACGTTCATGCTTTGAGGTTCTGTAAACAAAAGGGAAACCTAGCTGAGCAAACATATAATATACATATTTTCATTCAATATTATAAACCCTACTTTAATAAAAATATGTATCAGCTGTAAGAAAAGGTAAAAACCTCATACCTGCAATTTGTAGCGATTCTAATGGCTAGAACCCTCCACACTCAAGCACACATAATTAACAAGAACATAGACAATTCTGACCTCATATCTGTGAACCAAATAATTTGGGAACTACCATGTTCCACCCATCCATGACCCTGAACCGTTCTTGGTTTCAATCCGGATCCCCCCGAGCTGGTTCCAACATGCAAGTAGTCTAGAGATCCTAAGGGTAAGGCTTCACCTATCTGGGATAATAGGTTCTGTACCAGATTGCTTTTCCTTTTTGGAAAAATGCTCTCCAAGAACTGTTAGGAGAATAATGATAAGATAACATAGAATGAGATCCCCAATCCTTTATTTGGCTTGGGTCTTTATAGACAATCTTTTGGAAAAGGGACAGTTAAATTTCAGTTAGATCAAGAATCATTTGTTTTCTTGAAATAATCTTTTACTTAATTTATGTGAAATTAATATTTATTTATCTTAACTTAGGAACTCTTTGACTAGTTCCCATTTTGACTCTATTAAGGTACTAAGATATTTAATTAATTATTTAAGTAAATAATAAAGCATAGATCCTGTATAGCTACTATTATTAATACATATGCTTACCCTTTTATTCATAACATATATAAACTGTACATATATAAATACATATATCCTTGTTAACATTTTTACTTTGGAGTATCATATAGTATGATCCCAATCACATTGTACTTTCGTTAGCTTAAAAATTATTTCTTTTGTTAAGACCTTCAGGTAAGGTTAGGTCAACTAGGTTAGGTAGCTCTAACCCTCCTTGCATGTTGGATTACCTCATATACCGTGGTAGTTCTTCAGTACTTGATGAGACACAAAAATTCAAAATTTCATTTAATCAACTTAAAAATAAGTAAGATGAGATTGGTGTTTTATCAGAGTCGTTTTCGCTCAACAAAATTATTTTTTAGTAACTCCTAGTGTTATTCAGTGGCCACACTCAATGCTAAAAACAAGGAGTTACACTTAGTGCAATTCCAGAGCTTCTCACTCAACATTAATGTTAGGATGTACTTGTACAATACACCTAGGGATGCAATGGCCAAGGATCTGATGTTCTAGAGCTTATGCTCAACATCAATTTGGAATGCTCCAGGGATTATTCCCAACACTTCCAATTCTTATATTTTCATGTGCTTCAGAGATTCCTTCTCAACACAAACATTTCATAACTCATGTGCTCTAGAGATGACGCTCAACACAAAACATAAATACTCATGTGCTTCAGAGCTCTTGTTCAACACAATCATCGAATCAATCATGTGCTTCAAAGCTCACACCCAACACAAACTTTGAATACTTATGTGCCTCAGAGCTCTTTCTCAACACAAACATCAAATCACTCATGTGTTCCAGAGCTCGCGCTCAACACAAACATCAAATGACTCATGTGCTCCAGATCTTGCGCTCAACACAAAGTCTCATCAATCATGTGCTTCAGGGTCCACGCCCAACACATTCAATCACATATATGCTAAAATAAAACATATGCATTGGTTTATGCCCACTATATATAACGAATCATCATTCTCATGTGCAGTGGGGTCTTATGCCCAATATACAAAATATAAAAATCAAAGCAACAACATATGCAATGGGACTTATTCTCATTAGTGTTAGGTCAAAATTCGGGATATTACAGTAATAACCCACATTATTTTCAATTTTTTTCCAACAACAAGCTTCCATTCTAGGTTCCAATTTGTAGTTAAACTGATATTTTGGTGAAGGAAACCATACCAAGGGTACTTAAATCCTATGGAAGTCCACCTAGATCAACATTTTTTGATACACTTGACATATATCTCTACTCACTACAATGATATTCTCATATTAGAAGGATTGAAGGAATCATGTCTTCTCATTTCATCATGGGAACTATCCCACATGTGTTTGTAGGTTACTAGAGAATCCTCCTTCAAAGACTCAATATACCTAACAAATGGGTGATTGATTCGTGTCGATTTGCAGTAATGAGGTCAACATTTAGAGTATATGTGAGCAATTTATAATGAAATTGAAGTGAAATCCAATGGTTGTGGAATTCACCTCTTACTCGTAGTTTACAATCTCGTTGATTTCGTTTAGTAGTGAACTAAGAATATATCCACTTGACCCAGTGACTCAAAAATGATGTGAAGGCCCTACACAATACATCGCCAAAAAAATTGTTTGGATTTAATTATCTTTCATAGTGTAAAATATTCATGTTGATGCAATTCACATAACAAATTTCTTTCTTCATTATTGCTTCTGTAATATGCCTTCAGGAATGATTATGCACAATTTACATTGCAGTGCCTATTTGTGTCCACTTCCTTAAGATGAAATAGTAAGAATAACAAAGTAAATATGGGATGGATCTCTGCAACTAACAATGTAATTAGTAAGAGAAGCAAGAAATTATTTTTCTTCCTTCAAACTCCTTACTGACGCTTCTAATTTTGAAACACTTTTATTCCTTTTTCCACTGATCCCAGTTAGAGCGATGCACAAACAATTGTTCAACCCAACCCTCTATTAATCTATGAATAACCTACCTACATTCTTCTAGAGGAACCAATCCACGATCATAAGCCTCAATTACGACCCACCATTTTGAAAGTTGATCCCTCAACCAAAGGTATTTAGTAGATATTGTAAGCTTTGTCTATATTCCTATTGACAACAGGATTAACATCTTTTGTTTGAGTTTCTTTGTCTTGCAGATAGGGTTTCTCTATATTAATTCCCATGTCTAGGACAGAGGATACCTCCATCTGAACCTCCTTGTTTGAAACCCAACATTAATGTACTTAGTTTTCTTCTTGAGTGGTGGCATTACTTTCTTGAGTAGCAACGTTGTTTTCTTGCTTAGGCCCAAGCTCAGAGATAGACTCCAACCTAGTAACCATGTGAGGGAATTCAAGAGAAGTAGCAACAAATATTATTGATCCTTATTCACACCTAACAATAGGTGACAAAGTATACTGCTCCATATCGTGGGAAAGAATGTCAATCCCTTCTTGTGATTGA
Source organism: Pseudotsuga menziesii (assembly GCA_001517045.1). Taxonomy (NCBI): domain Eukaryota; kingdom Viridiplantae; phylum Streptophyta; class Pinopsida; order Pinales; family Pinaceae; genus Pseudotsuga; species Pseudotsuga menziesii. Next base: position 742,035 of record LPNX010593154.1, on the reverse strand, counting down.
CATTCTTGTAGATTTTCTTCAATATTTTTCAACTTCACCCTTAAATCATGATTATCCCTTCTTAATTCACAATTTTCCTGACAAGTATAGAATACAAGGGTTTCATATTTTGTTTACCTAGGATGGTGTAAGAAAATATCCATTTTCTATGCTTGGAAAGTTACCTTGAGATTTTCTCCTCAACAGGTTCTTGTGGAGCAATGAATTGTGTTTCCATCATGGCCAATTCCTCTGCTACTTCTTGTGTATAAACATGCCATATTGCTTCTCCTAGAATCGATGCCGGTTCTTATGTGTTAACATCAGCACAGGCCTATAGATTTGCTTCATCTGCTTTCATAAAGGAGTGTGTCCTTCTTTTCCTTAGCATTTCCACAGTAGGTTTGCTTCTCCTTTTCCTCATTGAACTAATTATCTTCCCCAAAGGAGACTCTTCAATGATCTCTACATCATTTTCACGTGGATTGGAAACACAGGAAACTGCCTCTTGGTTACGCTCCTTTATATTTATTGATGATTTCCCTTGTTATTTTCCCCTAGACAATGTATGCCCATATTATGTCTCAATTTCCTCTTTTGTCCTTTTTTCTTCCCTTTACTTGAGTTGGATACTGTAGAAAATCTTCCTAGGCTTGATCCTTACTCATTTTGGCATGGATCACCAAAATTTTAATCACCCCATGGTGAGTAACATAGGCCATGGGATTCCTAGCGTCCTTAACAATATTTTCCATGTGTTGTAATGTTTTCAAAAGAAAATAAGGCATATTGATAAGATTTCAATGATGAAGGTGAGTAAGTAGTTTGAGGTGATACCCAAAAATGGTATCGTATATACCTTCACATGTGATTTACTTCTGCACACTTGCCATGGCTAAGGCACATACTTATAATTGAACCCATTCCCTTTCTTGAGCAAGGTTTCATCATCCCATGGGAAGTCTTTTTTTGTTTGGGAGATTTTTCATTCAAATCATCGGTCTCCAACCTGTGGTAGCCTATAATAATAGCCAATATTCCTCTCTTAATTTAACGTTGACCCCCAAAATTTAGTCCAGTTCTTCTAAATATGCTGAGAAAATTCCCAAGATATTTCCATATCAAACCCCTTCAACTTCTCAAAGTATGTCACCCATCTTGCATCTTGAAAAATCTGGTATACCTTTTCATTTTCTGCAGTGGTGCTATGGTCTCTGGTTCATGTATGATAATGGACCCCATGGAAGTTTTCATAGGTGTAGTTGATTAAAAAAGTCATAGTAGAGGACATCCAACACTTCTTCGAGTAGTAGGAGGAAAGGTGTCCACTTCCTTTCCCAACTTATGAAGTGTACATGAGAAAAAATGGAATAAAAATGGAACTAATTTCAATAGTTAACTCACTTTTATGGTGACGATGTGACAGGGACTATGGAGGTGGTTATATTATTGGGAAATAATTCACCCCACCCAACTGAAAGTATTGTTCATCCTCGGTTGGTTTAATGTGGAGGGGATACACACGTTTCCCAACAATCATGTTGTTCAATGAAAGAGGGTAGACATGGAGGAAATTGTACCTTACTACACTTACCAATGTGCCCCCGAAATGATTCATGATGTGCATGGTTATGGAAGTTATGTTGGAGAGATATGTTATGGAGGATGATGTGTGGCATACAACAATGTCTAGAGTTGCAGCATGCTGCGATTGAAGTTGCATATTCCATTTACAGTTATTAATTTGTATTATTCCAACATAGTCAATGGTTTTAAATTCTATTTGAAAATCAATAGATTTCCATCTTCAATTTCCAATAATTAAGTTGTATTCTTCCAACACAATTTGTTATTAAGATGTTTGGAATCAAATCAGGGAACCCTAATGGCGCTAGTGGAACCCTAATGGCGCAAATCCCCTTGATGGCACTAGTGGAAGTTGACGCGGGTTCCTTGGTCTTTGAGACTCAGTGTTGCTTCTGTCGGTGTTCTTCCCAACGCTAATTTATACCCTAGGTTTGTGTTTTTTCTTTTTTTTCTGGACTTTTGTGCCCTGGTTATTATTTTATTCGTAGCCATTGACCACCTTTCCCGCTTTCTGTGGTTTTTATGGTTGGTATCCACGTTTCATTTTTCGACACTCTTTCTGGGTTAGTATTATTTTTAATAGTCCTACTTTATTTACGCTGGTCTGTCTAGGGTGGTTTATTTGTGATCCTTGGACACCCTCATTAGTGGTGGTTATCTGTGGTTTTTGTTTTTAACATATGCTTATTTGGTCGTCAGTCTTTAGGTCTCTGGAGTCAAGTCTGCCGCTTTCGACAGACCCAGTACCAACCAGACTAAAAAAGTGGGAATTAGGGGGCCCCGCACTGTTGTATTTCAGTTTCTTGTTTGTTAATGAGGTGTGGCTTAGTGTTTTTTTTGGGTTTTTCATTTGTTGTCATGTTTCGAGCTCTAGGTTTACAATATGGCGTCATCATCACCTTTTAACCAAGGTGTTCAAACAAACCCTATAGCTCGTATACATGTTTCAATGTTACATCCATCCTCCGTTTCTAGGAACCTTGCTCCCACTGATGATGGGACCAGTGGTCGACCGGGGGTTACACATCTAATGCGGGATAATAATAGGCCATCTCTACTTAGGGGTTGATCCTCTTGTTTCTCACGGTCCCGGATGTTGTAGTTTGAGCAGGTCAAGAGGGGAAGAAATATGTGCATTATTGGACAAGATGTCACAGTTGATATGGTGGCATCTCTGTCCCTCTGAGCTCTTGTTGGCCACTTTGAGTTCCTGAAACTGTCTTTAGCTGAGATTATCGAATGGGTTCATGAGCACTAGAAACCCATGGTAAAGTTCATACCTAAGGTTTCTATCCTGGTCAATGGGTGGGTTCTTTCTCATTTTTTCTCAGCAAAAGATCGAGGAGTGATTGAGGGACAATATTGGGTTCTGGACCGGGGCTCCCTCGTACTCAGCCGTTGGCATGTCGGCTTCGACCCCCATTCTGAAAGGGTGATTTGACACCACCTTTGGGTTATCCTTTTGGATTTCCCCATTAAGTGCTAGAATATGAAGGTATTCATGTCTGTAGCAAATTTCATTGGTACCTTCATGCTGATGGAGGATGAAAAACTCCTTGGTTTTGAACGTTCAACCCCTCGAGTGCTAGTTGATATGGATGTCTCGGAGGGTCTTCCAGACGAGTTGGAAGTCTTATGGGAGGGTGGCTCTTTCATATAGAAGTTGGAATACTGGTAGGTAGCCACTTGTGCCATGGAACTGGACATGCTAAGGCCTGCTACCCTCGAAAGGGTGTTTTATCTTTTCCTGTGCAGGATGTTGCCTCGCCTTCAGAAAGTGGACATGATATTTCAAAGAAGGACAATTTTTTCCCTTTCCCACTGGACCCAGATTCTGCAATTTAATTTGTTGGTAAGTTCTCCCATACAGTTCCTTTACTTTTGAAATTCATCTTGACTGAGGATATACTGAAATATCTGTCTTCAGTATATTTGGATGACCCACTTTCTGTTTCATCTTCTACTAATGGGTCGGGTCCTCTAGCCTCATCTCCTCTTCTGGGCGTGAATTTTTGTTTTAGTTTGGACCTTTTTTATTCAACGTTGCCTTTGGACTTACATACCCTCCCAGTCTTGATTTATCCTTTGGTATTTCTAGGCCTTCACCACCCTCCCTTCTTTTGGAGATGATTCAGGTTTGGGTATTTTGATCTGTCCTTCCTCTCTTTCGGATCGACCATCATACGTCTCGCCATCCCCTATCCCCTCTCAGGATTTCACTGATCCTCCTTTATGGGCAGAGGGAACTCCTGCCATGCCTTCTTTGGCCTCACTCCCCCCTCTTACGGTTTTTGGTATGGATGACACTACCAACCCTGATATTTTTCCTATAGCCACCATTCAGGCTGCAAATGTATCTGTCAGGAAACCCAGGAAGTCACGTAAAGGCAACATGAAAGGTGTCAAATATTCTATCTGGGATCATGCATTTTTCAATCATAGAGTTACCCCTCTAGCTAACAGAAGTCTGAATGATACTTTGGATTCTTCATCTTCCCTTTCTCAGGCTCTTAGAGACTCTACAACCACTTCCTTGGTTACTTGATGATTTTTGTTTCTTTGGACGTTAGGGGGATTGGAAGAGCCCCGAAACGTGCTGCCATTAAGATACTTTTGGATCAGTATCCTCCTACTATTTCCTGCTCTCAAGAAAATATGTCCTCGGGGACTAGTTCTTGTGACTTCTTCCTCCACCTTCACCCTAGCTGGTTTGTTTGTGTGCTGGATGCTATGTGTCTCTTGGGGGGGGGGGGGTAGTCCTTGGTTTCCTGGAACCCCTTTCAGGCTGATTTTAGATATTTTTCTTTTGATGCAGGAATTCCACTTTATGGAAAAATGGAAGGACAAAAGCATATCTTTCTTATTATCAACATTTATGGACCTTACGATCATCGGATGTATTTTTGGGATGATGTGAGGAACAGTGGTTTACTAAAGATTCCATCACTTATTCTAGTGGGTGACCTTAATTTCTCCTGGTTTTCTGCTAAGGTGTGGGGGGCTGGCAGTACAATTGACCCATTGGCAAGTTACTTTATCTCTCTCTTTGCTGAAGCCGATCTCTAGGATATTGTGCCCGCGGTAATGTCACCTCTGAAACTCCTGCTCACCTTGGCTCGATGCGTTCTCTCCTTCATAAGCTATATAAGTTACAACCCTTGGTCAGGCCTTGGGAAAAGGACAGGAGAGAAAATGAGTATCTACTTTTATGTGATATAGAACTTGAAATCCTATTTTTGGAGGATCTGGTGGTCAGGGAATCCTACTCTATCCCAAATAGGGATGCTCTTAAGGCATTCCACTTGAAGAAGCAAACCATACTTTTGCATAAGGAATATACCTTGCGCCAAAAGAGCCGAGCTATCTGGTTAAAAGCGGGTGAGGATAATACTAAGTACTTTCACAGGTTTTCTAACAAGAGAAGAATTACGAATTTAGTTTGGGAAGCTCTGGACTCAGAAGGGAGGCTGGTTTCAGATGAAATTTCTATTAAAAAGGTGGCAGACCATCACTTCTCTAATTGATTCAAAGATCCCAGGTCTTCCAATATTGTCGACCAACTGGACATAATCAAGTTGTTTCCTACCTTTTTAAGTGAGGGTGATTGCCTTGATATCTACAGGGAGATTTCATTGAAGGAGTTTGAATCCACTCTTAAGGGTTTTTCCAAGGACAAGATTTCAAGGCCTGACAACTGGACCGTTGAGTTTTATCTTTACTTTTTTTACCTTATGGGGCTCGATCTTTTGCGGGATATAGAGGATACCAAAATTATTGGGGCTATTCCTGACTCTTTGAACAATACCTTTCTTACTCTGATTCCTAAGTTGGATTGACCTCAGTCATTTAGTGATTACCGATCGATCACCTTATGCAACTTATTGTATAAAATTGTCACCAAGATTATAGCTGAAAGGCTTAAACCCAGCCTTGGCAAGTTTATATCGAAGGAACAATTTGGGTTTCTTCCTAACAGACATATTCTTGATGTTGTGGGCATTATTCATGAGGCCATACATTCGATCAAAATGAATAATTCTTCTGCTAGCATCCTTAAACTTGACTTGGAAAAGGATTATGACAAGGTGGATTGGTTGTTTTTCAGATTGATCCTTTTGCAAATCGGTCTTTCTCTTGAAATTGTTTAGTGGATTATGGCATGCATTACTACTGCCAGTTTTGCGGTCATCATCAATGGTTCCCCTACAAATTCTTTCTAGGGATCCCGGGGTATCAGACAAGGTTTCCCTCTCTTGCCTTACCTTTTTCTCCTGATCATAGAAGGTCTTAGTCGTATGATTGTTGGGCAAAGGATAATAATCTGATCAAAGGTATTAAGGTTACAGGTACCATTTTCATTACTCATACTTTGTTTGTGGATGACATTCTGATCTTTGGTGACAGGAAGGTTATGGAATGGAAACATATCAAGTACCTTATTAACACTTTCTCTAGAGCATCCAAGATGTCCATCAATGAACAAAACTCTGTTCTCTTCCATTCTTGCATCGGTCAAGAGACCATGGATTTTATCGCACATTTTTTGTCCTACTCTTGGAAGTAGTTGGATGCTGGTCTCATTTACCTTGGTTTCTAATTCAAGCCCAATAAGTATTTGATTGCGGACTGGTCTTGGCTACTAAATAAGTTCCAAGGAAGGATGAATCACTGTGTTCCTAGATGGCTTTCAATTGGTGGGAGGGTCACTTTGGTCTCTTTGGTTTTGCAGTTCGTTTCGATTTTCTGGTTTTCACTCTTTCATCTTCCTACTGGGATTCTCTATGCCCTCCATAGGATGATGTTTCATTTCTTGTGGACTGGAACCATCAAGTGTAAAAAGTATCATCTGAATGGCTGGGAATCCATCTCACTGTTGAAATATTGGGGGGGATGGGGTATCAAAAATCTTGGTGTGTTCAACCTCTCTCTCTGCACTAAGAGTCTCTGGTGTGCTTTATCGAATCCTGATCTTTGGGGAATTGTTATTAAAGCTAAATATATGTGCATACTTCTGTTGGAAATTTGGATTAGACAAGTAAATTATAGGTTGAACACCTCCTCGAGGGTTTGGCGTAGTCGTATGGTCACCTTTCCTTATGTTCTACAGGACTTAAGTTGGAAGGTGGGAAGGGGTAGTCTTATCTATATTGGGATGGACCCTATTATGGGTATTTCTCAGTTTGAACTTTCTCATGCTTTGTTGGTTCAACTCCACCATAGGAACTTGATCTTTCTAGAACAAATTTTTGTGGTTAAGGTCAACATGGATCCCTGTTGGCTTTCGACTATGGATCTTGATCTATTTGGTGAACTTTCTATCGAATGAGGGGGGTTACATTAAGCATATTTATGGAGCATGCATTTCTCTTTCTTCAAAAAAAACCTGTTTGGTCTGGGCTGCTAATAAACACTCAGGTTTGGTTACTGCAAAAATAACATATCCTACTATTCTCAAGTAGTGGTACTTTTCGGTTGATATTTGGTGGCATGCAGACTTATGGAAGCTAAAAATTCTTGGTAAGATTAAGTTTTTTAGCTAGTTATGCTTCAAGTACAAAATACTCACCTGAGACTCTCTAAAACGTCGTGGAATTACTGGTCCTGGATGTTGTGTCTTATGCCACATTGCCTTGGATTTTGTGGACCATATCTTTGGGCCCTATAGTTTCTTTTAACAGGATGGGAGGACTCTTTGTTCTAGTCTAAACTTCTGTTGGAAATGGGATGGTTATAGTATCCTAGATAACATTAATATTTGGGTTAAAAAGTTACACCTTCCCCTTGAGGTACACTTGATATTGGTCTAGGAGTTATGGAGGGAAATAAATGCCTTCATATTCTCAAATTCCCCGGTTTCTATATCGTGGGTTCTCTCTAAGATCTGCACTTATTTCATACCTTTTTTTTTATACTAAAAAGTTGATTAAAAGGAACATTGGTCCTCCCCCAAACATCAATGATGAGGTGGTCAATTTTTTCGATGGTGCTGAGAATAGTGGTAGATATGGATCTGTTATGGTAGTGTGGTTGGATAGTAGTCACTCTTTCTGGATGAGGATGGATGCCGGTGTGGGCACCAATACAAGATCTGAACTCTTGGATTTATGGGGTCTACTCCACTTTTCCAATGACAAACATCTCAGGGACCTTCAGGTGCTGGGTGATTCCAAATCTATTATTGATTGGGCCTTGGGGGTTCATGCCATTGAATATTTGGATCTTTCTCATTGGATGAGGCATGTGAGAGGCCTCATGGGTCTCTTCAACTCTCTTGATTTCCATCACATATACAAAGAGTATAATTCTCAGGCAGATAGTCTTTCCAAATGGGCTATTGGTTTGGGAGAAGGTAAGATATTTTGGCAAGAATATGTAGGGAACTGCCTGATGGATTCGGGTGTCCTGTTTCTTTATTAAAATCATTCTAGGATTCACTACTGAACTAGTCACTGAGGAACCTTTCATGTATGGGAATTTCTGTGTCGTTTTGTCTTATGATGATATCACTCTAGCCGGTATTTATGTTTCCTGGTGCTCATATGTTGATAGCATTTCAACTTGCATTTATGTTTTTGGATTTCAGATACGATCTCTTATTAACTTTCCGCTGATTTTGTTTCTTCGACATTATGCTCTTTTATGACTCAGGATCCTTCAAGTCTCTTTACTGAAGGACTTATGATGACTATGCCTTGACGCATATCTGCTCAAGCTTCTATTTTTGTAAATAATGTCTTATGTTTTCCTAAGACACAGTTTTATATAAATAAAATTATCTTTTTTCCCCGTGAAAAAAAATATTAATGTTTATATTTCATTACTTTTGCAAAAGTAGGGCTCAATGAAAGCATGAGTGATTAAAGCAAAATTTGAACGAGATGCGCAAAAATTTTAGTTCTTGTTTTGTTTTGTTCATTTACGTGAACATCTTTGAGCAATCGTGTGAACCATTTTGGTGTATTTTATTGTGTTTTTGGTGATTTTTTTAATTTAAAGTGCTCCCGTTGAAGAGGAAGAATCATTTAAAGAAGAGCCAACTAGAAAAGAGTTACCTAAATCTTGAACATTCATGTTGCATGATAAAAAAAATTCACTACAAGTTTTTTCTCTTTGATGGATTGAGGAGATTATCAATATATTCAACAATTCGAATTTTAGTGTCATAAAAAAAAACATATTGACTAATAATGAATTTCTCACATGGTAGCAAAGCTTAAGATCTGCAGGCACCTTAACCAATGAAAAAAGTCAACATTTTAAACTATAGCTATAAGTTTGCACTTCCAGTGGCAAAGGAAGTAGGGACATAGGTAGGCACAGAGTATTTTCCATAGTTTATGTATCCAAAGCCTGTTATAGATAAAGATAGAGATTGAGCAAGTCCATATCCAGATTAGGTTGACCTAACATAAGCATTGCCTGTTGCAAAAATATATACAAAGATAGCTTCAACAATGGTTACAATTCTTGCATAGCTTGTTGTATTCCTTCCAATTTAAGTATCCGATGAAGATCAACCACCTCGCAAAGATGCAATAAGTAGATTCACCCTAGTTCAAAACCAAGATTGAGACCGAGTAGGAAATTATCTAGTTAAAGAACTAGAAGCAGAGGAACATGTTTCCAATAGTCTTTTTTCTTTTGAGTATGCATTTCATACGACAAATTTTCAACTTAATTTTTTTTAATGAACTAAGACATAACAAATGGAGCTAAAAACTCAAATATGATTAACTAAAAGCTTGGTATGACACAAAGATGATTAACTAGAATCTTAGTACCATACGATGTTTCATATGGAGTGATCCATCTAATGTTCATACGGGTGACCAATTCTTAGACAGTTGTATGAACTTCTTCTATAACCCCATTTGATTATAGAGTATAAAGATTTGTCCACTACATTTTTTATGTCATTTTTCTCACAATAATTATTTAATTCATTGTTTTTTTTTTCATTTTTAATTATTTCATTTAAACATTTTTCTCTCAATAATCATTTATTTAATTTATTTGAGGTAAATTTTCCTCTCTTATCTACTATCAATGTCCAAGTTTATTCTTTGGAAACATTTTCAACTAAACATTGAAAATGCGTAAACTTTTTAAAAACCTTTGAAACTCTCCTTTAGAAAATATACCGAAGTCATCCATGTGTAAAATCATCAATGAGAGGAATGAGGTATTTCCATCCACCGAAAAAGATTCCATAAGACCACAAATTTCATTATGTACAAGTTGCATGGCATATGTTTTATCACCATGATGTACTTGAAAGTTTTTTTTATACCTAAATATACATGCTTCACACTTTGTAGGGTCCTTTTTGAAAGTAGGTGCTACCTTTAACCATATCTTGTTTTTAAGTTTACTCAAGATTTCAAAATTCAAATTTCCAAATATTTAATGCCGATGAGCTAGGAGCTTGATCTATCACCACTGCAAATCCATGCTTGAGAAGAATAATTATGTCTTGTAGCGTTAAGAGTTTCTCACCTTCATAATCCTTTATTATTGTCTTGAAATTGTATTTTCTATTTTGATGAAACTATCTTCCATTATAATTTGTCACCTTCTTATCTATATAAGACCAATGACAACAAGTTGTTTTTAAAAGTTGGAACATATCATTAAAGGATTTTTGAGGCCTTCAATGGGATTCTTAAGGAAAATTATAAATAATAGTTAAATATGATATATTTTTTTTCACTCCAAAACTACTTACTCTTATGGCTGGCATTGTCATATTCAATCCTATTGGTTCTTATAATGTTGATTTTAATAGTACATTTTTTGTTTTGATGTTCATTTTTAACCTCAAAATTCCTTAAAGCAAGCCATTAACAAGTAATACATTAGCAATTCCTTGCAAAAGAAGTGAACTAAGAATTTTCCTTGAAATATACGAATTGCTTCATGTACCAAATAAATTGGATAAGTTTAAAATGGTATTATGTCCAAAATAATATTTTATGCAACAGATGTTGAATGACCTATTTATCTAGTATCCAATCATCTTCATAACATTTACGCATCAATTTTTTAGTATTTTAAGGAAACTCAATAAAAAAAAATCTAATTTTTGATTAGTTGTCAACACATATTCAAAACCACCCTCTTAATTACATGCACATTGAGCTCAACTTGAAACAATAGACTTAGAATGTTGTTTTGAATTTAAAATTTGTTTATTGTTGGAAAAGTTTTCAATCTATGGTTTACACTCTTCTACCACATGCATAATGTGACAACATATTTTGTATCCTACTTTTGTCATACCTTACCATTATGTTTATGAATTATTAATGTTAAAAGCAATTTATGATTGTTAGGATTAATTAATCCTCCCTTTACCCACATAAGTCTATTTGATTCATTTATCCTAGCTCAGGAGGTCATCATCACCCACTAGTACATGGGGGACACACCTAAGGGTCATCTGCCACTTACTGCACCTGATTGCATAAGTTTAGGAGCCTTAGGGACCAATCCCTACATTATAGGATCCCACTCTTAGTGCCACCAGTTGTCACCTTCAGTTTCCTGTAGTAGGTAATCAATCATGCTTAGTTATGCTTCAGTTACCATCAGTTAGATCACAGTCAGTTAGATTAGCGTGAGTTTGCATGATTCATGGGAGTGTAGGCACCATTATTCACCTACCCTCACCTACCATCACCAGTTAACTGATGTAGACTGATTTGGTTATCCAGAGTTAACTAGTGAGCTCCAACTGTGATTATTTCCACTCTGAGCTAGCTAACCAGTCAGTTTCAGTTGGTGAATTTGAATCTTATCCACAAGATTTGAATTCTATGTATTGTACTACCATAATGAAGATTAATGTTATGATAATCTGAGAAATACTTGTCTGATTTGTGTGAAATTTCTGTTATGAATATGTTGTTCAATTTACATTGATTTGATAATTCCATTGCATACTTGTTTTTAGATAGCTCTCATTTTAGCTTGTAGATCTATGGTTCATGAAATTTAAAATGGTATCAGAGCATATGTTCAGGCCAACAACAAACCTCAAAAACATCCATGCTTGCACCTTAAAAACAAATATCCTCAATGGGAGTCCCTAATTCTCGTAGAGGATATTTGCAAACACTCCAAGACCAGACCAATACTCTTCATAAGAAACCTCTTGGCGAAGAGCAGTGCGTCAAAAAAATGAAGCATAAATAAAACACTTCAAGAGGGTAGGAGTTATAACACTTTAATACCAATTTCAAGATCAACAATGTTGTTATGAAATTGTAGAAGTCAATAACACTTTAGATATAGATGAAAAAACCAACCAACCTTCACCAAATTACCATATAAGCCTCTTGAGCATTAGGGTAAGGGACATACCTCAAGAGAGTAAAAGGAGGCCCTAAATGAGATTTAAAAGTGCTTAAATAGATCTAGTTTAAGCCTTAACCAGACCTCAAAATAGATGGTGGAACCACTTAAAATATTCCAATAGATGATCAACTCCCAGGGGTCAAATCTTGGAATTTTTCTTGATTTTTCTAGCCTTCAAAACTTGTCGATTTTATTGTTGTACCTATTATATAATATCTGAAAATCGCAACAAACTTTCCACAAAAATTATTAATATTTCATAATCTAGCCACAGAAGGGAGACACCCTCAAGGATCCTCCTAGGAACCTAGGGGCCACACTTTTTGGGTAGATTAGAATTTCCAAAGATGTAATATTTTTTGAGATATGATTTTTTTATATTTTTAGCGTTTTCACAATATAATATTTTTTGTATTTTTTGAACTAGCTAGTGGGAAGTTTCACTAACTGATGGGTATGTGTATTTCCAACCATCAACACACAGGTTGTAGGCTAGCAATGAAAGCGCAGAGTCCTTCTCTATGTATGTGCCCAACCACACACATGACCCAATAATTGATTCGAACACACACCAACAACAATTCCAATGGGCCAACACATCTACTACACATATATTATAGTTAGGTTGTGATTAAAGTAGGGTATCACCCAAGCAATCTAATAAAAATTGAAGAAGAGAAAGGGTTATACCTTAGTCCTTAACCCTAGGGCAACACAATATCAAGGTTAATGTCCCTTCTCAATTTCAAAAATTTAGTATTTACAAATTAGTGCAAAGACTAGTAACCCTAGATCAGTCAATGTAGCCTTAGCCTAATTAGAGTAAATAATGAACTCCAAGGCCTACTTATGGAGAGCTCCTTCAAAAGAAGGGTCTCTTCAAGCAATATTGACAATATGGTGACAATATGCAAACAAAACCCTAACTTTCCTTGCTTAAGGTGCACAAAATCAACCTCAAACAAGAAAATTAAAAGACAAACTTTCATCCGCTAAAGTCCTCACTGGGAATAAAGGCCAAAATCACTCCAATTGAAATGATAACAATACTGGGAATCAATGCCAAATTCACTCCCATTGAAATTATAAGATTACTTTCAATTGTAGGATATATACATATGTATAGTCAAATTATATAACCTAGTTCTTTACATTACTAGAAGTACATTAGTATATAAACATAAGATTTTATTAATGTACATAGTATTTATGTTACAAGCAAATCCATACGGTGAACCCCTAGATAACGACTATGATACATAAACCATCCTTATGGATCTATGCAAACAAACATAACTGGATCAAGGATCCAAAGTAATACATCATCTACGATTTATAAACCAATCCTTTACGGATCTACATGTATTTAGTCCCATTCCGATTGAGAATCCTCAATTATTTTAAACTTATCCAAATTGCAGATCTACAATAATAAAACTCGAATGAAAATATAAACTAGTTTACATACAACAGACCATAGGAAAAACAAGTCGAGATCCATTAGTTATCTCCATGATCAAATCATGCAATCACTTAAACAATCCTTTTTGGATTCATGTAAACAAACATAATCGGATCGAAGATCCTAACAAACAATTCTAATTATACCATAGATCCACAAAGTAAATAAGGTACGGATACGATTAAATCAAATCCAAAACACAATCATAGGCATAAAATCCAATGGTTGCAATTACAAATCCACATCAAAACTAAATCACCAAAGTAAATATCCAGTTTCCAAGTGTAACACCCCAGTTT
>LPNX010593154.1:687789-728236 GCA_001517045.1 Pseudotsuga menziesii | reverse complement strand
GGGGGGGGGGAAAGCCATGTGTCATTTTCCCTTGTCTTATCCAACCACCACCTTAAAACGATCAGCTGAGTAGTTGGGGCATTTATTGTTTTGGGAGTGGGGGTGGCAGGATTGTCATTCCTTGCCCATCCGCGCACTCCACCAGCAATGAACCCCACGATGGGTAGAGAGATGACTACTCCTCTCATTCCATGCACTGGAGGGACGCCATTCTTGCCTTGGCTGTTCATTTTCTCACGCACGGGAGATTTCCTAGTTTTACCCACGCATTTCTTCCTCTACGGACTTGCGGATGGTGTGGCTGTATACTTCCTCACAGGCCGATTTGTGGGTTCTGTGTTGTTGCCACTCACACAGCGAGCTGGGAGCTGTGCTCTCTCATCCACGATTGCTGTGAAGGGACCATTCACATTTTCGGCTATATGACCTCCTCATAGACTGGTATGGTCGTGTAATTTTTTCCCCTCATTTTAATGTTGAGATCGGAACTGTTTTTCTTCCCGTGAGTTATGGTCGTTGCTGTCCTCCTCAATATTTGTTGTGTTGCTGTGGTCTCCCTTATGTGGTGATTGTTGTGGTCTTCTTTATATTTTGGGGACGAGAGTCTACTCGTTTCACACACAGGTTGGAAGTCTGCATTTTTCTCTTCCTCAGCGTGGTCTATGTATGTTTTCTCGGTGGCTTTGTTGCCCAGGACGGGCTGTGTTTTTTCCCCTATTGTGAGCTGTGTTCGCTGATATGTTTGGGACTATATAATTCGCTTGGGAATTATTTTCCCTGTTAAGCTGCAACAACTGATTGATTGCATGCGTGCAATGGTTGGTCTTCGGATTGTGTAGGGAGCAGGGATGGGGGCTTGGTTGCTTGATAAACCTGGTGGCTGGAAACTACACAGATGGAGCTAGAGGGATGGCTTTCTTCTCCACAACCCCTGAATAGCACTGGAAGGGAATGCAGGGCCTGAGGGACTGTGTAGTAGAGAAGGGACTGATTCCTTGTGTTGGGTGTGTGTGGGTGTCTTAGAAGCCAAGCTAGTTCTGGTGTAGGTGTTCTTGGCTCTGTAATGAGCCCACCAGCTTAGAATTTAGCCTTTCCCAACCCCTTGATGGCCTGATAAACCCAACTGTGTTGGCTTGGCTATGCTTTGTGTATCCTTGGCTATGTGTAAGCCTGCTTGTTCCCTTATTCCTTGGAGAATCATGCCCAGCTCAGGGGTGGCAGCGTTGCTGAGAGATTAAGGAGCACACTGGCCTATGGTTGGGTGGAACGTTGCAGCGACGCAGCTGGTTGCGGAACAACTTCTTCATAAGATAAGTGATCTTGCTCATTTTACTTCTGCAACCATATTTTCTATTAATGAATGTGATGAACATGATGAGTGAATGCTTGTATGAATGTATGATGTTTCCGCTGTGTATGATAAACAATCGCATTGGTGCATGTTCTATTTCAATGCATCATGTTATCAACATTTTCTTTCAGCATTTTTATGAATTCACATGTTCATGGGGCTCTTAGCCCGGATGGTTAACACCATGGTCACGTCCTCTTCCCCGATCGGAGGGTTAGGGACGTGACAGCGTGGTATCAGAGCTCATGTTGCAGCATGGGCCTAAATGGACCACCAGGATGCAGTGACAGAGGCAGGATTTCTTTCTGCCCAACAGAGATCAAAAGTTGATGACAAAAAAATTCGTATGTGTTTGAACTGTCGGATCATTGGAAGAGTTAGTGGGAAGGACTTCCGATGTAGCAGAAGAGCTAGAAGGAAGCATGCCCGATGGAGAACAGTTGGAGGGAGAATTACAAAATTTTTTCTAAGTGATTTGATGTCTGTCGGCAGAAAATAGCTGATCGAGTGCCCGCCGTTGCAGACGGCTAAACGACTACGTGTCCGACGGGTAAGGCCTCCGACCGCCGACGCCATGGAGAAAGTTCGAAATTTTTTTCTAAGTATAGAAATCGTCAGCTATTGGAATAAGATAGTGGTTCGTACGCCCGACGTTGTGGAAGTCTAGAGCACTAGACTTCCAATGAGAAAAGACTGCTGATATCGATCAGGTTGCATCGCCGATTGAAAGAAGATCGAAGATCGTGTTCTGCCGTTGCGGCCGCTGATGGAACTATTGCGCCGACGAAAAGAAGATCAAGCGGCGGCAGAAAGTACATGATTGAGCTGACGTGGGTGAAAATTCAAAAATTTTCTAAGTATAGAAAACGTCGAAAAACTTTAGAGGATTGGACCGCCGACACATTGGAAAACTTTAGAGGATCAGTCCGCCGATACGTCGGAAGCCAGAGGAGGATCGGCCTGAAACATCAGAAAAATTTAGTTGTTTCAAACGCCGATACAACGAAGATGTCAAAACCCCAAATTTTCAAAAAAATTTAAAATTTAAAATTTTGCATATCATTAACATAAATGCTGTTAACTAATCATTTAATTAGTTATATGTTATCATCTCATTAATTAAATTATCTGTTGTATTTGTGTTTAATGATAGAACCGTTCTTTTTCAGATTACTGACTTGTTTTCTTTTTGCGACCACAAGGTGGGATGTCATGCAAAAACTGGGCTTACTTAGCTTTTGAGCTAATGCAGAACGTTTTTTTGTTCTTACAGACTACATGTAAGAAGTTCGGTTGGCAGCCTGTCGAAATTCTAAAGTGTTTATAAATACAAGTACGTCGCAACATAAAATTTCAGTAGGAAGATAATTGTTAAACCATTTTCAATACTTGCTGAGGTAAAATCAATAACTGTCCATCTTTTAGTGGGAGTAACCTTATGATTCTTAAAGATTAATGTATTACTCAATACTTATCATAGATGCCAAGTATAAAAAAGACTTCAATTAAACTCTTTGCAAATAAAGTAGGAAAAGGCAGAGTTATAGAATTTACAGTTTACCTTCGAAGTACACACATACACTTACATTGTAATGTGCATTTATGAGGGGTTTACTTATTACTGTTTTCATTTTCAAATTACCCGCTAAAAGGAATATACTCTAGCTGAAGCACTAAGTCTCATTTACACTACAACTGAATCAAGCATACTAAAGCTCATCTTAGGTCTGATAGAAAACCTACTGTGACTGGTTTTTATTTTATCCCTTTATTTATAAAAAGGTAAAGGACTTATTTTTATTGGATTATTATCCTTAAAAGAATGTACAACATAAGAGTTTTAAGGTCTGGCAATTACGTTGATAAATCTTCTATTAAGGGATTAATGG
The DNA here is from genome assembly GCA_001517045.1 of Pseudotsuga menziesii. NCBI lineage: Eukaryota > Viridiplantae > Streptophyta > Pinopsida > Pinales > Pinaceae > Pseudotsuga > Pseudotsuga menziesii. The sequence goes on along the minus strand of LPNX010593154.1, from coordinate 724,996 downwards.
CTTCATCCTTGTATGTTATAACTTCTAGGTTAAGAACATTCATCAACAAGATACTTGCCATAGTTGGTTTTACAACACCCTAAAAATTGACCATTAGTATATTCTAATTATAATATAGATGTTAAGTGGATAATTGTATAAGTATTATTGTCACTTTAAACATAGATATCATATTTTCCTTCTATAACATTATCACAAAACTTATTTTATTTAAGAATGTAAATGTTGAATGACAAAATAGTCATTCACTTGGATGGAGAGGTCATGAATAAGACCATGACAAAACAAGTTATGGATCAACTCTAAGGGAAAACTCTCATAGACCTTTATCTCGTACATTCCAAGCTTGTACATAAGGTTATATTATGCATTTATCATTCTAGATATAGTTTACCCTTTTATCAATTGTTTATAAGGTAAGGGTAACATGTCACAAAGTTCTATGTCATAACGCTAGCTATACCCATGATGATCATAGAATTATAACGTGGAAAGCAACAATATAATTGATAGTATATCATAAAGTAATCAAATGAATTGTTTAAACGCTAATACTGAACTATGATGCAAGGTATAAATATGCATATTAACAAGTTCTTGTGATCATATGGCAATTGATAGGTTGACTTCGCTGAAGATTATAGTCGAACCTTCTTAAATCAGCTAAATGATTGTATGAACCGTTCCTCATGTTTGTTTCTGATCGACTATAGAAATTTACCCACCGTGTGCAAATTATTTATGAGGAGACGTGGAAGATTGTTGGCCAAGCGTCACGAGGTTAAAAGGCCAGCTCTAACCCTAGCTCGTCATTGTTTCCTCGGTCTCCTGCTCCATTGCTCTCGGCTCCTGTCGTTTGACTGAGAGTCTTCTCTTCGCTCGTCGCTGTGAGTAAGCTACAGTTGCTTTCCTGCATGCTTCACCCTAGTTATTTGCTTTTCTCCAGACAATTCTTTACTGTGTGGGTATTATTCCTTCTGCGGCTCGTTAGGGAGCAATGTAGCTGTCTCTACTAAACTATGGGTTATTAATGTGAAAGTTTCCTACGTAATCCTTGCACTCAGCTTGCACTCAGTCACTGTGGCTCTTAACTCTGTCAATAACTCTTCCCTACCCTTTTTCCGCGATGAAGGGTCTCCTTCTTTTCACTTTGGTGGTTGTTTGTCTGCTCTTAGGAGGTCACGCATCCTTCAAATTTTAGGTAAGGAGCTGTTAATACTTATAGTATTTCATAAATCGATTTCTTTACATTTATATGAATCATTTCTCAAGTAATATATTAACATTAGTCTGCCCTTGTTACAGGTGACAGCTTCAACGTTCGAGGGAAGCAGCGTGGGAAAGGAAATAGTTGCTATCCTCTGGTAAGCCTGGACTTTTCCATGGCCGTCCCATCTTGTGCAAAGCTTCGTGGAAAGTTAAGGGTTGGTCACTGCGGCCTATTAGACCCTCATGGGTTTTGGTTGTTTTTGGTTGTTTTCTTCGCTGTTTTTCTTAGCTGGTTAAGACCCTTGCTTTACTGCAGGGCTTCTTCAGCTTCGGTCGTGACTATAGAAGTTAGTTCTTTTGTGTTTTGAAGCACTGTATGCGAAGGGAAACAAAACTAAGGCAAAAATGCCATACCCTTCAAAATACTTGTAAAGACCGAGGGCTTAGAAGAGCCGTTCGAAATTCTGATAGGATACTGTGTAAAGCTTGAGGCCGTGAGCCTATCTTGAAAAGGGTTTACAACCCGTAACTTCTACTTTTGCTGTAATCATAAATTTTTGCAAGGTTTCTACCCTAAGATCATCATAATAGTTATTAATACTATTTTCCTTTCTAAATTCCTTGTTTATGTTACAGCATTAAAATGTATATACTTGTTCATTTTATAACTGGTAAATGAGGCTCGGCGACAATATAATGTTTACAGCATTTATCCTTTCCTTATATTTTACCTCTGTTCAATTATGGGGTTGTAGTTGTTTAAATTTTTTGCTTAAGCTTAATAAACTGATCATTCTGTCGCTTTGTTAAGATAATGACAGTACATTAGTATACTTGATTTTATTTTCATAATAGTTTCATAAGTTATTATTAGGGTCTTTCCTGTATATCATTCTTATATTCAGTGTGTTTTATAAAACCTGTCAAGGTTATTATATATAATTTACTAAAGAATAAAATAAACACTTGAAGCCCTATCTAGAATACTTAAGTAACTAATAGTTACTTCTCTTCTTTAGGTACAGAAGTTATTATTTTTATTTAATAATACTGAAATTAAAATGATACTATTTTTCTATAATTAGCACATATTTTGCATGCTTAATCCATGCAACAATATACAAGAATATAATATAATAGAGAGGATATAATGTAAGACTATTGTCTTACCTGTAAGTACTATATTTTATATTGTTACTTTTACTTAGTTTATTTATATAAAAGAATTGTAAGTGTTATTATAAAGCTGATACCCTTATCCTATGTTTATTCATGATGTAAATGAACTTAATATTTTTACTGCTATATTATCGTTATACTTACTGTTCTATTTACTTTCTAGACATATTCTCTATGTCCCATATTATCTGGTTAACTATAATATAAAGAAAATGAGAGAACTAAACAAATCCTATATTGTTAACAGCTTAAAAGTATAAGTAGCATTTGTATGTTTTGTTAGAACTTAACTAAATAGAACATAAATAAATAAAGAAATGATATTACTTTCCAAGGTAAATTCTGTTAGTAGCTAAGTATCTGTAAGAACAAATAAAGGTTCTAGCTATTCTTTCTTTCAGTTGAATAATATATTTACGTGATTTAATCTGTAAATAAATAAACTGTACAGCTTCTTTTTCTAACTGAACTCTACTTTAGTGGACTATTATACTCTTCTTTGCTATTCAAATGTCACATAGCAAACAAAAAGAATAACTATAATATCAAGACTGTTTCTCTTATTGAACATACTACTATCAGTGAACAATAACATTTATTTCTCTGTTTCTAAATGACTTAACAGTCTTCGTTACAGGTTAATACAATTCTTGATACCTAAGATGTTTCTTTTTAAAAACCATACAAAGAAACACTCTGAAATTCCATTCATATTCTATGTTATATTATCATCATATCATTTTTCTCTATAATTTTACCCCTATGCTGGAGTACGGTCTGGTAAACCCAGATGTGGAAAAACATAGTGGGTCTTTATTTTTCATCAAGAGATTCTATTACTATTAAACTAAAACATTTACATCACTAAATCAGCTAAATATTATATCATAAGCTACAAACATAACATTCAACCATTCATAATTTTTAAAACAAAGACAGTTAAGTAACAGAACTTGCTTGGACTTTGGACAACAACAACAATGGGAGGCCGTTCCTCCCTACCAATTCCTGGAGAGCGCTCAAACAACGACTCCTCAGGACCCCCGAGCTTGCTCTGGTCTCCCTGGCTGGAACTAGGTGCAGCAGTAGTCAAATACCAGTCTTCAACCTCAGTACCAAATATGAACTTATCAGTAAGTTCTCCCAGCTAACAAGCTGTAATAAACCAAGTTACTGCAGCATTCCTCTCAGAAAAACTTCCTTACTGTTCTTCCCTTTTTCCCCAATGAATTTCCTAAATGTCATTCACCTGAATGATTCCTCTCTGGAAAATATCTGAGCAACCTCAGCTCTATTCATTGGGTACTTTTAAAAGATTGCCTAGGTCTTTTTGGGTTAGTTGTCATTTAATGAGACACTTGCTCTGATCCCACTTTCTTGGGGGATCATGACCCCAAATATAGGGAAGTTGCCACCTACAACTTAGGAAGTGTTTGAGGATGCTGCCACTTGTCTTTTGCCCTCCACCTAGTTCCATCCACCAGTTTGACCAGTAACCTCTTATTAACAGCTCTCCCAATGCTGTTGTCTCCACTTTTTATTTATTAATAATAAAATATTCAGAATTACATTCCACTTCTTTTGACTCTGCTGAGTCATCAGTTCCTACTTTACATTAAATTTAACATAATGTCTCAGGAATATAATAAAAACAATTAACATTATTTTACAAAATTGGGGTATGTGACATAGAAGCTAGTTGTTTCGACCGCCGATACAGCGGAAGAAGCTAGTTGTTTCGACAGCCGATGAACAGCGGAGAAGTAAGTTTCTTTGACTGCCGAAACGTCAGATCAATAGTGGAAGTGAGAGCCGATTCTGCATAAGGAAAATTTGAGTTTTCCGTGGGATTTCCCCAGCAGATTTTGGCTGTTTTTCAGTGAATTTTCAGGGCTAAAAAGGAGAAAAGTGGCTGCGATTTCATGCACTAGATTGCGCGAAAACATAGATTTACAAAAAAAATAAAAATTTATGTGTCGGAAAAAAAATTGTATTATGATTTTTCCAAGAGAAGGTAAGCAATGCTGGTTTATATCAATGTTATGCAGCTAACAGTTGTGTTACTAACACGTTTGCAGAGTCATAGTCAACCTCAAGGGCAGTATTTCAGGTAGTGCATTTTGATAAATAAGTGGTGGTTCAGTTATGAGAACCCATGACGGATATGATGCTCGGAATTCTTATGAGCATGCGTAAGATGCCATGGGAGAAAATGTTCGTAATAGAAATGATGACATTGAGTCCAATGGAAGGAGATTCCAAGATACACCGTCAGATGTTGCAGCCACCATGAGAAGCCTAATCAAAGTCCAGGAAGAGAAGCATCAATTGAATGCTGCTATGTTGCAGAGTTTGACAGACTTACATAGAAAGGTAGACTCTGGACGAGGTACAGCAAGACCAGAAGGCAGTAAGAGCAGTACTAGGAGAAGGAGAAGGACTTCTAGTGGATCATCTGATTCTGAAGAATCCAGCGGGGATTCAAGTTCTTCTTCTCATAAAAGAAAAAGAAAGAGACACCATAGGGATCGCTCTCGGGATGAATTTAAGAAAGCTAAACCTCCTACGTTTGATGGTGAGGTAAAGACTGGACAAGAGGCTGAAGCTTGGCTTCTTGGGATAAAAAAGTAATTTCAAGTGCATGACTATTCAGGAAACATGAAGGCAAGAGTTGCCATATTCAATCTAAATGGAAGAGCATCCATTTGGTGGGAACACTTCAAGCAAGTAAAGAGGATCAGTGAAAGGAGACTTAAGTGGAAACAGTTCAAGAAGTATTTCAAGCAGAAATACCTCTTTGATAGATATTATGATGACAAGATTAAGGAGTTCCATGGGCTGAGATTGGGACAGTGGACCATGGAAGATTATGCGAATAAGTTTTTGGAGCTGTTGAGGTATGTCCGTTACATCAGAGATGAAAAAGTGAAGGTCCAGCGTTTTCTGAGTGGATTACCTTAGTCTTACAAAGATAGAATTGAGTTTTATGAACCTAGAAATCTTGAGGAAGCAATAAGGAAGGCTAAGTATTGCTATGAGCAAAGAAAAGGTAAGTCGGATTACCATAAGGCATGGAAGGACAAGAAGAATGAGAAGTTTGACCAAATAAAGAAAGGTTTCAAGCCTTCTAATTTCAGGAATCAGCAGAAGCAACCATCCCAAGTTGCGAGTAAGCCAGTTGGAGTGATAGGAGAAAATCCTAAAGATCCACAATAGAATAGAGGACCACTTCAATGTTGGAAATGTGGAGGACCCCACGTGAGAAAAAATTGTCCACTCGAGAATGAGAGTGCAAGGCCAGCTTATAACATTCAAGAAGCAGAAACAGTGGGTCAAGTAGCAAGGGTAGTCCCTAGGATTTATGCAGCACTGGAGGACCGTCAGGCATATCACCAGTCAACTGTGGTTGAAGTAGCAGGTAATATTGTCAAGCAATCTGTTTCTATTTTGATTGACCCTGGTTCTACGCACAGTTACATTACTCCTAGAGTAGTGGAGATTTGTGCTTTTAAGAAGGTAAAGCATAGGAAGTCTTGGTTAGTTCAGCTATCCACTGGAACTAAGAGAAAGGTTAGTGAAATGGTAGAGAAATGTCCAGTGGTTATGAATGGATTGGTCACTTGTGTAGATCTGAATGTTCTACCGCTTGGTTCCTATGATGTTCTCATTGGAATGGATTGGTTAGAAGCTCACAGGGTGAAGCTTGACTGTTACCATAAGACTTTCGAATGCATGAATGAAGAAGGGAACCTAGTAGTTGTGAAAGGCATTCCAAAGGTGATTTCAGTACGGCAGGTTTCAGCAATGCAGTTAAAGAAGTTCTGTAGGAAGGGTTGCTAGTTGTATGCAGCTCATATTTTGGAGGAAATGGGAGATAAAACTCCTAGGTTGGAAGACTATCATGTGATACAGGAATTCAGGGATGTGTTTCCTGATGATATTCCAGGGCTTCCTCCAAAGCGGGACATTGACTTCACTATTGAACTCGTGCCAGGAGCAACACTAGTGTCCAAGGCACCCTACAGGATGAGTATACCGGAAATGTTAGAATTGAAGATGCAACTGCAAGAGTTGTTGGAAAAGAAGTATATCCGATCGAGTGTGTCTCCTTGGGGAGCACCAGTTCTATTTGTAAAGAAGAAAGATGGTACACTCAAGTTATGTATTGATTACAGACAGTTGAACAAGGTTACTATGAAGAATAAATATCCTTTGCCTAGGATTGATGACCTCTTTGATCAAATGAGAGGAGCAAAGGTATTTTCTAAGATTGACTTGAGGTCTGGTTACCATCAGGTGAGAATCAAGGATGAAGACATTCATAAGAAAACCTTCAGGACAAGGTATGGGCATTATGAGTTTGTAGTGGTACCATTTGGTCTCACAAATGCACCAGCTACATTTATGTGCCTTATGAATAGTGTCTTCAGCAGGTATTTGGACAAGTTTGTTCTTGTCTTTCTTGATGACATTCTTGTTTATTCTAAGAATGAGAAAGAGCATGAAGAGCATTTGAGATTGACATTGAAATTGCTTAGGGAGCATCAGTTGTATGCGAAACTGAGCAAGTGTGACTTCTATAGAGATAGGATTCAGTATTTGGGTCACATTATCTCAGAGGAAGGTATATCTGTGGACCCTGAAAAGATTGAAGCCATTATGAATTGGCCTACTCCAAGAAATGTGACAGATTTAAGATCTTTTATGGGACTTGCAGGATACTATAGGAGATTCATTGAGGGATTCTCCAAAGTTGCACATGCCATCACTTCTTTGCAAAAGAAGGGGATGAAGTTCGAATGGACATCGAGGTGTGAAGAAAGTTTCCAGAGGTTGAAGAATCTTCTCACCAGTGCACCAGTATTGAAGGTTGTAGATCCGGAGAAAGATTTTGTGGTGTGTACCGATGCATGCGGACAAGGGCTTGGAGGAGTCCTTATGCAGGACAACCATGTGATATGTTATGAGTTAATAAAGCTGAAGGAGCATGAGAAGAACTATGCCACTCATGACCTAGAGCTTGCAACCATAGTACATGCTCTCAAGATGTGGAGACATTACTTGATGGGTAGGAGATTTGAACTCAGAACAGACCACTGTGGTCTGAAGTATCTATTTGATCAGCCTACTCTGAATGCTAGGAAAGCAGGATGGATGGAGTTTCTATGTGAGTTTGATTTCGAAATCAAGCACATAAAGGGAAAGGAAAATAAGGTAGCTGATGCACTCAGCAGGAAGGTGCAAGAAATGCAGGTGGCATCTCTTAGTATTTGCTAATCAGATTTGAGGCATCAGATTGTTAGTCATGCTGCTGGAGATGAATTGTATGAGTAGGTAAAAGACAAATTGCAACAGCAAAGTCTTGAGAAGAGGTATGAGGGATATAAATTGGAAGAAGATGGACTTCTTACTTATAAAGGTAGAATTTATATTCTAGATGTAGCAGATTTGAGGAGAGTTGTTATGGATGAGATCCATCAAGCTCTGTATTCTGGTCACCCAGGATATCAGAAGACGATTGCTACAGCTAGAAAGCAGTACTTTTGGCTAGGAATGAAAAGGGATATGGCTGAGTACATTTCCAGGTGTATGAAATGTCAGCAGGTAAAGGTTGAGCACCAACATCCAGCAGGTTTGTTGCAGCCTTTGCCAGTTCCAGAATGGAAATGGGAAGTTATTTCCATGGATTTCATTACAGGATTGCTAATGACTTGGAGACAACATGATTCCATCATGGTTGTGGTGGACAAGTTGACAAAGGCAACACATTTTATACCAGTTAAGTCTATGCATAAGACTGATGACATTGCAAAGATCTTCATGAAGGAGATATTCAAATTGCATGGATTGCCGAAGGCAGTAGTCTTTGACAGGGATGTCAAGTTTACTTCCAACTTTTGGAAGGGGTTGTTTACATATTTGGGTACAAAGCTAAACTTCAGCACTGCATACCATCCTCAGACAGATGGGCAGATAGAGAGAGTTAATCAGGTGCTTGAAGATATGGTTCGCATGTACGTAATGGACAAACCAACAAGGTGGGAAGATTACTTGCACTTGGTAGAGTTTGCTTATAATAATGGACAGCAGGCATCCTTGGGGATGAGTCCATATGAAGCTTTGTATGGAAGAAGGTGTAGGACACCAGTGACTTGGGATAACCCAGTGAACAGGATTGTGCTTGGACCAGAATTGCTCAAGGAAATGGAGCAAGAGGTTGTAAAGATCAGGCAGAATCTAAAAGCAACACATGACAGACAGAAAAGCTATGCAGATAAGCATAGGGTGAACAGGGAGTTCAGTGTTGGGGATCATGTTTACCTTAGAGTGAGGGCAAGGAAGAGTTCCTTGAAGCTTGGAAGTTGTGCCAAGTTGTCACCAAGATACTGTGGGCCATTTGAAGTGCTTGAAAGAATAGGGCCAGTTGCATATAGACTTACATTGCCTGCTAGCACTAGAGGTCATAATGTTTTTCATGTTTCTTTGCTTAAGAGATATGTAGATGATCCTAACCATGTGATAAATTGGGATGTGATTTAGGTGGAACCCGAGGGAGAGTTTCGAATAGAGCCAATGCGCATCCTCGACAGGAAGGTCACAATGCTCCAGAACCGGGCCATAGGGCAGGTAAAGGTGCAATGGGAGCACTATGGACCTGAAGAGGCTACATGGGAGCTGGAGGATGCCATGCGATTGGCACATCCATTTTTGTTCAATTTTGCGGAACACTGAGGCAATACCAGTGTAGCATTTTGTTCAATTTTGTAAGCACTGAGGACAATGCTATTGAAGGGGGAGGGGAATGTAACACCTCAGTTTTGACCCCGTTGCATTAGATGTATATATTGTAAATGATCATGGTGTAGAGCTAAAGGCCAAGGCCCCACCATTGATTGGTTATGCTATGTTTCAGGTTGAAATTGTCACCGATGGTGTATTGGGGCATGCAGCATAGATATTAAGTCTTGTCATCATGTACATATGCATCTTTAATTAAAATGAACCCGGCCAGCTACGATCGCGGCAACCATAATGAAAAGGGCATGATTTTCACAAGGATAAGGGTGGGGGAATTATCGAACCTTGGCCAATGGGGGGGGGGGAAAGCCATGTGTCATTTTCCCTTTTCTTATCCAAGCACCACCTTAAAACGATCAGCTGAGTAGTTGGGGCATTTATTGTTTTGGGAGTGGGGGTGGCAGGATTGTCATTCCTTGCCCATCCACACACTCCACCATCAATGAACCTCACGATGGGTAGAGAGATGACTACGCCTGTCATTCCACGCACTGGAGGGACGCCATTCTTGCCTTGGCTGTTCATTTTCTCACGCATGGGAGCTTTCCTGGTTTTACCCACGCAGTTCTTCCTCTATGGACTTGCGGATGGTGTGGCTGTATACTTCCTCACAGGCCGATTTGTGGGTTTTGCGTTGTTGCCACTCACACAGCGAGCTGGGAGCTGTGATCTCTCATCCACGATTGCTATGAAGGGACCATTCATGTTTTCGGCTATATGAACTCTTCACAGACTGGTATGGTCGTGTAATTTTTTCCCCTCATTTTAATGTTGAGATCGGAACTATTGTTCTTCCCATGAGTTATGGTCGTCGCCATCCTCCTCAATATTTGTTGTGTTGCTGTGGTCTCCCTTATGTGGTGATTGTTGTGGTCTTCTTTATATTTTGGGGACGGGAGTCTGCTCGTTTCATGCACAGGTTGGAAGTCTGCATTTTTCTCTTCCTCAGCGTGGTCTATGTATGTTTTCCTGGTGGCTTTGTTGCCCAGGATGGGCTGTGGTTTTTCCCCTGTTGTGAGCTGTGTTCGCTGATACGTTTGGGACTGTATAATTCGCTTGGGAATTATTTTCCCTGTTAAGCTGCAACAGCTGATTGATTGCATGCGTGCAATGGTTGGTCTTCGGACTGTGTAGGGAGCAGGGATGGGGGCTTGGTTGCTTGATAAACCTGGTGGCTGGAAACCACACAGACAGAGCTAGAGGGCTGGCTTTCTTCTCCACAACCCCTGAATAGCACTGGAAGGGAATGCAGGGCCTGAGGGACTGTGTAGCAGAGAAGGGACTGATTCCTTGTGTTGGGTGTGTTTGGGTGTCTTAGAAGCCAGGCTAGTTATGGTGTAGGTGTTCTTGGCTCTGTAATGAGCCCACCAGCTAAGCATTTAGCCTTTCCCAACCCCTTGATGGCCTGATAAACCCAACTGTGTTGGCTTGGCTATGCTTTGTGTATCCTTGGCTATGTGTAAGCCTGCTTGTTCCCTTATTTCTTGAAGAATCATGCCCAGCTCAGGGGTGGCAGCGTTGCTGAGAGATTAAGGAGCACGCTGGCCTATGGTTGGGTGGAACGTTGCAGCGACGTAGCTGGTTGCAGAACAACTTCTTCATAAGATAAGTGATCTTGCTCATTTTACTTCTGCAACCATATTTTTTGTTAATGAATGTGATGAATATGATGAGTGAATGCTTGTATGAATGTATGATGTTTCCCTTATGTATGATAAACAATCGCATTGGTGCATGTTCTATTTCAATGCATCTTGTTATCAGCATTTTCTTTCAGCATTTTAGCATTTTTATGAATTCACATGTTCATGGGGCTCTTAGCCCAGATGGTTAATGCTATGGCCGCGTCCTCTTCGCCGGTCGGAGGGTTGGGGACATGACACCAAGGGCCGACATTAAGTCATTATTGATGGTAGTTGAGCTTAATCGTAGACCCTATGTGTCGTAATATTATCAAAAAATGCTATGTAAAATATAGCAATAGTCGTAAGTCCATCTATTGGCTACCATATTTTATGCTACTGTTAAGCCCATAACACAGTGAAGGATGTACAGACGAAGGAAACATTACATTAATTAAATTTAACCACTGTGATCATGGCCATAAGACCATCGAAGGATGTTTGCCATTGAATTAAAAATAAACAGTATACAAGCTTAAACTAAAAACAAATCTCATAACAAAAATCGCATAGACCCTAGGGATGGGTCATCATTTATTTTAATCAACATCACATACACATAAGTGGTTGTAAGTCCATCTCGGATGGCTTCCACATTATATTATTTAAAAACCATCGTTAAACATGGAAGGAGTATGAGAGTAAGTCCATCTGAGATGGCACCCAACCCTATCAAAACACATTAAAAAACAATTACAGTGCATCTAAAAGTTTTGTCGAAGCAAGTGGTCGTAAAATCCTTTACAAAGGGTTTTTCATTGCAAATACTGTCAAGCAGAAGGGAAAACTTATCTTAAGAGCTGGTGTGGTTTCCACTCTCAGCCCCATACTCACACCCAACATTACCTGCAACCAAATAATCACACCAGTCAGAGATTATGGATGGTTTCCATATTAAACAGAGTTTTAAAATTAAAATGAAAGGGTTAAATCTTTTTATACCTAGGCGTTTAAAAACGCAGGCCCGAGAGGAGGTGATCATGTCGCCTCCCAGCTCCCTGAACCTTCAACATGACAAGTTATAGTCATAATTTTTTTCTTAAAAGTTAACATTAAGGAAATTGTAAAACAAACTTGTTAACATTATCTTACCCTGGGCGTTTTGCAGAGAGGGCCAGGGTCAGCTCCTCGTAGCTACCCTTATCCCTCCTATGCCTGCGAAAAAAATGTAAAATTAGTCAATGCCATAAATACTAATCATTTACCATGTAAAATGCAGAGGACAAGTTTCCAAGAGGACTCTTACCTGTTTAGACAGACTGTATAGTTGATGTAATGGAAAGCTTTGTTGAGGCACAAGAATTGCAATGCAGACCGCAGAGGAAGTCTTAGGATCTTAGATCACCTCGAAAAGGTTAAAGCACCATGCCATTAACATAGTGTTAAACCAAAACAAAACCCCTTACACCTTAATCATTACCACAAAGCAGAGCTGCGACTCTCACAAGTTACAGACAAAACAACCAGTAATAATTCCACCATGAACAGAGCAGAGCTGCGACTCTCACAAGTTACAGACAAAACAACCAGTAATAATTCCACCATGAACAGAGCAGAGCTTGACTCTCTCTTTCCATGCAGGACAAACAAACCAAATGAAGGATTCATACAAGTTCCCCAACACATTAAACCTCTACCTAAACCCTAGTAGCGAAACTGGACAGATGGACGGTGGAGATAAAGACTTGAAGCTACGTGGAAGGCCTGGCTATGCTATCAACTCGTAGTCAGAACACACCTTTATTACCAAAGTCAACTAAGGAAATAAATAAATAACTCACGACCAGAAAATTCATGGGCCTTAATCATTGCATACAGATTCATCAAAGTTCAAACCATGTGATATAACCCAAACATTCAAACCTTATAACTTATCGTATGAACCATGGCGTAAAACAATCATGCCAAACCTTTTATTTATGCCAAGAACCTTTAACATCATAAACCATGGTGTAATACATGCCATAAACATAATCATAATATTCCAAACAATAACCATCGCATGATAAATGATAACCTTGTATTATTATACCAAAGGTTTATACAATGGTTAATACCATGTGTCATTACAAACCCCAAGCTATTTCGCTTAAGGGGAGGGCCACAACATACCATAACATAGGTTATGGTAAGGCCTAAGGATTTTGTATTACACTTAATAAACTTATTACATAAGTGTTGGGGTCAAGACTATGGATAGTCTCCCAAGCCATAGGGAAAGTAAGACCCTAGTAGAATTAATCAATTTAAGAACAAGTAAACTGAGAAAATCACCTGTATGGGCATGGTTGAATGTTTCGAAAGGAAAAGACCATTGCCTCAACCAACAGAACTTGACATAACAGACAGGTTAAATATGTTAATAATTTGCATAACCCTAGAACATGAGTAAATGATGGTAAAAAAATGCATGTAATTTTTTTTATTTACGATTTTGAGGTGTGTTACACTCACTCAAAAATCATTCACAGCACTGCAACAACATGGTGGGAGAATGTATATTATTCAACTCCATAACAACACCTTCAAGCAGTGAACATGGGATTCTCCTTTGTGACAACCCATTCATATTTCTTAACATGGCCAAGCAATGATTCTCTGCAGGTGGCTCCACCCACAACTGTGGATTCAATTAAATTAATAGTGGATCTTAGCTCCACCCAGGGAAATGATCCCTTTAACATGACAGGTGGGAGACTCCCAGTATGTCCAATAAAATCAGCAAGGGAGGCTGGTCCCTCCACCTCTAGCACTGCATGTCTCTCTTGCTTTAGGAAAACACCCATTTCCTTCACCTGAACGGGATCGACTATGGGTCTCTACATTGTCTCTTCTTTTCATGCTGGAAACACTCTCTCACACAACATATTCCCTTCACACAACTTCAACAACACTAAATCGCCATACTGTAGCATAGATCATGTTCACGCGACCTCCACCAAAACATGTCGGGTTCAATAATCAATGGATGAAATACAATCCACTCACAACTCACAACATATGACAAGAGATAGCAGTAGATGACAGGTTCCTTTCATGCAACTATAACAATTCTCCTCTCTCCCATAGTCCTGATCACTCCCGTGAGGGAGTAATGCTCAGGATTGCTTTGATACCATGACAAGATTGGAGAGAGCATTCATTGTAACACACATAAAAACAAATCTATTACAATCCACTATGTCTTTTACAATGTGTGGAGACTCCATTATATAGAGTTGAGAGTGATGTTATGAGATCTAACTTATTCCAAATATAGTCAAGAGAGGCTGAGAAAATATCTCAACCACACACCAAACTTGGTAGAAAATAATTCTTAGATAACTATCCAAAATGAGATAAACATTATCTTTAACAACACCTCCAATGTCTACCACTGTCAGTGAATGTGACATAGGGGTTAATGTATATAGAGGAACCAAAATCGACAACAGGTATCTCCTCCTGCCAAGAACCATAAATAAATTTGTAACATTAAGATAAAATAAAGAAGAGCTTGTGATAATTCTTAGACATAAAATCATTTGAAAATAAATTGAAAGAACAAGGGAGTCTTAGCTGATAGCTAACCCCATTTGAGATTTTGCAAGAGTATGAACCACAACCCCAAGAGACAGATGATGTCGAGCCATCAATGACCAAGAGTTTGGTATTGCATTGGTTGTAATCCAAAGCTGTCTTGGATGACAAGTTGACACATGTATAGCACTTGAGGAAGTTCCTTCTATTTCTGCTTCATCTAGTGGTCATGGTAGCAAGTTCAGATCAATTCTTCCATCAATGGATACAGGAACAGACTCCGCAAACAATGAATGGAACTCCTCAACGAATCCTTGAATGCCTCCTGCAAGAGGTACTGCCATTGGATATGAAGGTGGTGCTCTCACTTTCTGAGCATCCATATAGGTAGACAACATAGTTGGTTGTGACACATCGTTGGGATATGCAGGAATCCTAGGATGATGGGCAGGAATCCTAGGATGAGGACTATGAAATGCGATTCATGGAACAAAAAAAGGGACCTGGCCACCTTTTCCACCTTAATATGTTTGAATAATCGAATGTGGCATAGTTTCTCTAGAAGTACGGATCGATAATGTTCTACCTGGTGTATATTCTAATGAATACTGATTTGTTGGTGGAGGGAATGACATATAGTTTGATTCCTGCAGTGGAGGGCCCATTGGTATAGAGGTAGATGAGGGCATAAGAGGAGGTCATGGACTTGAAGTATGTGCAATCTACTAGACTTTTGATGACCCTAGTGGAGGAACCATCAGTTGAGCTATCATGAGGTCACCTGGTGTAGGATGAACAAATGATGGAGGACCTCCTGTTGTAATCACACAGATCACAGTAGGTTACCAATAATACACATAGATTCATATAATCATACATTTTTGAAGAGACAAGAATGGAGGATAGAATAACAGTTTATATTACTTGAATCACATGTGGGTCCATACATACATAAAACCGAACCAAGTTCGTATTTGGCTCAACATCCTATATATACAATTAAAAAATAGTTATGAATACTACTTGTCGGTTCAACCAACCAAAACGACCTATGGAGGCTGACCTAATCTCTGATTAGTCGGCTAACTAGTCTAGTCGGTTCACCGACTATCTCCTCCAACATCTCCCCCTGAAACAAAATCTTTCTTCGTCCCTAAGAAATAGGGGAGGTAGCAAAATTTACACAGTTTGAAGCAGTTTTTTTTAGCTGCTTTGTCTTTATGGGCTGTGCAGTCGAATGGATGGTATCTTCTGTACACATACCTCCATAATGGCTTATGTTGTAGTGGCTAGTTGGTGTAGAATTTTTTCCAATTGCGGAGGGCGTTCTAGATGTCAATGGTCAAGGTTGCAATGCTTGACAGAATTGACATCTTCTCTTGTATTGGAAGGTTTGTGATATTTCTCATATCGATCCCCAATAGTTGAGTTTTTTCCTCTACTATGTCAAGCAACCTTTTCATTCATGGACACATTTTGTCAAGTGTGTCGAGGCTAGGGAGTGCCTGATTCATCCACTGATGTGCTTGTTTTTCTAGTTTTCCATGTTTTTCTGTTTCCAGTACAATCTGCTCTTGTACTGTGCTCCTCATTGCTTCTTCCATACATTGTTGGTTTTCTAATTTTTTGATGTGTTCACAAGTCTCTCGAGCCTACTGGAATACCTGGCCATAGTAAGTATACCAGTTGTGCAGTACTTATTCTGTGGTGGCTGACTCCTCCAAATGTTCCTGCAGTACCTTGTGGGATTTTGAAAATGTTGTGTATTGATGTCTCAGTAGCACATAAGTCTCTTCTTTTTGCTCATCTTTCTTGGCCTGCAATTGTGCCTGAAGGTTCGACACAACACTTTCTAGTAGCTGGTATGCTCTTTCTAGTGGTTTGTCGGTGTCGGTCTCTGTTGCTTCTGGTAAAATTGTTTGTGTTAAATTCCTACATTTGGTCAAGAATTCAACTTGTTATGTTTTGAGTTTGTCGAGTTGCTCCTGTCTTCCTTGGTTCCTTATTGTGGATTTTCTGGTGAGGGCTCCCAGGAGTTGGTCCAATTCTCCATCCCTGAGTTTCAGCATGTCGACTGCAGTGGTTGACTCTAGTTGATGAAGGTGGATAACTGTCGGTACCTTTTGTGTCTACTGCTGTTCTCTTTTCTTTTTCTCTTTTATTTTGGTAATGTGTTTAGAATGATGGGCCACCACTAGTCCTGTTCGTGCTGATTCTGGTCATTGCTGCTCTGTTTGGTGCTCTTCATTCGATGGATTTCTGGTCGACTGAACTTCTGTTGTTGCAGGGTTATCTGGTTGATTTTCATGGGTAGGGCTGGTGGCTGTTTGTGCATCCAGTGGTGGTGAAGATGGTGGTTCTGGATCGCGAGGGGACTCTGTCATTGGTGGTTGTGACAGTGATGGCAAATGGTATGGGGTTAATGGAGTGGTCAGAAGGTTATTTGTTGGCATTACAGAATAGTTGTGGTAGGTTGTTGATAGATTGCTGAAGTTTAGCATCTTTATCAATTTTTTTTGGAAGGGTTCCAGGGATTATATCTTTGTAGGACTTTGGTGATATGGCAACAGTCGAGTCTAGTGTTATTCTGGTTGGAGATGGTTGAGGGGACTCTGGTGTCAAATCAATAGGACTTATCTCGGGTGCGGGGGCGAGTAACAACTCTTACCTTTTTAGGTCTGCCTTGCTTCACTCCTGATTTGATGAACTGTTTGAACTATGTTTCAACAAATAATTTGTTCAGTGAGGCATCCTCCAAAATGTCAACAATGGTAGCAAGCAATTCTTCTTCATCCTCTGACTCCTCCGAAATGATGAGTTTGCGCTTCCCCCTTCCTTGTGCCTGAATCCCTTTCTTTTTTCTTGATGTTGATATCTCATGAACTATTCTTTTCAGATTCTCCTTTGTCATAGCATACTCAAGTTTGTCAGATTGAGTTTCTTCGTCTGTCTATTCTCCTCCCTCCTCCTCCTGCTGTTGGTTCGGGACGATAGTTTTTTGTTTTGTTGGTATGATGGATTGTTGTGTAGTCGGTACTTTTACAATGCGAAGAGGGTTTTTCTCTTCTGTCGGGCTGTCTTCAGAAGTGAAGGTACTAATATGAAGGTGAGCTTCATAGTCTTCTTCCTTCTCTTGGTCGGTCAATGGTTCCACAATAATTTGGTTAATCTCTTTTGCACTCGCCGGTATGGCTATTTTGGTTTTAGACTACCTAGATAACTCCATGAAAATATCCTCGACTGTTGGATAGTAGTCGAGGGGTTTTACTTTTGTTGTGGATTCTTGCGAATGCCAAAATGCACTGTGGTCGAGTTCCAGTTGGATATGTACTGTGGGAGGCAGACATCTTCTGATTTTTTAAGGCACCCTCCATCTAGCTGTTTGGATTTTTAGATTTTGAAACCAATTTTCTAAGAAAAAATTGGCTTCTTCCAGTTCCTGTGGATTTCCAGCCATTGAAAATGACTTGAAGCACCACATATGAAATCTGGTTGGTTCTAGGAACTGTGGATGTCTGACTGGACACAAATGGTACATGGCTATCCATATTATCAGTGACATAAATATGATTATTGCACCTATTTCCTGGAATTTCTTGCAAACGAATTTGATCATGTTGGCTACGTATTGAGCCCAACAGTAAATTTTCCCTGAAACTGCTATACATTCAATAGCTTCCAACATGTCAAGTTTCAAATCGCATCCTCGTCCCGTGATAGTCAAGCCTGTAGACATGATTTTGTCCACCACTTTGGGTGTGGTAGCTTGAATTTGTCTGAAAATTAACCCTTTGGATTTCTTTCCTATCGGCGTTCCCGTTAGTCTTTCGACCAACCCATATTTAACACCCACAGGGATGGGATCTCCTTTGTTAGAGAGTCCAGTAAGTTTGTAGATGGTTTCACCTGATATTTCCACCGGTTTGTCAAAGTAAAACTTCCCATTGTGGTATCGGCTGATGATGAACTTGGCAATATTTTCTTTTGTCCCACTGAAACTCACCATGAGGGGTGCATTCATATAGTTCATGATAGTGCTATGGTTTATTTCAAACCTTCCTCTGTCATTTTTGTCTTCTCATAGGCCCATTTCTTGATCTCTTCCTAGATTCGTGCCCACGAAGTTCCAGTACTTTTGTCTTTTTAATATTTTCCAATCGTTTCACTAATGGACTTGTAGCGGATTCCAATTCTTTTGCTTTGGCTGTCATGGCTCTGGTTTTCTTAGGAGCCATCTTGTCGGTTTCTATCTTGACTTTCTTCGTGGGTAATTTACACTCTGTACTCTAGTAATTCTGTCGCTCTAAGTCTTCGTAAAGTGGTATGAAATATTTGTCCGACGTAGTATTTATAGGTGGAGTAGATGGCGATCTTGTCGATGGAGGTATTAATGGCGAAACTAATGACAAAGGATGATCTATTGAAGGCTCTTTTAATGCGTTATGGCTTTGGTGCTCCTTCTGACTGTAGTCATGATGGTTTGATTTGACCTTTTGATCCTCTTGTCGATGTTGATTGCATGGATGGTAGGCGGTATGTCGATTATGAAAATGTCGGTTATTGTTTTTGTTGAATTGTAGTCTACTACGTCTTTCAAAATTTCCTGTCAATTTGAGCATGCTGGTATTTGTTTCTTTTTGTCGTTTTTAGGGTTTTTTGTGATTTTTATAAGTTTTTCTTGACAATTATGGTTGTTATTTTTTTTGGATTTTCATTTTGATATCGCTTTAGTCGGACATGATTAACGAGTTTTCGAAATACTATGCCTTGTAACGTTCTCAGTCGGACTGATCGGTTGGCATTGATTTCTTCAACAATGTAGGGTCCCATCCACTTTGTGTGGAGTTTCTTTAGATTTCCTTTAACCCAACTGTTATAAAACAACGCAAGATTTCCAACCGACAAATTCTTATTTTTAATATTTCGGTCATGCCATGCCTTTTGTTGTTGTTCCTGGATTTCTTAGTGTTGTACCGACATTAGTTGGTGTTCTTCTAGCTTAGCTAGTTGCATTAGCCAGTCCTTCTTTGCTTCTTCGACATTGATATGTAGGATGTTGGCTATTATCGACGTCTATTGTCGGAAGTGTAGGGGAACGACTGCTTCTTGACCATAGACTAGTCGTAAGGGTGTTTGGTTCGTAGAGCGCTTGTATGTTGTTCTATAGGCCCATAATACTGCATGAATTTTTTCATCCCAGTCGTCTTTATCGGCGTTGCATATTTTTGTTAGACCTCTTGTTAATTTTTTATTGAATGCTTCTATCGCCCCATTAGACTGAGGGTGATAGGCTGTGCTTCGTCTATGGTCGATTTTGAACTGCTCTGTTAATGCTGTAATGGTTTTGTTAATAAAATGTGAGCCTTGGTCGCTAATTAAGGTTAGTGGGCACCCAAATCTCGTAATTATGTTTTCATATATGAACTTAGTAGCTACCTCACTGGAACAGGTTTCGACAGGTTCTGCTTTGACCCATTTAGTTACAAGGCTCCACTGTTGTTATGATGTAGCGTGCACCTGTCCTTTTTGTTGGGACTCCAAATGGTCCTATCAAGTTGATTGCCCAAATTTAGAATGTTAAACTTGGATTTATCGATACCAAGGGCATCTCAGTACTAGGTAAAGGTTGACCTAATCGTTGGTAGCGATCACATTTGCTAACAAATGTCTTACAGTCCTTGTGTAGTGTCGGCCACCACAGTCCTGACCGTTGGATATTTTTAGAAATTGTATCTGACTGAAAATGTCCTCCAGCTGGTCCGTAATGAGCTTCATGCATAATGTCTTATCTTTTGTGCTCTAGAACACACCGACGGAGTGTGTCGTCCAAACTCATTTTATATTAAAATCCATTTATGAGACTATATGGTGCAACTTTCATGGCTAGAATTTGTTTCTTTTTAGTGCTCATTCCCTCAGGTGCTTGACCATTCTCCAAAAATGTGTTATCTCTTTAACTTTGCAGGAACATCTTCTATCCAAAACAAATGTGCATTTGGGAGATAATCTTTGACACCTGTCTGTTCCTCCCCTGTGTCAATTCTCGACAAGTGGCCGGGTCTGACATTTAGTCTTCCTGGTTGAACTACGACTTCAAATTCAAATTCTTGGAATAGTAATAGCCAACGACAGATTCTTCCATGGTGTAAAGGTTTTTTTACTAGGTGCTTTAGTTCTTGATGATCAACGTAAAATATGAAGGGGTTAGCTAATAGGTAATGTCGATATTTTTTAAGTGCAAAGACCATTCCTAGAGCTTCCCTTTTTATCATAGAATAGTTGCATTCAGCTTTGTTCAATTTTCTGTTGCTATATATTATTGGATAGTCCATCCCATCAACTCCAGGTTGTGTTAAGATTGAAACTATTGCTAGGCCTGATGCGTCAATGTGTACATGGAATTTAACCGACCAATTTGGGAATCTGAGAATGCGTGCTTCGACTATTTTTCTTTTGAGTGCGTCGAAGGATGTATTACATTCTTCAGCCCATTCGAACTCCTGATCTTCCCTTAATAGTTCCTCAAGAGGGTATGTCATATCTGAGTAGTGGCAGATGAATTTTATATAATAGCATGTATGCCTTAACAACACACTGACTTACTTTGGGTTCACTGGGGGTTTTAGATCGAGAATAGTTTTTATTTTTGCAAAGTCAACTTTGATACCTTCCTTACATACAATATGCCCCAGTAAGATTCCTATGAGGGTTAAAAAGATAGATTTCTTTATATTGAGTGAGAGATTTACTTGTCGGCAGTGTTCTAACATTAACCTTAACCATTTACAATGATCTTTCAACATGGAGTATATTGTCCAATTGTCGAAGTATACTGCCATCGTTTTGTATATGTATTCTTGAAATTTTTTGACGACTATTCTTGAGAATACTGCAAGTGCATTTTTAAGACCGAATGGCATAACTCTATAAGAAAATGAATCGAATTCACATACAAATGTTGTCTCTTTCTGGTACTCTTTAGCTATTGGCACCTAATTATACCCTGAGAATCCATCTGTAAATGAATATCACTCATGTCCCGCGACTTCATTTGAGATTTCGTTTGCGTATAGAGTTGTAAATAGGTATGTTAAAGTGAATTTATTCAGTTCTCGGAAATCGACACAGATTCTTAGTTTTTTTGGGTCGTGCTTTTTTGGCTGAACGACCATTAGGCTCACCCATTATGACTGGTCGACTGGATAAATAATTCCAGCTACTAGCAAATTGTCGATCTCCTTTTTGACTATCTCCTTATATTTGTGAGAAAATTTGTAGGGTTTTTTCTTGATAGGCCTGACATCAGGTTTGATATCAATCTTCATTTCATCCATTTCATGTACTAACCCTTTAAGATCTTTATAGTCTCAGGCAAAGAAATCTTGGAATTATTTTAATAGGTCGACTATTTCGGTTGTTTGTTCTTCTTTCCAGTAGTCACCTATTCTTACAATCTTTGGTCTGTTGTCATTTGATATGTCAATTTCTTTGGTTTTAGATTTTGCGTCCATCCATTCTGGAGCCTTGCTTTCGTTGATTGGTTGACTTCCTTCTTTAAATTGGGAAAAATATTGCTGGGAAGTCTGCTGCTATCATTCGGTCGGTGTGTTCTTTGTTGGTCGATTCGACTTTAAGTATTGTTCGAACTGGTTTTATTGTTTATGGGTGGTTAGGTTTCCACTGGAAGCTTTTCCCATATGTATGTTCATTTTCCATCCGCAGCCTTGTCGATTGTGGTATTATGTTGTTATGACATGGTATTTTTGGTCGATTATAATTTTGTGTCCAACTGTTGTTATTAGTCGGCTGTATAAACGTTTTTATCTGTTTTGTTGCCTCGATTAGTTTTTCATCTTCTGGTATGAAGCTAAAATCCTTAATGAAATTTTCTCCAAGTTCATTCGATAGGAATGTTTCACCTCGTGCTTCTTCCATCTTATATTATTTATTTGGTAAGTCGTTTAGTGTCGAGGGAAATAAGTGTGGCCATATATGTTCATCTTTGTAACTGAGTCTTCTCCGTTCTCTTTCACATGTTCTTATGTGGTTTTCTGGGTCTTGCCCTTGGGTGAAGATTGGTATTTGTGCCTGTTTAGTTAGCTTCCTTCCTTTGAATCTTTCTACAAAGTAAGTTGAAGTTGTTGTCCACGTTTGTAGTCTCGAATGATGAGTGTCCCACCATTGAGCGACTTGCCCTGTAAAAGTTTCAACCTGGCTTTGGAGTCGTCCATGTTCACCTATATTTTTGGAGACTTGTTCTATATGGAGAACTGGTGACTCTTGTAACACCCCAGTTTTGAACCCATTTGCGTTAAAATGTATATGATGTATATATTGTAATTAATCGTGGTGTGGAGCTAAAGGCAAAAGCCCCACCATTGATTTGGTTGTTTTATGTTTCGGCGATTGAAATCGTTGCCGATGGTATATCGTGCTATCCGGCACATATGAATTCTAGCATCATGTAATTATGCATTTTAATTAAAATGAACCCCAACCAACTATGTCAATGCAACCATAATGAAAAGGGCATGATTTTTCCTAAGGATAAGCAGGGGGAATTATTTAAACTTTGGGACAATGGGGAAAAGCCAAGTGTCATTTGATAAACCCTTTTAGCTGTCACCTACCTTTTTGTATTACTCACCTTTCCCTTGTCTCAATCAGTCAATTACCACATTAAATCCTTTGATGTTAGTTGGGCAGTGGTGTGTGACAAGATTGTCAGTCCTTGCCCACACGCACACTCCACAAGCATACTCATTCACCCTCATGTGGGTAGGGAAAGCACCATGACCCCATTCTTCATTGTTTTCCTCACGCAGAGAGCTGGGAGAGCCGTTTTCTGGAATTCATGGTTTTCCTGTGTATGTGCCATTCATGTTTTGGGTTGTTGTGGGTTCTCATTTACGACTGAGGTTCCTGGACATTTTATACTCACGTGTACGCTTGGAATTCACCTCCACGTGGATTGTTTTTCCTTCCTCACACAGCTGAGAAATCGCTGTTGGTTTCCCCATGATTTTGGTTGTTGTGGGTTCATTTTCATTTTGGGTTGCTGTGCGTTCTTATTGAGTCGTTTTGGCCACAATAGGACCAAGAACGACTCAGGAATCGAATTCCCCAGTTAGAGTTGTGTATTACCTAAATTATCACCTCGGTTGTTCTGTGGTGCTTGATTTTCTTCCCCAGAGCTGTGAATTGCTTGTTTTGCTGTGTGTATGCAGTGGTTGGTCTTTGGATTGTGTTGGAGTGGGAATGAAGGCTTAGTATGCTTGATAAACCTGGTGTGTTTGGGAGCCACATAGACAGAGCTAGAGGGTTGGCTTTCTTCTCCACAACCCCTGAATATCACTGGAAGGGAAGTCAGGGCCTGAGGGACTGTGTAGCAGATAAGGGACTAATTTCCTTATGTTGGGTGTGTGTAGGTGTCCTAGAAGTCGGGCTAGTTCTGGTGTAGGTGTCCTTCGCTCTTCAGTGAGTCCACCAGCTTAGCATTCAGCTTTTCCCAGCTCCCTGATAGTCTGATAAACCCAAATGTGTTGGCTTGGCTGAGTTTTGTACTTTTGGCTATGTGTGATCCTGCTTAGTTCCTTATTCCTTGGGGAATCATGCCCAGCTCGGGGGTGGTAGTGTTGCTGAGAGATTAAGGAGCACACTGGACTATGGTTGGGTGGAACGTTGTAGCGAGCTAGCTGGTTGCAGGACGAATTCTTCATAAGATAAGTATTCTTGTGTTCAATCTCTGCAATCATATTGATGCTTAATGAATTACGATGAACATGTTGAATGCCTGAATGTATGTTTTGATTCTGTTGTATGCTGAATAATTATGCATCTCTGCATGTTTTACTTCAAAGAATTTTAGTTTTTTTTATGTATGTACATGTTCATTGGGCTAGTTGCCCGGATAGGGTTTGGTAGCATCCTCTTCGTCGGTCATAGGGTCCGGGAAGTTACAACTCTCTTTCTTTATACTGGGGATTTTGTCTGTTGTTTGTATTTGTCAGCACTAGAGAAGGGTATCCCCTAATTTTCTTTTCAAATATTTTTGGAATGATGGACACTGAAAAGCATTGTTGGGTTGGTTTTTTCGATATGGCCTAAATAGTCCAACAACCCCTTGCTTGAGTTTCATAATTCTCAATTTCCCAATCGTATAACTCAGCATCTGAATTGTATCCAATCAAGTCTTGGTTTCCTAAATGAAGCTCTCCATAACTATTAGGTTCAGTATAGTCTTCCCCATTTTGTATTTGATAGAGTTGTTGAACATCGACATCCTCATCTATGGGTTTGGTCTAGGGTTCACCTTGGGAAGGATGAATGGGGACAACAACTTTCTATCCGTTCCCTTTTAGTTTTATTCTTTCCTTATCCAATGAAATTGATGCTTTCATTTTTCGTCCCCATGGTTGACCCACCAAGGCTGGGAAGGAACTGGATCCTTCCTTAGGATCGATGATTTCAAAATCAACTTTTGTCGAGATCCCTTTTATCGTTGTATCGAAATTTCTCCAAACCCCAATGGGTTTAATCAGCCCTTGGACGGCTAATTTTAGGAATTATCACCTTGGTTGTTCTGTGGTGTTTGATTTTCTTCCCGAGAGCTGTGAATTGCTTGTTTTGCTGTGTGTATGCAGTGGTTGGTCTTTGGACTGTGTTGGAGTGGGAATGAAGGCTTGGTATGCTTGATAAACCTGGTGTGTTTGGGAGCCACATAGATAGAGTTAGAGGGATGGCTTTCTTCTCCACAACCCCTGAATAGCACTGGAAGGGAAGTCAAGGCCTAAGGGACTGTGTAGCAGAGAAGGGACTGATTTCCTTATGTTGGGTGTGTGTGGGTGTCCTAGAAGTCGGGCTAGTTCTGGTGTAGGTGTCCTTAGCTCTTCAGTGAGTCCACCAGCTTAGCATTCAGCTTTTCCCAGCTCCTTGATAGTCTGATAAACCCAAATGTGTTGGCTTGGCTGAGTTTTGTACTTTTGGCTATGTGTGATCCTGCTTAGTTCCTTATTCCTTGGGGAATCATGCCCAGCTTGGGGGTGGCAGTTTTGCTGAGAGATTAAGGAGCACACTGGACTATGGTTGGGTGGAACGTTGCAGTGAGGTAGCTGGTTGCAGGACGAATTCTTCATAAGATAAGTATTCTTGTGTTCAATCTCTGTAATCATATTGATGTTTAATGAATTACGATGAACATGTTGAATACCTGAATGTATGTTTTGCTTCTGCTGTATGCTGAATAATTATGCATCTCTGGATGTTTTACTTCAAAGAATTTCAGTTTTTTTTTATGTATGTACATGTTCATGGGGCTAGTTGCCTGGATAGGGCTTGGTAGCGTCCTCTTCACCGGTCGGAGGGTCCGGGAAGTTACAACTCTCTTTCTTTATACTGGGGATTTTGTCTGTTGTTTGTATTTGTCAGCGCTAGAGAAGGGTATTCCCTAATTTTCTTTTCAAATATTTTTGGAATGATGGACACTGAAAAGCCGCTTGTTGGGTTGGTTTTTTCGGTATGGCCTGAATAGTCCAACAACTCCTTGCTTGAGTTTCATAATTCTCAATTTCCCAATCGTATAACTCAGCATCTGAATTGTATCCAATCAAGTCCTGGTTTCCTAAATGAAGCTCTCCATAACTATTAGGTTCAGTATAGTCTTCCCCATTTTGTATTTGATAGAGTTGTTGAACATCGACATCCTCATCTATGGGTTCGGTCTAGGGTTCACCTTGGGAAGGATGAATGGGGACAACAACTTTCTATCCGTTCCCTTTTAATTTTATTCTTTCCATATCCAATGAAATTGATGCTTTCATTTTTCATCCCCATGGTTGACCCACCAAGGCTAGGAAGGAACTAGATCCTTCCTTAGGATCAATGATTTCAAAATCAACTTTTGTCGAGATCCCTTTTATCGTTGTATTGAAATTTCTCCAAACCCCAATGGGTTCGATCAGCCCTTGGACGACTAATTTTAGGTATATGCCTGATTCATTCAGTCAAGGTCTGCCTAACTGTTCCCATGCATCTCGCGTCATAATTTTTACTTCGGAGCCAAAGTCGAGAATGACTTGTCGAATGTGATATCCTTCTATATCAAGGTTGACTAGTGGGTCGACATCACTCTTGTCTTTTTAATTTAAGCTACATATACTCTTGGTTTGTTTATCCATATCATTTTTATTCTTAATATTGTGCAATGAATCAATAAATTGTGCTATTGATTTGTCGTTATGTATTAAGTTCAATAGTTCTTGAAATGTGCTTTGTCGACTGTCATCAGCCGCTTCCTGTCTAGCAAATTATTGAAACATGTTTGATGCATCATTATACATAGTATTTTTGCTTTGTAGGATTAGGATACTCATTTTTGTCTTTAATTTTGCTTATTCTTGGGTTATATTTTACGATTTTTGTTCCTTGTCTAGGTAATATGTGTAAATTATTTGTGCGAGCTACATCACATTTTTGAACACATGACAAGACATTAACATTTTTCTTTTTATTGATTTTTTCAAGTATGGTGGGACAATATTCCAAGGAGTGATTTCCCACACCACAGCTAGTACAAAATTTCGGGTTGGTTCTATCTTTATATGGACAGTCTGCATATCGGCGACCTTCTTTATAGCACGTGAAACACTGGATTGGTCATTGTGGTCGATTGTCACGATTTCAATAAAATCTCCCTCGACTTGCGAATAATCCACGATGATTGTCGAACTGGTGCTCGTACCTGCGACCTTCATATCATTGATTATTTGGTTCGTTTTGTTCATTGTTCCTTGGGATATTATCATTATTCTAAGCAACATCATTTGTCTGGTAGACTGCATGATAGTTTTGTCGATTCTTTAGGTTCAAATGGTAGTTGGCTGTTCAATGAATTTTTACTTCACAGATTGCACACCATGAAGTTTTGTTGTTCTTCATGTTGAATGGACAGTTGTTTGTCATGTGAATTCCATGTTCTTAGAAAATATCACAAAAACATTTCGTTTGGACAAATCGAACATCTTGTCGGCTGACGTCCTGTCAGTAGTTATCTTTGGTATGGCCGGTGGTCGAGCAGTTCCTGCACAAGATATCTTGAACTTTGAGGTTCAGTTCTCTTAGTGATTTTTGCATGATTTCCAATTGTTCCTCAATGCGATTGTCAACAGGGTGTGCTGGATAGTCATCATCCATCTCGACCTACAGAGCTTTTGTGAGTGCTTCTTCATATGATTTGAAAGTGTTCAGAATTATATGAATTTGGATCTTCTATACAAGTCCTGGAAGAAACCATTGAATTAATAATTGTTCATCAATGTTATAGTCTAATTGTCTCAATATATCGTTCTATTTCTTTTCATAGTCCCGAATGGTTTATGTGGGTTTCTGGCCAGTTGTTTTTAAGTTTTTTTCTGCCAGATGCTTTGCATCTGGTGTTTTGAAGAAGGATAAGAACTATTGCTTAATTTTTGCCTTGGTCACATTATGTTTCTTCTTTGTATATGTCATATACCAAGTTAGTTCCCTCTTCCTCAAGACACCAATGAATTGCGCCATTTGTCTATCTTTTCTTGTAACGACATTTTCCTCCCAAGTTGATTCACAGACGAACCAGTGTTTCCTGGGATCTTCATCACCCTCATAGAAGGGAATGTGTGCTGAGTCATGCCCCATGTCAATGGCGGCTTCCCCTTTGGGAGGTGGTGTTGGGATATTCTGTGCAACTCTTTGTTCACAGTTGTTTTCGATGAAACTTTCGTTCCCGTCAGATGTTTTGTTTGTCGGTCAATTCTCCTTCGACAAGTTGTCGTTCAGGTTCGACTTCTTTTGTCGATGTCCAACTTCACTATTGTTCTCGTGAATTCGACTGATATGTGTTTTGTCAATCTGTGTTTTGCAGGGGGGGTTCTCCTTCATGTACTGGGTAGAGTAGGTGGATACTTCAGTTAGAAGGGTACGCCTGAATTGTAACCCAATTTCCTTCCTCCGGTCGACGTATCACTAAATGATTGTCATCATTTACTTCATCGTCTAGTCGGCTCCATATACCAAACTCACCAACTCTTAGTCGTAGGTCTTCCTTGACAATGGCCTGCATTTGGGTACTCAGGTTCAAATTCATCAGAGAGAGAGTTATTACATGCTGGGGTATCTCAAGTTGGATAGCTTCTCGTTGCTCTATCCACAAATCTTCCTCCATTGGTGACATCTCGTCATCTATGCCCTCTTCTTGTTGGTCATGACCCGACTCTGGCAGATTTTCTTCATGTTCTATCGTTCTGGAGGTCATTCTTCTTTGGAGCGCTATAGTTTTCTCTCTTATTTCTTCCCTTCTTTTCTGCCTCTTCTCCCTCTCTATCTTCTGCAAGTCCAATGTATCTTTGTGAGTCAATGTCCGCATGATTTCCTTCTCGGGTCGGCTTTTCATCGCTGGTGATGGTATTTTCTAAGTTGACTAGAATCCTTCTAATCTACCCCGACACATGACCAACTAACCCCCCATATCCTACTTGATGCTTTAGTGAGCCCATATAGTTCTGTTTATTTGCTCAAGAAGTACTCCCACTCCCTTTTTGCAATAAAATTCTCCCACTTTTTCTACTTCTCCACCCAGTTAGTGTTTGGTGGTGGTTCGATTAGTGATGGATGAGGTTAAACAATGTGGCCTACCCCTTTGTCGATCATAAATTTAAACAAAAGAGTCGGTAATGAGAAAAGAAACTGCTCAGTGAAGTTTGTATAAAACCTCTTCTTGATACTTTTGACCCAGACTCTTTCCTCCACGGCTTGTTCTTCGCAAAACCTATCTGTGAATTTCTCAAACCACTCCGAGAGGTTTATTTTTCCACCTCAGATCAGTTTCTGGAGAAATTCTTGATCTTTAGTTGCTTTCGGCTTTTTCATCCAGTAATTTCTTCACAGATTGAGGCACCGATTCTACAAACTTCTCATGTGTTTCGGTGAATAATTTCTCCTTCGCCTGAGTAATAGTCAGTCTGTTTCTTCTCGCATAATTCTGCAAGTAATTTGTGATCTTACGCTCCCACCAATTCTTAATCTCTTGCTCTGATATCATCTGCGTATGGTCATGTCATCCATATATGTACTACCGGCAACCAAACTAATGCTGTAATCACACAGATCACACTCGGTTACCAATAATACACATAGATTCATATAATCATATAGATACAAGAGACAAGAATGGAGGATAAAATAACAGTTTATATTACTTGAATCACATGTGGGTCCATACATACATAAAACCGAACCAAGTTCGTATCTGGCTCAACAACCTATATATACAATTACAAAACAATTATGAATAACTACTTGTCGGTTCAGCCAACCGACACGACCTATGGAGGCCAACCTAATCTCTGATTAGTCCGCTAACTAGTCTAATTGGTTCACTAACTAGCTCCTCCAACACCTCCCTTGGGTGGTGGTAATTTCAGTGATAGCTGAAATGGTACAAAGGAAACTTATTGATGGTGTTGCTCATGGATAGTTATGTTTTGGTCCTGCAATAGGTGTTGAGGATGTATAAAATACTTGGATAAAAGTTTATGGATGATAAACAGGTTGACTAGGAGTTGCTTTGGCCTCATTAGTTGCGTCGGACCTGGTAGGAAAGGTCTACATCCATCCCTGATGTTGAACCTGGATCAGATTCAATTTTCTCATCAAGCCTAACAACAATATGGCAATGGGTAACTTATAAGGTGTTTTTCTACCAACATAGAGTTAAATGCACAACGAAAAACGCAGTCATGTTATAAAAATCATGTTAATGCTCTCAGTGCTTAAATAATAATAAACTATGTAGTATGTTAATGTAAGAAAGAAAACAACATTTGGTACTTAGAAAGATTGGATCCTTGAGATCATTGTTAGGTGAGCAATAAAACTTCAAATAAAGTAAATCGATGCACAAAAATAGAATTGTAACAATGATATTCTACACAACTTTTTGTAACATAAAACTATAGTTGTCATAACATACAGACAACTTAAATATTTTCTTCGCAAATATTCAAAAGTTCATCATTTTATTTACAATTTGGTTTCTTAAATTTATAAAAGTATTAAATAATGAATAACTTTTAATTTGTCTTCCACATTAATGACTAACTGAGGGTCTAGAACTAAATTGTCACTTTTCAGAGACATAGTCAAGCATGTCATCCCTATAATGTATGCCTATATAAAGAAGGCCATTCTATGTAAAAGACATCATTTTTGGACAATGGAATAAATTTTATTATTGTTCAACTACTATGTTGTTCCATTCTGTATCATTATTAAACTAGAATACCCCAAAGCAGGGAAATGAAACACTGAAGAAAACTTCTATATGTTTCCAAAATGAGAGAAAGTTGTGTGTAGATAATATAAGTTTATGTGATGAAAGAAATTCCAAGAAAAAAAGTGAAAACAAGTTACATCAAACTTCTAAATTGCCACATAAGTGAAAATAAGTTTCCTACAAAAGGATTTTGTACATAAAGTTTTTAAATTTGAAAACATTCGGTGAATAAGTCAATGCTTTCGCCTCAATCCTTTGAATTCCAATGGAATCTTACAAAGAGAAAAAACCCAAACATCCAAGGGGCATAGTTATAGGAGTTTTCCAAGTTTTAGGTAGCTTTAGAGTACCTCGAAACCCCTGGAGGAACTATACCCTTGAAAATGAGACCTGACCTCGACGTGGAGAGACTATACCTTTGAAATTTAAACTTGAACTATGCGAGACATCAAAATTTCTGCACATCATAATTTGCACAAGCAACACCATTTTTCCCGTCGACCATTCACGTGGATCCTCTTATAATCTCATGTATTGAAGATCATTGAATGGGAAAATAAGGTTGACAGGTGAAGAAAATATTTTTTTTCAATTTTTTAATATCCCAAGTCAATCTTCGTATTGAATATCGATAGTATATAGTTAGGATGTCCATTAGTTGCTTGTTGCTTAATTTTCATGATGTAATGGATGCAGAATCTAACCCCCTTCCACGCACATATTGGAGCTCAGGGGGCACAAGTTTTGATAGACGTAAAAATTCCATTGAATTTGTTTTTACCTTTTCTCTTCACTACATGTAAAGGCAAAGGCATGGTGCCCTTCGCTCCTTGCGGATCCCAAAACCATCACGATGGAATGTGGAGGCCTTCTGAGTCATAAGCTTTGATATATGAAACTAAAAATTACAATTCACTAAACACAAATTCATTTTCTTATTGTTACATTTCTTTTCAAAATAACTAATATAAATATGACTACTCATTAGACTCCCATAAACCTTTCTTCAACCTTCGGATTCACATAAGTTTTTTTTTTTTTTTTCAAGTTCTGCAACTTCGATTATCTCCATTAGTAGAGCTCATTGCCGGATATTTTTTTTTTCAAAACCATGGCGGGGACCTGGCCTGTTGATTATATAAATCCAACCAACCTTCAAATCACCCACTTGTTTTCCAGTGCAATGTATTTCTGGCTCATGGGTTTTGGGTTTTCAGATGTACAAACCAAGTGTCTGGTGGATCTACACAGTTGTGTTTCAGATGATATGCATGACCGCCAAGTGTCCCATGGAAACTGTGAAATTAGACGGTTGGAGTGATACAAATATGTATGACAAACTATGAAAGTTGGCTAAGAGATGTTGTTGAGAGCTCTTCACCCATCGAGTTTGGCATTGGATAAAAATCAACATTATTGATGATTTATTGCAACAATCTTCTATAAGTATTGATGGATATATAATTACTGTGTGGGGAAATAGAATGGTGCTTGTTGATTATCATGAAGACGATGCATTTGACGGTATTCAAATCAGGAGGTTGCAACTTGTTGATACTGAAGCTTCTCTCTTGGAACGTAGTATAATGATGATGAAGTCCTTGAATCTCATATAGATTTTCTTGAACAAACATCCCAACTCTTCTCTACCTTCCTGGATTCTAATGAAGAATTTAAGGCTTCTACAGGAATCGAGGAGAGTAGTAGAACTATTCTGGCAAGATGAATCATAGGTAAATATAAATTCGTTATTCATAGGTAAATATAAATTTTTTGTGTTAAAGTTTGTATGTTTAGTTTGTATTAAAATATCCATATGTAAATATCTAGCTTATGGTACATGTAAACATTTTGTAGGCATCTTGGAAGCAACACACAAAGAAATTGCTCGTATCATGGCTATTAAACCCGAACCCAAACAGGACGAAAAAGCCTGGGTATTTTCATACGAGGATCTGCAGAGTATGCATTACCTACACGCATCAATCTGTGAATCGATGAGACTTTATCAACTGGTCCTCTTGGACTCCAAGCACACTCTCCACAACAATGTTCTCCTTGACAGGACTATCGTGCGCAAAGGAACTCGAGTGACTTACCACCCATACACCATGGGTTGTAGGGACGCCATCTACGGTACCAACTGCCTCAAATTTAAACCAGAAAGATGGATGAACAAGGATGGGAATTTTATCATGCAGAGTCCCTTCAAATTAGCAGTCTTCCAAGGCAGCGTGCGGGTTTGTCAGATATGGAGTTTATTCAGATGAAATATGTTGCGGAAACTATGGTTTCTATGTTTAGATTGAAGTGCCTGGTTGAATATTCGACTATTCTATCTAAGCACCATTCATATCTTTTTCCACTGGAGCCTTCTTGCTTTGTCTTTTGTCATTCACATTTTCCTTTTACATCACCTTTAGCATACAAATGTTTCTTGTTGGGGTTGATCAAGGTCCAACAAGAGACCTATGACAATGGATTGACAAACTTAATTGACGCACCAATATCACCATAAACTTGACATATTTTGACAATGCCATTACTTGACTCACTTAGCTTGGCCTTCAAACTTCACTTGAACTTGAACTTCAACACTAATGACATGACTCCAACTATTTACCACAATAATCTCTCAACTTTTAACTTTACTTTAACACTCTCAACACTGCACTCATTTAACATTTACAAATTTTAAAGGACCTTTGATCAAGACATTACTTTAACAATCTATAGTTTGGATGACCATTGAAAATAAACCTTTTACACTCCCTTAATTCATCATGACTCATATTTCATTTACAATATTTCATTTACAATCAAGTAGCTTTCATGTAACCCAAATCAACTTACTTTCATATGAACCATATGATCATTAATGAAACGTTTACCAAAAGATCGAGACATTCTCTAGCTAGATGATCAAATAAGACATTTTCTTCATGTCAAGAGACAATCCACCATATAAAAAAGGAATGTAATAAGCCTAACATTGGCTAAAAGCATAACATTATCCAGACCTCACATCTTAATGTGTCTCATGCCCTTCAAGCCGCTCTCATACTTCACTATTGTCAATAGAATATTATTCAGTTCACGGCCACCAATCAAAACAACAACTCCAGTTTTCAAAAAACCAGTTGCAACTTCCTGAAGAACATATCAAAATAGTCAATAGAATATTATTCAGTTCACGACTACCAATCAAAACAACAACTCCAGTTTTCAACAAACTAGCCGCATCTTTCCAGAAGAACACATCAAAATCCACCCTTTAAGGGATCTTCAGTTACATATGGATGTGGCCAATCTAGACAGTAATACACAAGAAGGCGGCCACTAATCACAACTCCTTTCTTTAGTAATTTCTAGGAAGCCCAACCTCACGCCCCTTTGTTCACGCAACTCTATTTTCTTAGACTCTTCTCCTCCTTGCAGACTTCAGCTTGGGACTAGAAAAGGAAATGACTCCTCTCAAGCACAAATAGATGGAAGTCTCTTCCTCTACAGGCGGCTCCTCCAACTACAATGATTTCTTCCACCGGATGATAGCAGACGACCCATATACTTCCACATTGCACATTCATTCCAAACACTAGCGCTTTAAGCCAACAATTACAAACTAGACACAAACATTTCTTACCACAGATTGAGGATGTAAACATTTTCCACAATAATGCTATTGCTCTCCACATGTAAATTGTTATCTTTGTGACATCTTCAATAGTCCAACAAAGTGTAATACAATGTTTTAAATTTTATATATAAATTCCCTTCAACTTCAATAATGAATGAGTGCTGGATCTTACCGATTATTATAGCATAAGCGTACAATACTCATGAATTCGAAGTAACCCTAAGATAAAAGAATTTGTCATAGTAAATCAATATATGCTACCACAATTTTCCACCATAATGCTATTTCTCTCCGCATGTAAAATTATGCGCTTTGAGCGCTGTACCATAGTAGACAATGGCTCCTTTGTTTTGCAGTTAACACTAGATTCTTATCAGTGATGGTCTATTCCAGAACGTGCATTATTGACCAATCAGAAAGAACAACTTCACCCTCCACACAACAACAATGTACACAACAGTCAAATAGAGCGGCAGTGGTTCTCTCCCACACAGTGCAACTCCTTCAACATGCTATACAACCTTCCACCAGAAAAAAAACATATTTAAAAACATAGCACAGACTCTCCACTCTATCCTATACAAGATTTGATATATCACAATCATTACACATTACACATATAACAGACTCTCCACCATTACACATATATATCACACAAATATTTGATTAATCTCTGCCACCCAAACTTGGACTATAGAATGCACCTTGCCTAGCCAAGTTCTAAAATTTATAAAGTGAAAGATGAGTGGCATATTTTGTTGTAATTACATCTATGTATTTTAAACAAATTTATAGGTTTGAAATAAATCTGTTAAAGAAATTCGCCATGAGTTTTCCTCCGGAGCAATCCCGTCCAAGGGAAATTTCAGCAGGTAGATATGCGTTTGTATGAGGAGCCTCACCACATGCATCCATAACTAAAGAACCCACCAAGCACAACTACGCCACCACCACCATCATTCCTGACTTGATAGCCATGTTGTAGTTTCGAGGAAACACTTTACTGGTGGTAAGTTACTACAATGTTTTTTTCCAAGTATTGCAAAGCTTCTCAATAGAGACCTTTTTTCAGGAGGAGACGTAGGATTTTGGACTCTAAAGAGAATATACAAGTCTATGCTTATTCACTGGAAGTATTCCAAGACCCAGAAGGCTGACAGATAATTACTCAATCATATGGCCTAAATGGTGGCTGTAATTAGATCCATTTTTCTATGCAGATTCACTAAAGTGGAGAAGCTAACTTCAGGGATACGTTAACCATGTCATCACGTTAACCATGTCTTCATAGGTACGTTATAGAGTATGCGAACACGGGGAGGATTCTAAAAGGCCCTCGACAGACAACGAGTGGATGACGAAATCTCCTGAGCAAACATCCCCTTAAATAACACCTTCGGTGTAATGATTCCTTTAAATCCCTCCAATGACTTAAAAAAAATAGTTTCTGTGCTTTTCCTTCTCAGAAAATTCAGATGGATTAGTGGTAATGGAAATATGGTTCATCCAGAAGAAATTATCCATGATTTTCCTCAAAATCAAGTTAAAGAAAGAAGATAAAGATGGTTTCCTCAAAATGAAAGGAAACAACATTAGATAGCTAAGCATCACCAATATTACAGAATCTTCCATAGTGAAATTATCATATATTATCACAAAACAAGAATAATGATTTGGGTTGAGAATATCAATAATGCAAAAGAAACAACCTAAGAGACTTAAATTATGATTTTTATGTGTAATGTTCTAAATCCTTTTTGAGCCACAATCTTTTAAAGAAACACAAAACTGTGATGTTTAGAATGAAAAAATGAAAGATGAATCTGATGCTACAATAACAAATGATACATGGGAGCTGAGTGAATTGACTAAACATAAAAAATATTTAGGATGCAAAAGTGGATATGTAGAATAAAATTCAAGGAAGATGGAAGCATAGGTAAATGTATATCACATTTAGGTGCTAAAAAATATCAAGAGGAATGAATTATTAAAAAATATTTTGCACCCGGTTGCCAAATGAATATAATTTATCTCATAATATTATTAGTTGTGCATTATGGTTGAGAATTAAATTAAGGATTGGAATCCTATGTCATGCAAAGGAAGGAAGAAATAAATTGCATTGTCGAGGAATGCCCATGTAGATCAATGTGACTGGAAACAGTGTAGAAAATTAACCCATAGAGACTAAAAAATGTAACTCGACACTAAGACTTTAATGCAATATGAGTAATGTAAACATAGTGAAAGGGTGTAAACCCAAAGAGATAAAAATGTTGAGATCAACCGTGAGATGAATCCCAATCTCTTGGGTGTTGTCTTCAAATATAAAATCTTATCTTCACAGTTCAGATAGTAATGAAGTTTTCAAAGAGTTGATGTTAGTCTCCAAATATCTTCCTGACCTATTATATATGAGAACTCTATGTGGATTGATATTTTTACAGTTCAGAAAAGGATCTTCCTTCAACTAACCTACTTATGCTACTGGTGATGGAACATATGAAGATATTGTATTGCACATTTAAAAACATACCTACTAACTCTTTGCATCGAAAAACTTTAACAGTTCACGGGTCTCGTCTCTATGTTCAACCAGAGATTGTCGCAGGAGAACAATTTCTATGAGGATATTCTTGTACATAAATTTGTTAAATTCAAAGACAAGAAACAAAGAAAAACACCATAATAAACAACATATTAATGTGGTAAAACCCCATAAGGGGAAACATCCATGCAGGAAAAGTATTGAAGCTCATTAATCAATATCATGGAGATCACATGAAGGGCCATTCAACCTCTCATCCTAATACTCCATTATGTATCCCAACTGTTGAAATATTGTAACATCAAAGAATATTCTATATGTAGATT
>LPNX010593154.1:441101-687572 GCA_001517045.1 Pseudotsuga menziesii | reverse complement strand
TCCTTGCTGGTTTTATCTTTTATCTTTTTGGGGCATCTATATTGAGGAATATTTTGCTGGGTTTTTCCCTTTAGGGTTTTCCTAGGATAAATCTTTGTGTTCTTTTTTTATAGTTGTGCTTGTCTATCTTTCAATGATCCTGTTTATATGCTTCTGTCATGAAAATGAAATGAA
The DNA here is from genome assembly GCA_001517045.1 of Pseudotsuga menziesii. Classification (NCBI taxonomy): domain Eukaryota; kingdom Viridiplantae; phylum Streptophyta; class Pinopsida; order Pinales; family Pinaceae; genus Pseudotsuga; species Pseudotsuga menziesii. The sequence goes on along the minus strand of LPNX010593154.1, from coordinate 687,398 downwards.
ATACTGATGTCTTAGCTAAGCATATGAAAATTTAACATGGTATCAGAGCCACCCTCAAAAGAAGACATTGTGTAGCTACAGAATCTAGGGCTTCTTACTTTTTGGTTCTCTCTCCATAATTGATCAGCAAAAGAAGGCTAGGCTGACTCTCCATTGAAGGGCGCATCTTTCTGTCGAAGCAGAATTCGATTCCAAGCATTTTCAGTTTTCGGTGTGGGAAATTAGGGCTTCTTGCAGAAGAAGAATTTTTGAGTGAGCCCATGATAGGATTTCTCTCCTCATCAAAATCGAAGTCTAGAGACCTGGATCAAGTTTTTTGGTTGGGTGAAACTCCGGGAAAGTCAAACCCTAGTTTGACCCCGAGCTAGAAAAATCCTAAATACTAAAACTGCTAAGTTTTGGTACATTCGCTATATCCCAAGATTGGAAAAGTTTCAGGAGCTGCAAATTGCAGAGGCCGAAGATAAAATCCTTCTGTACATTGTATCCAAACTTCAGCCTTAGATTCACTATATTCTGGGAGATATGATCCCTCCAAGTTAGGGTTCCAGCCTCTTCCAGAATTCATCCCTAAAAAGGACACCTGGGGAAAATTGATATAGCTTGGGCTACAGAGGTCCAAATAGAATTCCTGAAGATGTTCCACAAAGGGTACGGATTTTAATTTCTATGGTCCAAAGTTCAGACCTAGAATATGAAACAGTGACACATGGCATGCTGTACAACTTCACTGTTCTGAACAGTCCTGTAAACGGTCACCTTGGGAAAAGGATCATAAAGCCAAATTGGTGAAACCAATTTTGATGAAACCTATGGTGTTGGATCAGGGACATACGAGGTTACCTCAGTGCAAAATTTCAGACATATAGGGGCATAAATTACGGAGATATCATAGAAACAGTGACAGGAATTTCTGAAGAAGCTGAATCGTCTGATTTGAAAGGTGAAGAATCGAAATTTCCAGAATCCAAGTACATTAGTCAACTCACCTCATTCAAGCACATCTCCTGGTAAGGTTAGTTTCTCATTCCACAAAATTTCAATTTTTTGTAATTCTCTAGCAAGATGACTTCAAGCATTAAGCTTGAAGACAAGCTAGAAGGCATAGAGAATTTTCGAGCATGGAAATACAGGATTGGTCTCATTCTCCAAGAGAATGATCTTGATAAGTATGTCAAAGAAGAAGTGTCAGAACCTGAAGAAGCTGAATCCAAGGAGAAGCATAGAAAGGATATGATTAGGGCACAAAGAATTATTGCTAACTCCATTAAGGATCACTTGATTCCTCAAGTGTCATCCAAGAAGACTCCAAAAGAAATGTATGATGCCCTTTCCAGAATGTTTGAGGGAAGAAACATCAACAGGAAGATGAATCTAAGAGCTCAACTGAAGAGCATCAAGATGAGTCATGGAGAATCCATCCAAGACTACTTTTCAAGGGTTTCCCAGATCAAAGAGCAACTAGAAGCTATTGGAGATAAGCTTGATGAAGATGAAATGGTATGACTACTCTCAATGGTCTCACTAGACCATGGGAATCATTCATTCAAATGATGTGTGCTAGGAAGGAAAGCATGCAGTTTGATGTGGTATGGGAAGACTGCATTCAAGAGGAGACTAGAGTGGCAAATAGAGAAGCCTTACTAAAAGAGGATGATCAAGCCCTAGCCACTCATACTAGAAAAAGAAGAAGGAATCAACCCATCTTCAAGAAGGGAAGTCACAAAGAGCATCAACCTCCCAGAAGATTCCAAAGATCGAAAGAAAGTATATCAAGTAAGGACTACTCTGGTTTTCAATGCTTCGACTGTGACAAGATAGGACACATTGCAAGAAACTGTCCTATAAATAAGCAAGAATATAAGCAAAGGATCAACAACAACAAAAGATATCATGCTCATCTAGCTGAAGATGAGGATGAAGAAGAAGAAGATGAAGGACCTTCGAGAAAGCAAGCAAGAGAAGAAGATGCGGAAGAATATGTACTATTTTCTGCTCTCTCTGGGTCTGTGAATCCCGGAGAAGACACTTGGCTTATTGATAGTGGTGCTTCAAAGCACATGAAGGGACAAAAAAAAACTCTGTCCAAACTTGAAGAAAAGAGCTCTCCTCAGAAAGTATCCCTAGGAGATGACTATCAATATCCGATCAAAGGAGTTGGTGAAGCAAGCTACAAACTTGAATCAGGTAATCCCTTAAAAATGAAAGATGTATTATATGTAGCTGGTTTAAAGAAAAATTTACTTTCTATCTCAACTTTAGATAAGAAAGGATTCAGAGTTTCTTTCATAGATGGTCAAGTACTTATGTGGCTCGAAGGAAAGAATATTGAAGATGCAATCATCATTGGTGAAGAAGAAGGGGGCTTGTATAAACTCAAGGGGTACTTAAAAACAACCTTTGAGCATGAGTCCACTGACCCTAGTGAACTATGGCATAGAAGGCTTGCCCACATCAATTACAAGGCTCTACCTCATGTGAACAAAGTAGTGACGGGATTACCAGACATGAAGATCAAGCATGAAGGCATTTACAAAGGATGTGTGAAGGGAAAGAACATCAAGAATCCATTCCCGAAGAGTGAAACAAAAACAAAAGGTACGTTGGAATTGATTCATTCAGATGTATGTGGTCCAATGTATTCCACATCCTTAAGTGGCTTTGAATATTATATCACATTTATTGATGATTTTTCAAGAAAGACTTGGATATACTTCTTGAAGGAAAAGAGTGAAGTGTTTGAGAAATTCAAGGAGTTCAAAGCCTTGATAGAGAATCTTTCTGACAAGAAAATTAAGATTCTTCGATCAGACAATGGAGGAGAGTACACCTCAAAAGAGTTTGATGCCTTTTGCAAAGATGCATGAATAAAGAGGGAACTAACTACTCCCTACAATCCCCAACAGAATGGGGTAGCGAAAAGAAAGAACAGAACCATCATGGAGGCAATGAAGACAATGATATATGATCAATATCTTCCAATGCACCTATGGGCATAAGCGGAAAGAACTGCTATGTATGTACAAAATAGAATATCTCACAGTGCTCTTGGGTTCAAAACTCCAGAAGAGATATTCACAGAAAAGAAGCCTGAGGTAAGTCACCTCAAGATATTTGGTTGTCCAGTATATATTCATATACCAAAAGAGAAAAGAACCAAATTAGACCCTTCCGGAAAGAAGGGGATATTTGTTGGATATTGTGAAGTATCCAAAGCATTCAGAATCTACATTCCTGGATTCCACCACATGGAAATCAGTCGAGATGTGACATTTGATGAAGAGGCAGCTCTAAAGAGATCCATGCCAACTTGAAGAAGTGTATGAAGAAGAGACACCACCCAGAATTAAAGAAACTACATGTCTCCCTGAAGATGAAGCTCCTGAAGAACATGACATGGCAGAACCACAAGAACCTCCTATGATGGAGATATCAAGAAAAAGAAAGCCTGCTTGGAAAAGAGAAATTTTACGAGAGGCAGAAAGATATGGAGCTCCTGAAGGCTCTACAAGGGAAAGAAAGAAACCTAATACTTTTTCCAACTATGTAGCCTTGATGTGTGATCTGGTAGAACAAGAACCTACAAACTATGAAGAAGCGATACAGAAGAAAGAATGGGTAGAAGTAATGACTGAAGAATACCAGTCAATAATGAAGAATGATGTATGGGATATAGTTCCCAAACCAGAAGGAAAGAGTATAGTATCCTCCAAATGGATATTCAAAATAAAGCATGCAACTGACGGAAGTATCGAGAAGTATAAAGCAAGATTTGTGGCCAGAGGTTTCTCTCAGAAAGAGGGAATTGATTATGAAGAGACATTTGCTCCTGTAGCACGATATACTTTGATTAGAACTATCATGGCACTTGCATCCATAATGAAGTGGGACTTACACCAGATGGATGTGAAAAACAGCTTTTCTGAATGGTGTTATCGAAGAAGAAGTTTACATAGAACAACCTCAAGGATTTGAAGTTGAAGACAGACATACTCATGTATGCAAGTTGAAGAAGGCCTTGTATGGTCTTAAAAAATCTCCTAGAGCTTGGTATGAGAGGATAGATAGTTTCCTGTCAAGCATGGGATTTACCAAGAGTAAAGCTGATCCTAACCTTTACCTCAAGGTTGTAGAAGATGAACCCGTCATCCTACTACTATATGTGGATGATTTATTCTTGACAGGAAATGAGAAACATATTATGAAAAGCAAGAAGAGACTAGCAGAAGAATTTGAGATGAAAGACCTTGGGTTAATGCATTATTTCTTAGGTGTAACACCCCGGTTTTGACCACGTTGCATTAAATGTACATGATGTATATATTGTAAATGATCATGGTGCAGAGCTAAAGGCCAAGGCCCCACCATTGATCAGTTATGCTATGTTTTGGATTTAAATTTGTCACCGATGGTATATCGAGGCATGCAGCGCATATTAAGTCTTAGCATCATGTAAATATGCATAATTAATTAAATGAACCCGAACAACTATGATCGTGGCAACTAAATTGAGAAGGGGCATGATTTTCACAAGGATAAGGGTGGGGAATTGTCAAACCTTGGCCAATGGGGTAAAAATCCACGTGTCACCTTTCTTTGTTTACCCAACCACCTCCATTAAGAATTGCTGCTAGTGGTTGAGGCAGTTATTGTTTTGGGAGTGGGGTGGCAGGATTGTCAGTCCTCACCCACATGCTCACTCCACCACTGTTGACTTCATGATGGCAAAGAAACCGCTACCATATCTCCCCCAGGCATTCCACTCTCCACGACGATGCTGAATGCTGACACACTTCCAATTCGCGTCCTCTCTGTTGTCTGTTCATCCACGCACAAGCTAGGAGCTGTTTGTCCTCACGCAGGGACCATATTCTGTCCATTATCCCCATGCACAGGTATTCTTCTGCTTGGGGTCTCACACAATGAGCTGGGGGCTGTGCGTTTTCATCCATGGTTTCCCTATGAAGAGCCATTCACATTTTCGGTTGTGTGTATGTTTTTCCTTACCAGCTCATGGCCTGTACATATGTTGCCTCTACCCAGCTGTGAACTTGGTTTTATCTTTCCATCCTTGGACTGTGTAAGCTCCTTGGTGACTTCACTGTTTAGATCGGGTCGCTGATTTCCCCACGTGGTTGGCTGTGTTTTCCGTGGTCTTCTTTACGTTTTGGGGACTGTTGTAAATTCACTTGAGAGTCATTTTGGCCACGATAGGGCCAAGACTGACTCAAGAACTGGCCTCCCTATCTTAAGCTGTATCAGCTGTTTGATTGCATGTGTGCAATGGTGGGTCTTCGGACTGTGTAGGGAGCAGGGATGGGGGCTTGGTTTGCTTGATAAACTGGTGATTGGAAACCACACAGACAGAGCTAGAGGGCTGGATTTATTCTCCACAACCCCTAAAGAGCACTGGAAGGGAATGCAGGGCCTGAGGGATTGTGTAGCAGAGAAGGGACTGATTCCTTGTGTTGGGTGTGTGTGGGTGTCTTAGAAGCCAGGCTGGTTCTGGTGGAGGTGTTCTTGGCTTTGTAATGAGCTCACCAGCTTAGCATTAAGCCTTTCCCAACTCCTGGATGGCATGATAAACCCGACTGTGTTGTCTTGCCTATGTTTTGTGTATCCTTGGCTATGTGTCAGCCTGCTAGTTCCCTTATTCCTTGGAGAATCATGCCCAACTTGGGGGTGGCAGCGCTGCTGAGAGATTAAGGAGCACACTGGCCTATTGTTGGGTGGAACATTGCAGCGACGTAGCTGGTTGCGGAACGACTTCTTCATAAGATAAGTGATCTTGTCCATTTTTACTTCTGCAACCATATTTTCTGTTAATGAATGTAATGAGCATGTTGGATGAATGCTTGTTTGAATGTATGATGTTTCCACTGTGTCTGATAGATAATTTCATCTGTGCATGATAAATGTTCATGTGTGCATGTTCAAGTTCAATGCACATGTTTAAGCATTCTGTTTCAACAATTTTATGAATTGAAATGTTCATGGGGCTCTTATCCCGGATGGTTAACACCATGGTCACATCCTCTTGGCCGGTTGGAGGGTTGGGGACGTGACACTAGGTCTAGAAGTATGGCAAAGTTTAGAAGGAATATTTCTCAATTAGGGAAAGTATGCAGTAGAGATATTGAAAAGATTCAACATGTTGGAATGTAAAGCCTTGTCCACACCCATGGATTCCAACCTGAAGTTGTTAACTGATGACTCATCAGAGTTAGTGGATGTGAATCATTATAGACAAATCATTGGGTCATTGATGTATTTGTCAAATACCAGACCAGACATTTGTTTTGCTGTGAACACCTTAAGTCAATATCTAGTTCAACCTAGACGGGTTCACTTAGTAGCTGCAAAACATGTGATGAGATATTTGAAAGGAACTATAGACTTTGGGCTATATTATGATAATAGCCATGAGTATAGATTGTATGGCTATATAGATGCAGATTGTGCTGGAAGTATCTCAGATAGAAAAAGCACATAAGGTGGATGTTATAGTCTGGGATCTGCTATGATCTCATGGTTTAGCAGAAAGCAATCTAGTGTTGCACTAAGCACAGCTGAAGCAGCTTGCTCTGCTAGTTGTGAAGCCATATGGCTTCAGAAGCTAATGTCAAGATTATTCAACCTAGAGTTGGACACTACCGTGATTCTATGTGATAACCAAAGTTGTATAAAGATGACAGAGAACCCTGTGTTTCATGACAGATCAAAGCACATAGAAATCATATATTTTTACATTCGAGATATGATGCAGAAGGGAGCCATAAAGCTCCAGTATGTGAGTACTGATGTACAAGTTGCTGATGTGTTGACAAAGACTCTGTCTCGAGTGAAGTTCGAACACTTTCGAGACAAGCTTGGTGTGGTTTGAAAAGATCTTCCCCGAAAGGGGGAGTAGTGATGTTGCAGTGGGACTGTATCATCCCTGGGCACTTGCCCTAAAGTGATCCGGAGACCTCGGTCTTCGAGAATGAAGAGGGATTGTATCATCCTGGGACATCTGTCCATAATAGATCTGGTGACCTCGGTCCTCGAGAATGTGGCGGGATTGTATCATCCCTGGGCACTTGCCCTAAAGTGATCTGGAGATCTCGGTCTTCGAGAATGAAGAGGGATTGTATCATCCCAAGACATTTGTCCATAATATATCTGGTAACTTCGGTCCTCGAGAATGTGGTAGGATTGCATCATCCTTGGACATCGTCCTAAAGTGATAGGGACTGATTCTCCCGTAATCAATCCGGTGGCTTCGGTCCTCAAGAATGTGGTAGGATTGCATCATCCTTGGACATAGTCCTAAAGTGATAGGGATTGATTCTCCCGTAATCAATCCGATGGCTTCGGTCCTCGAGAATGTGGTAGGATTGCATTGTCCTTAGACTTAGTCCTAAAGTGATAGGGACTGATTCTCCTGTAATCAATCCGATGGTTTTGGTCCTCGAGAATGTGGTAGGATTGCATCATCCTTGGACATAGTCCTAAAGTGATAGGGACTGATTCTCCCATAATCAATTCGGTGGCTTCGGTCCTCGAGAATGTGGTAGGATTGCATCATCCTTGGACTTAGTCCTAAAGTGATAGGGACTGATTCTCCCGTAATCAATACGGTAACTTCGGTTGTCGAGAATGTGGTGGGATTGTATCATCCCTGGACTTTAAGTCCAAAAGTGATCCAAAGACTTTTTTGTCTTTGAGTTGTGGATTGCAGGTTGTTGCTGCTGATGATGATGCCGTACTGATCAAAAGATTAGAGTATGATGATGATGACATACTGATCGAAAGATCCGAGTATGATGATGTACTGATCGAAAGATCAGAGTATGATGATGATGACATACCAATCGAAAGATCATAGTATGATGATGATGACGTACTGATCTAAAGATCAGAGTATGATGATGACGCACTATGATTATGATGTTTTTGATCGAAATATCAGAGTATGATGATGATATTTCTATGTTGATGATGTTCTTGATCGAAAGATCAGAGTATGATGATGATGTTTCTAATCGAAAGATCAGAATGTGATGATGATTATGATCGATAGATCATAATATGATGATGTTGCTGCTGATCGAAAGGTCAAAATGCTGAAGATGTTATTGCTGATCGAATAGTCAAAGTGCTGAAGATGTTCCTGATCGAAAGGTCCAAGTGCTGAATATGTCGTTGCTAATTGAAAGATCAAAATACTGAAGATGTTGCTGATCAAAGACTGAAGATGTTGCTGATGATGAAGACTGAAGATTGAAGATGAAGACTACATGATGTTGAAAAGCTTCCAATGATTTATAGATGTGTTACCCTGCTGATGTTGATGTTGCTATAGAATACCCTTCTCATTAAGGGGGAGTGTTGAAATATTGTAACTTCAAAGAATATTCTATATGTATCTTTTTGTGGTCCCCGATGGTCCTACCAGGAGAACCATTTGTATTGCATTGTACCCCGATGCTCATAATCAGAAGAACTAATAAGAGTCACGAGGTAGTCCCCTCTAATTGTAAAGGTAGGTCATTAGCACCCCAGTGTGGTTACTTGAGCCTACATGATTTAACTCGAGCCTACATGTCAAATGAGTTAACTTAAGTGAACGGATGAATATAAATAGAGGTGTAGTGCTCCTCATTTCTGACACACACACTCTCACTTGTGTAGCGCATTAGTGGAGAAGAGAAGTAGTTGGAGAAGGAGGAGGATCATGCTTTGATCTCCTTGATGGTTTTATCTTTTATCTTTTTGGGGCATCTATATTGAGGAAGCTTTTGCTAGGTTTTTCCCTTTAGGGTTTTCCCAGGATAAATCTTTGTGTTCTTTTTTTATGGTTGTGCTTGTCTATCTTTCAGTGATCCTGTTTATATGATTTTGTCATGAAAATGAAATGAAATAGTGATGTCTTAGCTAAGCATATGAAAATTTAACACCAACCATGCACTATATACTTCATAAAATAAGTTACATGAGTAAAACTGCTGTCGGTTATGTCCGTTACAAAAAAAAATTCCTGTAAACAATCTAGTTTAGCTGTCATTATTGACAATCTCCACCTTGACAACACAATTTTCTAATACTTTTCCCAAGACTATTCATCACCTTTTCAGACCAAGAGAAGTTACACACCATTGTAACTTCTCTAATAACACTGGTTTTGTAAACATATATGCACACTTTTCTTGAGTATGAACCTTTTTCAGATCTACTCCACCTTAACCAACGGATTGACTTACAAAATTATACTTTACATCAATATGATTAGTCTTACTATGATAAACATGATTTGTAGCCAAATGTATAGCACTTTGACTATCATAGAAGACAAGGACGTTGTTCTGCAACCTTCCAATTTCTCTAAGTAGACATTTCAGCCAAATCGCCTTTTTGCAAGCATGTGAGGCAATAATGTATTCAACGTGTGTAGTGGATAAATAAACTGTTTCCTGCATCTTTGACATCTAACCTATATCTCCATCTGCAAGAGTAAAGACATAGCCTGAAGTAGACCTTCTATTGTCCAAATCACCTGCGAAATCTAAATAAAAAAAACCACATACATAATCACTGCTATTATTAAAGGTGATATAATAATCACATGTGCCTCTTAGGTACCAAATCACCCATTTCACTACATTCCAATGTTATTTTCCTAAATTTTCTATGTATTTACTAACAACAACAACTATTGCATGTGAAATATCAGGTCTAGTACAAACCATTGCATACATTAAACATCCTGCTACATTGACATATGGCACATGAGACATATAATCCTTTTCTTCAACACTGCTAGGAAATAAACCTGAAGAAAGATTAAAATGGGAAGCCAAAGGAACATTCACAGGTTTTTCCTTATTCGTTTCGAATCTTACATGTATTTTCTTAGCATACTTCTACTGTGAAAAACTAAGCATACCATTTCTTTTGTCTCTATGTATTTCAATACCCAAGATTTGTTTTGCAGCTCCAATATCTTTCATATCAAAAGTCCTAGCAATATAAGCCTCCAACTTATTAACATTGTCCATGCTTTTACTCATAATAAACATATCATCAACAACAACACTAAGATAATGAATATTTCATTTAACCTTTTCAAGTATAAGCAATGATCATATTCAGTTCTAGTATAACCTTGGCTCACCATGAAAGAATCAAACATCTTGTACCATTTCTTAGCCACTGTTTCAGGCCATACAATGATCTCTTGAGCTTGCAAACTAAAATTCCTTTATGATGTTGTACAAAACCTTCTGGTTGTTCCATATACTAATCTCCTCATCTAAATCTCCATGTAAGAAATATGTTTTAACATCTAGTTTCTCCAACTCTAAATCAAGCAATGCAACTATTTCTAACACAATACAAATAGATACAAGCTTGAAAAATAGTGAAAAAATCTCATAATAGTCAATACCTTCCATCTGAGAGTACCCTTTTACGACCAATCTGGCTTTGCATCTTTAAACCTTACCATCAATTCCTTTCTTTAACTTGAAGACCCACTTACATCCAACAATTTTTCTATATTTTGGGAGTTCAACCAATTCCCATGTCTTTTTTCTATCAAGAGAATCCATTTCTTCTTTCATTTCCATATTCCACTTAGCATTGTCAACATAATCAATGGCTTCCTGAAAACAAGAAGGTTCTCCATCACCAGTAAATAAAACAGATGAAACAAAATTGGTATACCTCTTAGGAGGATTTATCTCCCTTGTTGATCTTCTTGGTGTAGGTTGTGGGGTTTCCATATTTTCTTAATATTCTATGACTTCTTTCTCATCAAAAACTTCTTCTTGTTTCTTTGAGTAATGAGAATATTGGTTCCCCAAATGAACTAGTTGTTTTGACAGTACCTGTTCCCATTCCACATCAACTTTTACATTTTTTGATTTAATCAGAGAAGATTCATAAAAAATTACATCTCTGCTAATGACGATCTTGTGGGAAGTATGATCCCACAATATATATCCTTTTGTTACATCATAATATCCAACAAAAATGCACTTCTTTTATCTAGGGTCTAACTTAGAATGCTCATTTATAGGAGTAAGTGAATAAGCTTTTGCCCACAAGTTTTGCCCCAAATTAGCATTACTGAGCATACTCCTTTCTCTCCCTAGAAGAGTCCTATTCATGTGCTCCACAATGCCATTTTGTTGAGGAGTGTATACATTGATTTTATGTCTTACAATCCCTTCTTCTTTGCAATACTTTTCAAACTCTAAAGAGGTAAAATCACCTCCATTATCCGTCCTTAAACATTTGATTATCTTGGCAATTCTTTTTTCCACCATAAATCTAAATTGTTTAAACATGTTAAACACATCAAATTTTCTTTTTAAGACATAAGCCCAAACTTTTCTTGAAAAATCACCTATAAACAATACATAATATGCTTCTCCCCCATAGGAAATAGTAGGAGACAAACCCCACAAATAAGAATGAATGTAATCAAGAAAATATTTACTAACATGACTACCTTCTTTGAATTTTTGTCTACATTACTTTCCAGATATACAATGTCTACAAAACATCAAATTCAGAGTTTTTATCTTTGGAAGCAATTTAGAATTCATTAATACCTGAACTCCTCTCTCACTCATATGGCTAAGACATTGATGCCATAGATGAGTGGATCCTGATACTTCTTTAGATACTAAAGTTTTATCATTAACTTGAGTTCTTCCAACTAGTTTGTAAATATTTCCAGTTTTATGTGCCTTTTTGACCACTAAAGCACCCTTAAATACTTTTAATACTCCACTTAAACCTGTAAATTTATGACCACAAGAATCCAACACTCCCAAAGAAATTAAAATTTTCTTTAATTCAGGAGCATGTCTAACATCTGTAAGTGTGCTTATAACTCCATCAGACATTTTAATTTTAACACTTCCAGCCCCAACATTCTTACATGAATGATTATCTTCCAAAAGAACTATACCATAATTAATTGTTTGTTAGGAAGCAAGCCAATCTTTGTGAGGACAGATATAGTGCGAAGCACCATAATCTAATAACCATTCATCATTATATTCAAAAGCACTACAAATGGACAAAACCTCATCGGTGATACCTGAATCAGACTTAACTGAATTTGCCTCAGATTTAGAGTCATCTTTCTTGGATTCTTGTCTTTTCCAACAATCCTTCTTGAGATGACCAGTCTTGTTACAGTACCAACATTTTAATTTTCTCTTTCTGCCCTTTGATTTAGAGCTGGAATTTCCTCTTGAATTTTTTCCTCTTTCTTTGGGTCGACCTCTAACAATCAAAGCTTCAGGTGAATAGGTTTCAAAACTAGATTTCTTCCTCAATTCCTCAAACAACAATGCTCCAAACACATTGTCAAATTCCAAGGTATCAGTTGTACTAAGACTAATGGAAGAAACTACTTAACCCCAAGATTTAGGTAAGGTAAATAAAAGATTGGTTGCTTTATCTTCATCATCAATTTTAACATCCATACTAGTCAACTGGAAAATAAGAGTATTAAAAACATTCAAATGATCTGTTATCTTCGTACCTTCTTTAATTCTCATAATGTACATATGTCTCTTCAAGTAAATTTTGTTTGTCAAATATTTTGTCATATGCAGACTTTCTAACTTGCTCCATAGGCTTGTTGTTGACTTTTCTTCAACAATGTTAAACAACACATCACCTACAAAACAATTGAATTGTGCTAATTGCTTTGGCATCTAACTCCTCCCATTCATCATTTGTCATAGTTAGGGGTCTCTTTCTATTACCATCTAGATCTTTCTACAACCCTTGTTGTAATAACAAATACTGCATCTTTAATTTCCATAACTCCAAGTTATTTTTACCACTAAACTTCTCAATTTCAAACTTTGTACTAGACATTGTTGTGAAATTTATGATGTATTTTTTTTAATAATTTTAAAATTAGTTGTACTGTATTCTCTGAGTTTTCTGGTGTCATCTTTTTATCCTCCTCTCTACAATAGTGGCTCTCTCCTTCACATTCATTAACAATTCTTCTCTTTAGCATTAGCTTCACCGTCGGCTAAGTAGTGGAAAAAACCACCACGTCCATCAATGGCAGCGTTAAACTCTCTTCATGACTGCTGCAATCCACAATGCCAGACTCTCCAACAATGACTGCTACAGACTCCTCCAATGATGACTTCCTTCTCCCACGTCTAGGAAACGATCCAACAATGGAGGAAACAACCTCTTCTCTTCACAGGTGGCTTCCTCTTCTTCTCCATGTACCGGTAATAGACGATCAACAACAGAGGACCTCTTCTTCTCCAAGAAACATTTTCTTCTCCATGCATCCCAACAACTTCTTCACCACACGACTCTTATCCTGTCACTAGAGACTGCAAGCTCCCATGTTCTCCACTTCATACGGTTCAACAACAAAGATGCACTCTCCTATTCAATTGCAACAATTAATCGATCACACAACTTTTTCTCCACAGTGAGAGGCAACATCGATTCTCCCTTTTTACAGTTATTGTATTCAACGCAAAATTTAGGATTTGTAGCAACAACTCTTTTCTCCACACACTCCTCTCTGTGGACTTCCTCTTTGTGGTCCAACAATGGTGATCCTCTTTACCACAGCTCTGATACCACTTGTTAAATTCAAAGACAAGAAACAAAGAAAAACACCCTAATAAACAACATATTAATGTGGTAAACCCCCAAAGAGGAAACATCCATGCAGACAAAGTTTTGAAGCTCATTAATCAATATCATAGATATTACATGAAGGGCCATTCAACCTCTCATCCTAATATTCCATTACTTATCCCAACCATGCACTATATACTTCATAAAATAAATTACATGAGTAAAACTATTGTTGGTTATGTCCGTTACAAAAGAAACTTCCCATAAAAAAATCTAGCTTAGTTGTAATTATTAACAAAATGGATGGAAGAAAACTTTAATTGTGTACTTGAGATCACAAGAATTCTCTGATTCATTTCTCCTTCTATCCTTTCTCTCTGCAAGTGCCATAAATTCAACAAGACTCCCACTTTCCCTGCTATTTTCTATCCCACTAATTGTAGACAATGCATCAAGCTTCAACGTTGCGTTCTCTCTCTATACCTCACTGTCACCTTCTTCATTCATCTTGATGTATCCAATAAGATTTGATTCAATTCAAAAGATCTAAAAAACCATGCAAACACATGAGAGTGGAAAAAATAACTATCATTTTATTCATTCTCCATCCTAACTATTACAATGAAGGTCCAACCCTTTATAACTAATGTTTGAGATTTTCAAAAATTGCTAATTTTAGAAAATTCTCGCATGGATAAGAAATTGAACACCAACTATAAGCTAACTAGAGTGACACTAGTTGTCATCTCTCTTTTCTAATTAGGTTTATAAACTGAGAGATAATTGTTAATTACAAATTAAAAAAATCCCGCAAAACACTAAAACCTCAATTTTAGGCCTTATATGAAGGAATTTAGCCTGAAAATAAGTGTTAGAAAAACTCCGATAAAAAGGATCTGATCAACCACAACATTGAACACTTCAAAAAAAACTTCTTGTCAAATTTGAACCCAAACAGATAACCGAGTCAAAAGTTATGACCCCGAAAATCCCTACATTTATTCTCTTTTATCTGTTTTCTATGCTTTTTCTCTTTTTTTTCCCAGCCTTTAGAAATCACTACATCATTCTCCTTTGGTTTAAAATAACATAGCTCCCGCAAATTGTTGTATTCAAATTATTTCCACTTAATGGGATCTAGATTTAGCAAGCCCCCTCTGTAATCCATGTACTCTTTGTTGGTGCTAAGCCTTCCCAGTGGACTAGATATTGGTTGTATTGACCTTGTCGAGTATGAAGGGTCTCCTTATTTAAGATATGAGCAATATTTTCCTTTTTCTTTCTCGGAATAACTTATTTCTAATCCACCCCTTCCTCACTGTCATCATCCACACCATCCCCATGGAAGATATATAATTCAGAAACATTAAACACAAGGGAAATATCAAGATCAACAGGTAAATCAACCTTGTACACATTGTCATTAATTTTCTTGAGAAAATTGCAAGGATCGATTTTCTTATACTTCAATTTGTGGTAGGTTCCTCCAGGAAACGACTCTTTCCATAAGTAAACCATCACCAAATCACCTAAATTGAATATCTGGTGTCGTCGATGAGCATCTTTTATAATTTTGTTCTGCTCATTACTAGCTTGCAACTTCTGTCTCACTTGTTTCTACAATTGTTGAATGTGTTCTACAAATGCTTCCCCTTCATCACTGATTCTATCTCCAAGTGGTAGCTGCAAAAAATATAGTACACCAATATGATTTCTACCATAAACAACATGAAATGGAGATTTACCTGTACATCTATTTACTGTACTATTGTAGGCAAATTCTGCTTGAGGTAAATCCAATTCCCACTACTTGGGCTTCTCTCTGACAATGCTCCATAACAGGTTTCCCAAACTCCGATTTACTATCTTAGTTTTCCCATCTATTTGGGGGTGATAGGAACTACTAAACTGTAATTTAGTCCATATTTTCTTCCATAAAGTCCTCCAAAAATGACCCAAAAACTGAGTATCTCTATCAGATGTAATAGTTTTTGGAACACCATGCAATCTAACAATTTATGAAAAAAACAATTCTTGTTGTGTGTGTGGGAGCCCCAACACAAATTCCATGCTAAGATCTATCCATGGATATGTGGGAACTGGTAATGGCATGTACGACCCTATATTTTGTGAGGGTCCTTTAGACATTTTACAAATCCTACATCGTGCCACATACTTGGTTATATATTTTCTCATCTTCGACCAATAATACTTATCTTTGATTAAGGATAACATCTCATCCTTCCCAAAATTTCCTATCAAGCTGCTACTGTGAAGTTCTCTGATAATATTTTCTCTCATAGAACCAATTGGAATGCCTAGTTGTTTTCCTTTGAAGAGGTAGTCATCTTGAATAAAATATTCACTCTGAATAAGATCCATGTTTCTAGCACCTGGATTCTTCAATTGATCCACAATCTCCCGAAAATAGTTATCTATCACATAGAGATACTTTAATACAACAAATCCATTTACGTGATTTTCCATGGTGGTTAAAAGAATAATGCGTCGACTCAAAGCATCTACAACCTGATTTTGCTTTCCTGATTTGTGCTTCAAAACAAAGGTGTATCCTTGTAAAAAGGAAACCCATTTTGCATGTCTACTGTTCAATTTATTTTGGGTGTTTACATATTTTAAAGCAATGTGACCAGTAAATAACACAAAATCTTTTGGCACTAAATAATGGATCCAATGTCGCAATGCTTCTAGAATTGCATAAAATCCTACATCATATGTGGAGTAGTCCTTTCTTACATCATTCAATTTCTTGCTAAAAAATGCAATTGGTTTACCTGCTTGGATAAGTACAGCTCCAATGCTTACATGTGAGGCATCAAAGTCTATCTCAAACACTTTATCAAAATCTGGTAAGGCTAATATAGGTGCCTCATTAAGCTTTTCTTTAGAAACTTAAAGCTTTCTTCATCTTCATTGGTCCACTTGAATGGTGTGCCTTTGGTGTAATATGTTATGGGTGCTACAATACTGCTAAAATTTTGAATAAATTTTCTATAAAAGGTGGCTAGCCCATGAAAACTTCTTACCTCCGTTATGCTCCTAGGACTAGGCCACTCCAAAATTGCTCTGACCTTCTCCGAATCCATCTTGAATTCTTCTGATGAGATGGAAAAACCCAAAAATACCAAACTTTCTTGTAGGAACCTACATTTCTTCAGGTTTGCATATAGATGATGTTTTTTCAGCGTATCCAATATAATCTTTAAATGTTGCACATGATATTCTTTGTTCTTACTGAAAACTAGAATGTCATCAAAATAAATGACAACAAACTTACCAATGTAAGGTCAAAGCACACTATTCATCGACTACATGAAGGTACTAGGTGCATTGGAGAACCCAAATGGAATCACCATCCATTCATATAGACCATCCCTAGTTTTGAAGGCATTTTTCCATTCATCTCCTTCGCAAATTCGGATCTGGTGGTATCCACTTCGCAAATAAATTTTACTGAAATATTTAGATCTCGATAGTATATCCATCATGTCGTCCAAGTGCGGTATAGGAAACCGATATTTGATGGTAATTTTATTGATTGCTCTGCTATCTGTGCACATCTTCCATGTATTATATTTTTTTGGAGTCAATAACACTGGTACAACACAGAGACTCATGCTTTATCTTACCACACCTTTCTTTATCAGCTCTGTTACTTGTCGGTTGAGCTCTGCATGTTGTGTAGGACCCAATCTATAGGATACTTGATTAGGTAAGGATGATCCCAAGATCAGATCAATGTGATGTTGAAATGATCCCTCTTTGGTGGAAGTCCATTAGGAAGTTCATTAGGGATAACATCAACATTTTCTTCTAGTAACTTGAGCAATTCAGTAGGTACTGGTATGTATTCCTCAACTCATTTTTGTACTATTAATGCATAACAGAATCCCGTTACCTTCATTTCTTTAACAATCTATTTTCTGACAACATATTCTCAGTTTTCCCTTCATCTTTAAGGGGCAATAAGACGATTTTTGTTCCCTCTTTCCAAAAGGTGTAGGTATTTTTTCCTCTGTTGTGTATGTTTTTCATGTCAATTTTCCAAGGCCTCCCCAATAACATATTACATGCATCCATTGGAATGACATCACACCATACTTCATCTTTATAAGTCTTACCAATGTAAAACTTAATCGAACATCTTTTATTAGTGGTGATTACATTCCCTTTTTTGAACCATGCAATTCGGTAAGGATGGGGATGCGCTTAACAATGTAATTTCAACTTATCTACCATCTCTTTGGAAACCATATTTTCACAACTATTACTATCAACAATGACTTGACATACCTTTCACCCAAAAGTGCACCCGGTTTGAAAAATATTTGTCTGAATCCATGAATATCCATTGCTGCTACTCTGTCTTTGCTCTTTCTCGAGAATCACCATTGACCTTCAAATTCAATTCATCCTTCTTCATTCTCAGCTTAGATCGAGTTCAAACTGGGTTGTTTTCCTTGCTTCGGCTCTTGCATGTTGTAATTTGAGCATTAAAATGCTTAATGAACCTCTACACCACACCTAAAACACCAATAAGGTCTTCCTCTTCCACCACCGTAGCCTCTACCCCTTTGAAATCCTCTTCCTCATGGTTGGTTCAGGTTACCTTGTCTAGTATATTCTACTTTTTCAGCTCCTTGGGATGATTCACCTCTTCCATAATTAAAACCACACTGCGAGGCAGACAATGTGCCCCTCCTTGATCCTCTATTCCTTTGAGAAAATTGTTGGTTTTGTTTTTCCTCAGCCTTTAAGGATAATAGGTATGCCTCTCCCACGCTACGAACCCTATGAATGCTCAATTCATCTTGAATCATAAAATTTCAAACAATTCACATACCTTGCATCCAGTTGCTCATCAATTTCATGGTGATCCACATGAATGGACAAATGATAAACCTCATGTGTGAATTCCTCCATGGTATACAGGTTTTGCTTCAAATTCTGAAATTTATGAAAAATGGTATGTGCATAGTCCAGTGGCAAAAAAAATTATCGCAACTTTTTTTCCATCTTATCCCAAGTCTTTATTTTGGATTTTCCATTTTTTGTTCTGTCCTTTTTCACATGATCCCACCAGATCATGGTGTGACCCTTCAACTTTGTGCATGCAAATTTCATTTTTTTTTTTGTCATAGGTTTCCATAAAAAAAAGTTTCCATGGAGTTCAACCAATATATTAACTCCTCTGGTTTAAGACTCCCTACATAGTCTAAAACTTCCATTTTGATCCCATCATTTCTCCCTTCCAGAGCCATGAGCATCCTTTCTTCAAAAGCTATTCGCTCTACTCCTTCTTCATGTTTTGTGTGTTGATCTACACCTCCTTGGTTTGTCTCCTCATTAGATGCTTCTCTTCATATTATCCTTTGATTAGCCAGCATGGCTGTAAGATCTGCTACTTTCCTTTGGAGGTTTTGCATATCTCTACACATCTGAGCAAGACCTACTCTTCCTCTTCCTCTCCTAGCCATCTTCCTGCTCTGATACCAGATGATGTAGTCAAAAATATTTGATTCAATTCACAAGATATAAAAAACCATGAAAACACATGAGAGTCGAAAAAATAACTATATTTTTATTCATTCTCCATACTAACTATTACAATGAAGGTCCAACCCTTTATAACTAGTATCTGAGATTTTTGAAAATTGCTAATTTTAGAAAATTCTTGCATGGATATGAGAAACTGAACACAAACTAGAAGCTAACTAAAGTGACACTAGTTGTCAACTCGCTTTTCTAATTATGTCTATAAACTGAGAGATAACTGTTCATTACAAATAAAAAAGATCCTGCAAAACACTAAAACCTCAATTTGAGGCCTTATATGAAGACATTTGGCCTAAAAAAAAGTGTCAGTAAAAACTCCAATCAGAAGGACATGATTGGCCACTGCATTGAACATTTTGAAAGGCAACTTCTTGTCAAATTTGAGCCCAAACAGATAACCGAGTAAAAATTTATGACCCCCATAAATCCCAACATTTATTCTCTTTTATTTATTTTTATATATATTTTTCTATTTTTTTTTCATCCTTTAGAAATCACTACATCACATCTCCAAACTCTTGATCCTTGAGATCTTTCAGCGAGTTCTTGAATTCTTTCCCCTAAAACATTACTTGTTGGGTAATAACATCCTGCTCTATCTCCATTTCCATTCCAACAAACATTTTTACATCCTTGCCTTCTTCTTCATCTTCCACTTCATTGCTTCTACATACTGTGGTCATGGCCTGCTTGCAGGTCGTCCATTCCTTGGTGAAAGGATGAAGAAGCTTCATTGGATGGTTGGAGAACAAGAAGTCCAAAACATAGGGACCTTAGCTCATCGTCCAACTTCTCATAAGAAAATACAACATCATCATTGGAAACATTGGCCTTGAACCCCAAAATTGTGCACATGCACTCATAATAGGTCTCCATTTGAAATGCAAGCTGCCAAAAAAAATTCCTCCCAAGGCTAGAACTTGGCCTAATAAATGGGTTTCTTCACATAAATCAAATCTGACCTCAACCAAACTATGCATTGAGTAACCCAATTCCTTTCCCTCTTCTCAGCCATGCCCCTAAGCATGTACTTGTTTAGATCTTCTTTTCTCTCCATCACAGTCTGGGATACTAGATTCCACTAATCCCATGGGAACTGAGTTTTGACTATGTGGGGCACCCAGATAGAAACCCAAAAGTACTTAACCCCAATACTTCCATAAAAAACCTTAATTTTATTCTCATAATCGACAACAACGTCATGTTGACCAATTCTCTCCTATTCATTTACGTCTTTGACAATACTGAACATGTTAACCCTCATATCACACATTGTGCCCCTCACAAGCTAATAAACAGCCTTCGATGAGCCTCATGAAGGCGCCATCCTTTTCGTCGAGAAGAATGAAGAGGGAATCGATGTTGGGTATTATGGTCTTGCCTCTAACGCCAATCTTTGTGCAATCGATCTGGTTTCCATCGTCGAAGAAGATGAGACGGCCAACAACAACACCCTTTTTGGACGCCAAATTTGAGGCTCGACCTAGTTCATCTGACCATGCAAGAGTCAAGGATGTTGTCGGGCTAGCCCTAATATAGGAACCAAAAACACATGAAACTCACATGTAGAGGGTTAAACCCTAAAAGAGCAAATGCGTCAAACACATGAAACACACATGCACAGGATAAAACCCTAAACGAGTGGACTCATCAAAAGCAAAGTAGACTAACGTGTACATGTAACGGTTTTTTATTTGCTTGAACAACTAGAAATTTGTTACAGTGGGGAGAAAAGGTGTTCGTTGAATAAACGCCTTCGACATAACTACTAAGTTCCCTTATTCATTTCCCCCACCTTTCATTAAACTAGGCTCTCAAATCGATTTAGTCATAAGCATGAGGCTAAATGGAAAACAAGACACTAATGGAAAAGGTATAGGGAGAAGGTACAATATTGTCATAGGACATAGTTCATTCCTCACAATGGACCCCTTTACATTTCCCCACTGGTGGATTCACAACCCCATCGATGTCCTTCCTTGAATCAACCTTGGAACCTATTTTATTTTTATTAAAAAAATAGCCATGTCATAAGATTTCAAAAATTGTCACGGTGCATCCTAAGTCACTTGATTCGAATTTGTGTTCAAGTTCAATGACCTTGCAGAAGTTCGACAAAAATTTGGCAATGAAAATTTCGGTGATAAAATTCCATGAATCAACCTTGGAACCTATCTTATTTTTATTACAAAAAATATCCATGTCATAAGCTTTGAAAAATTGCCATGGTGCATCCTAAGTCACCTGGTTCAAATTTGTGTTCAAGTTCAATGTGTTATCTCCCAAAATAAAATAAATTTATTCATGATAGTATGAAGAATTTAAATCATGCAATGAAGGATATGAAGATCACTAACAGTTTTGAAAGCCTCTATTTTTTATGCAAATTTCACAAAGTTGTAGCTTCGGTGGCTTGGGCGAGGATCAGAACATCTCATTAGCCACTGAAAGATGGAAGATCAATAACAGGTGGAAGATCCCTTCGGTAGCTAGACGGATTGCTAAACTTGTTACTGCCATCGGAACATTTTTAAATAGTGATCGGAGCTTGAAAACATAAACCGTCGGCGAGTTATTCCACTACGGCACCGAAACGACGGAGGAAAAATGGACAAGGCCTCCAATCAATCAATAGAAATCATCGACGATCGGAAGGACTAAAGACAAAGGATCGATGAGTTAGTCCACTACGACATCGAAATGGTGAAAGACTTATAGACTATGGCTTCCGTGAGAAGAGGAAATTGTCGACGACCGAAAAGACAAAAGACAAAGGATCGATGAGTTAATCCACTACGGTGCCGAAACGACGGAAGACTTACAGACTACGGCTTCCGCGAGAAGAGGAAATCGTCGGCGATCGGAAGGACTAAAGACAACGGATCGGCGAATTAGTCCTCTGAGGAGCCGCAACTGCGGAAGAAAGATAGACTACGGGTTCCGCCACAACATAAAAACTTTGGCGATCGGAGGTTCAAGGGACTAATGTTCGGTGAGCTAGTTCCCTAAGGAGCTGCAACGACGGAAGAAAGATAGACTAAGGCATCCGATCAACCAATAGAAAATCATTCCGATAAATGGGAGAAGAGGAAATCATCGGCGATCAGAAGGACTAAAGGCAACGGATCGGCGAGTTAGCTCACTAAGGAGCCGCAATTGCGGGAAACAAATTGACTACCGGTTCCGCCGTAACAGGAAATCGTCAACGATCAGAGGAATAAAAGACTAATCGTTGGAGAGTTTAGAACCAAGCAGCTCCGTGGCGATCGAAGAACTACAGACTAATTGTCAGCACAATAGTCCATTAAGGAGCCACAACTGTGGCAAACATTTAGACTTGGGGCGCCGATGGCACAGAAGACAAAGCTTGCGAACAATGACTGCGGCGGTAAGATAGAGAATCTGCGGAAACACTCAGACTTGATGCGCCGATAGAAGAAAAAGCTCCCGATCAGTGATCGCGGTGGTAAACTATGAAAACATTGAGGATTGGAGTGCTGAAACTGCGACAGCAGTCAGGCTTGGAGCACCTATGTGATAGAAGAAAAGGCTTCCGATCGGAGATTGCAGCAAGAAAGTTAGAAAATTTACGGGCGGATTGGACAAGACTGGGCACTTTAGTTAAACGCTGATACACTGACTGTTGACGACAATTTCACAGTGAATCAGCAGTGGGAATGATCAGCGACCACTTCAATCATTAAAGGACCGCTCAGTGAACTAGATCTTCACAGTAGATGAACAAATAGTTAGCAAGGGTTTGAATCCCTAATCTGGAAAAACTATTACTTTCAATTATTTTTTGTGTAAACAGATCTGATTTTCGGGATCTATAAATTTTGTAAAAGGCTATAAAGCCCATGATTATTTTATTAATAAAGTTTCGACTCTGGGGATTTATGAGCCTGTTCCATTATCAAGCGTCTCATCTGGTTTATTCTAAGTATAAGCTCTTTTGTTGTGATTTGTTCAGCCATCTCTTTCTTTACTGTGTTTATTGCCTGAATGTGCATTTAGGTAATTTCAGATTTATTAAAGGGCCAATAGCTGTCATCCTATTGGTTATTTAGTGATATTTGATTTATAAACACCATCCTCAGTAGGATTTAGCCATTTATATGCATGTGTTATGTGTGTAAGTCTGTCAACCTGGTGAGTTCTTTGTCCCTGCACCTTTTTGTCAAACTATTGAACAAGTTGTTACTAAAAGCCTTGTGATTGAGTGAGCTTCATGCATGTCTTGAGAGTGATAGGTTACATAGGTTATCTGGCTTGATCCATAGCAGAGAAACCCTAAAAAAACAATTTAAGTTACTAGGCATCCTCAAGCTACAACCTAGAGGAGATTCTTGGAGTGATAACAAAGTGGCGCCATTGTCGGGGAGAGGAGATTGAAGCTCAGCTTCCTTGGGAGACGACATAGATCCATGCTTTGATGATAGACAAGGCTTGGACATTATTTTAGTTGTAATCATCTATCTGGCGACTCTGTTGATAAAAGGTGGCTTCAAGAAGACTAAGTACCAGAGAAAACCCAAAGGGGCCACCAGCAACAATTTCAGATCCAGAATAAATCTTGAGGAAAGCTAGGGCTTTACTAAGACAGACCAGCAGTGCTACATAGAATGCTACATCAGGTATTTCAAGAAATCTTTCTGCTATTATTTCTTTTGCTGAAACTCTTAATTCCCAGAAATTTTTTACATCAGAAAAATCTAGGGCTTGGGCATCTTCAAGCACTGCTGCTTGTGAAGATCCAATCCCTGGTGACTCCACTGGGATAAGTATACCACCTCCTTCTTAGCAAATATCCTCATCAGTGCTGCTTTCCCCATCCTTCTCCATACCCATTTCCAATATGGCTACCCCTCAATTGTCCAAGATGGAAAGGATCCTAGTAGATAGGTATGCACCCCTTGTTTTGCCAAATCCTCTCACAGCCATGCCTACCGGGGATTACCTCAAGTATATGCCTAAGTTTACAGGGGAAGGGGATTTCACTGCTGAAGAAAATCTAGAGGCTTTTTATAGCTATGCTGAAAATATAAATGTAGAACAAGAAGACATATGGACCAGAGTTTTTGTGCAAAGCCTAGATGGCCAGGCTAGAAAGTGGTTTAAGGAACTGCCTACTGGGCCAGTGGTAGGCATAGAGGCCCTAGATGACGTTTTCCTAAAGCATTGGGGAGAGAGGAGAGACCACCTCTACTACATCACAGAGTTCAACAACCTGAGAAGAGAAAATGGTGAGTCTGTCTCCAACTTTACCAAAAGATTCAACAACATGTACAGCAAGATCCCCATTGAGATTAAGCCCACTGGTACCTCAGCTATGATAACTTATGCAAATGCTTTTGACTCTGAATTCTGCCTACTTCTCAGAGAAAGGAGGTCTGCCACCTTATCACTCATGCAGGATGCTGCCCTAGAGGTAGAGTCAAACATTCTGGCATCTCAGAAGGTCAAAGGGAAGGTAGACAGGACAGAGCAGCCAGCAGACTATAGTGCGGATTCGGCATCAGAGAACAAGATTGAAAAAATGACCAAACTCTTAGATAACCTGACTGCTGAAATGTCAAAATTGAAGGACCAAGGACATATGCCGGTGAAGGGTAAGGGGCCAAGTGACGTTGCTCCTTGAAACCCCAATTTTGTTCCTTATAGAAGAGGAAACCCCTCTGTTCAGATTCTCAGAAGGAAGAGAAATCAAGGGGAAGACCAGAGGATAAGAGCTCCATTTCAAAATGTTGTATTAGAAGAAGAGCCAGAATTCATTGAAGATGAAGGAGAAGCTGAAGACAATATCCACTGCATGGATGATGAGGTGGACTATTCTTTTCTGACTCAGGCAGAATATGAAGAAGCCATGATTGATGAGCAGATCGCTGAAGAGGCTGTCTATCAGGCTGATAGTCAAGAAGGTTACCAACTGAGGTCTAGGTTGGTTGCTCCCCTCAAGAAGAATGCTACACTTGTCAAGAATCTTTCTGCACCTGCTAGAAAGGCTGCTGTTTTACCAAAGAAAGTGGCTATTTAATCTAAAACATTGCTTAAACCAGCACCTTCAGCCACACCTAGTCAAGTCGAAATCAAACCTACAGCTCATGAGGTAAGGTTTCCAGATAAGCTGCATTATGCTTTCAACCTTGAGTCTGAAATTCAAAAATTGAAAATCCCTTTCCCTTTAATTGAGTTGATGAAGAATGATGCATTTAAAACCTCCATTTTGAATTCCCTTCAGCCCAAGGTGCACATCGACAATGATTTCGTGAACCTGCAAGATGATAAGCCTATTGTAACCCTGGGCCCCTTGATCAAACACCTAAAGGAATCCTGCCCACCATTCTATATCTCTTTGAACATCCATGATAAAATCCTCCATAACTATCTGCTACATTCAGGAGCCTCTCATAACCTAATGCCTAAGGCTGTGATGGATGAAATCGGCCTCAGCATTACCAAGCCCTACCACGATTTATTCTCCTTTGGCTCGAGGAAGGTCAAATGCTTGGGTCTCATCAAAGACCTCGCTGTAAACCTAACGCAGCTACCTTCAAAAAGCGTAATGATGGACATCGTGGTGGCTGATAGTCCTCCAAAATTTGACCTATTGCTGTCTCGGTCATGGGGCAAAAGATTGGGTGGCACCCTTCAGATGGATCTCACATATGCCACTATTCCCATGTTTGGAGGGGAGACTAAGAGACTGTATAGGGAAAATCAGCTAGCATACATTATATGCAAGGAGAGCCGCTCAGTAAATCACCCCATCTATGCTATGGACACCAATTTTGGATCTTGCATCTTGCAAATAGATGATAATCAACAGACATCAATTCAACTCATTGAGCCCACCTGTCCGTAGCCTGAAGAAGTCACAACAATGATCTGGACCATGTATTTCGATGGGGCAAGCGCTCAGAACTCAGCAGGCGTGGGTATAGTCTTGATCTCCCCAGCTAACGAGAACATTCACTTATATTATAAGCTTGATTTCAAGACCACGAACAGCGTAGCAGAATATGAAGCCTTGCTGCTGGGAGTTAAAGCGGCCAAGGAGATGGGGATCATGTGTGTGAAGATTTTTGGGGATGTAGACCTCATCATACAGGTCAACAACACTTTTCAGACGAAAAAATATCATACTGAAGGCCTACAGGGATGAGGTGTGGAAACTCAGAGACTCATTTATGTTTTTTGAACTGTCATATATTCCGAGGGATTTGAATCACCTGGTTGATTCCCTGGCTGTCTCTGCAAGTCTGTTTGTTCCTCCTTTACCCCCTAGGCTTAGCTATGATGTTCAAGTCAAGTACAGACCCTCTCTGCTAGACAATGTAAAATTTTGGAGGGTGTTTGAAAATGATGGGGAGCTTAGTAAATTCCTTTAGTTAATGGATGAATTCTTTGACATACACATAGACCAAGAAAACCTTAACCTGGAGGAATCCAAGCAGCTCAAGATAAAAGATAAAGTGACTGAGCACGATATCTCCAATTTCCCAGCAACCACATACCCTGAGTTCTAGTACCACTGGAAGAACTGTTTGATCACAATGACGTCCCTTTCAATCCTACCAAAAGGGAGCTAGATCCTGCTATCCAAGATCACAACATAGGCAACTAGAGCCATCCAAAACTGATAAATCTATCCATTGGGATGACTGCTGAACATAAATCTGAATATTGCAGCTTGATAGAAGAGTTTGCTGATGTCTTTGCATGGGAATATAGTGACCTAAAAACATATGACACCAACATCATCCAGCACAAGATTCCTTTGGAGAAGGACACCATTCCTTTCAAACAGAAGCTAAGACCCATCAGCCCTCTTCTATTACCAGTGATTGAGAAAGAGATCCACAAACTCCTTAGAGCCAAGATCATAATCCCCATCAGGTATTCCAAGTGGATTGCAAATCTAGTAGTGGTGAGAAAGAAAAATGGAGAAATCAGGTTGTGTGTGGATTTTAGAAACCTAAACAAGTGTTCCCAAAAAGACAACTATCCACTGCCCAAGATGGAACATCTGCTGCAGAGAGTCTCGAGGGCCAGGGTAATGTCCTTCCTTGATGGCTTCTTTGGATACAACCAAGTGGCTGTGCACCCAGATGACCAAGAGAAGACTGCCTTTATCACCCCCTGGGGCACCTTCATGTATGCTAAAATGCCATTTGGGATAATGAATGCTGGGGCTACTTTTCAGAGTGCTATGGACCTAGCTTTTGTAGGGCTAAAAGATAAATATATGCTGATATATTTGGATGACTTAACAGTTTACTCTCACAGCCACCATGACCACTTGCATCATTTGAGAAAGGGATTTCTGAAGTGCAGAAGGTATGGAATATCATTGAACCCCAAGAAGTCCCAGTTTCCACTCAATGAAGGAAAGCTCCTAGGCCACATAGTCTTAGCAGAAGGTGTAAAGATCGATCCGGTAAGAGTGGAAGCAATTCAGCAGCTGTCAATACCAAGGTCAAAAAGAGACATTCAATCCTTTTTAGGCAAGATAAACTTTGTCAAGAGGTTCGTTCCAAATTTCTCTGAGGTGGTAAAGCACATAACAACCATGCTAAAAAAGGATGCAGAAATAAAGTGAACTGACCAGGCAAGAAATTCTTTTAAAGACATTAAGAAAGCCATCATGGAGGCCCCAACCCTGATTAGTCCCGACTACACCAAGGGTTTTTACATTTTCTCTTTTGCATCTTATGACACAGTGGAAACTGTGCTATTACAAAAGAATGATGAAGGTCTTGATCATCCAATTGCTTTCTTCAGCAGAACCCTGAGAGATGCTGAGCTAAAGTATGACCAAATTGAGAAGCAGGCTTATGCTCTCATAAGATATTTGAAGAACTTCAGAATCTACATTCTCTATGCAAAGGTCATTGCATATGCCCCTTCAGTTGCAGTGAAGGATGTTTTGAATCAGCCTGACATTGATGGGAAGAGAGCTAAGTGGATTGCCAAACTCATTGAGTTTGATGTAGAGGTGAAACCCACCAAGTTGGTAAAAGGATTAGGTCTGGCCAACTCATGGCCAAAGAAAACTGTGAACTACTGGGAATGAGTTTCACATATGTCAGATCAGCAAAGGTGCATACTATGGTAGCAGCTGAAACAGAAGTAAATCAAGATCAGAATAACAGTCCAGTAGTAGCCGAGAACATATCTTCATGTGAGTGGTACTCAGGTGTCATTCAATTTTTGCTAAAGTTAGAAATTTCTCCTGATCTTACTCCTAACCAAGCACGAGCTCTTAAATTGAAATCTGTTAAGTTTTGCATAATTGACAATTTGTTGTATTAGAAGGATCAGTCTGGAATTTTGTTAAGATGTCTAGATAAAGAGGAAGCAGAGCAGGTCATGCATCACTTTCATTCCAGTACATGTGGAGGCCACCACTACTAGAAAACCACAACCCACAAGATATTAAAAGTAGGGTACTATTGACCAGTCCTTTTTGCTAATGTATGCAGTTTTGTAAGGGCCTGTGACCAATGTCAAAGATTTGTAGGGAAGCAACAACTCAAATCCTTGCCCCTTAGGCCTATTACAGTGAATGGGCCTTTCTAGCAATGGGGTCTGGATTTCATAGGTGAAATAAATCCATCTTCCAGTGGATAGCATAAATGGATCTTAGTAGCCACTAATTACTTTACCAAATGGATAGAAGCAATACCCACTAGAAATGCCACTCATCAAGTCATCATGAGATTCTTATATGAGAACATCTTCAGTAGGTTTGGTTTCCCGGTAAGGTTAGTAACTGATAATGCACAAGCCTTTAAAGCCGGGCCATTGGTTAAATTGTGTGAATCAATGGGTATTCAACTGGTGCACTCCACATCCTATTACCCACAAGGCAATGGCCTGGCTGAGTCATCCAACAAAAGCTTAGTCAGCATCATCAGGAAACTGCTAGAGACAAATCAGAAAAGCTGGGATTCAAAACTTAAGTTTGCTTTGTGGGCTGATAGGGTAACCGACAAAAGATCCATAGGGACCTCTCCATTCAAGTTAGTTTATGGCATTGAGGCCATCTTTCATATCCAGCTCACCCTTCCAGTGGCAAAGTTCTTTAAGGAATAGGAAGATGAACCAAATGATATGATGAGAAGGATGATGGATTTAGTAGAGTTACAACAGATCAGGGAGCAAGTTGCAGGAAAATCAGAGGCTCATCAACAGAGGATAAAGGGTATGTTTGACAAAAGAGCAAAGGCATACAACTTCCATGTCGGATATTAGGTCCTCAAGTGGGATGCTGTCAGACAGGACAAGGGGAAACATGGAAAATTTGACTCTTTATAGATTGGCCCTTTTGTTATAGACCAGGCATATAAGAATAACACCTTCAAATTGCAGAATCTGGAAGGTGAAGAGGTATTCAATGGCCCAGTAAATGGGCGGTTCCTAAAACTCTATGTTATTTGAGGCTCTGAGGCCTTATGATTGTAAATTAGTAGATAGTAGGTTATTTTGCTTTTAGAATAAGAATCCATGCCCAATGGAACAATAAAGAATAGTGTTAAGTTACTTAGTTGCTTTTAGGGAAAGACATTTTGGTCTAGGGTTCTTGGGACCTCACAGGGAGGTTCCCATCCCCGAGTAGGAGCCAGATGTTATCGCCCAAAATAAAATAAATTTATTTTGATAGTATGAAGAATTTAAATCATGCAATGAAGGATATGAAGATCACTAACAGTTTTGAAAGCCTCTATTTTTTATACAAATTTCACAAAGTTGTAGCTTTAGTGGCTTGGGCGAAGATCAGAACATCTCATTAGCCACTGAAATATGGAAGATCAATAATAGGTGGAAGACCCCTTCGGGAGTTAGACGGATTGCTAAACTTGTTACTGCCATCAGAACATTTTTAAACAGTGATCGGAGCTTGAAAACATAAACCGTCGGCGAGTTAGTCCACTACGGCGCTGAAACGGCGGAGGAAAAACGGACAAGGCCTCCGATCAATCAGTAGAAATCGTCAGCGATCGAAAGAACTAAAGACAAAGGATCGACGAGTTAGTCCACTACGGCACCGAAATGGCAGAAGACTTACAGACTACGGTTTTCGCAAGAAGAGGAAATCATCGACGATCGGAAGGACAAAAGACAAAGGATCTGCAAGTTAATCCACTATGGCACCGAAACGGTGGAAGAATTACAGACTATGGCTTCCGCGAGAAGAGGAAATCGTCGACGATTGGAAGGACTAAAGACAACGAATCGACGAAATAGTCCTCTGAGGAGCCGCAATTGCGGAAGAAAGATAGACTACGGGTTCCGCCACAACATAAAAACTTTGGCGATCGGAGGTTCAAGGGACTAACTTACGGTGAGATAGTTCCCTAAGGAGCCGCAACGGCGGAAGAAAGACAGACTAAGGCATCCGATCAACCAACAGAAAATCATTTCGATAAGCACGAGAAGAGGAAATCGTTGGTGATCGAAAGGACTAAAGACAACGGATCATCGAGTTAACTCACTAAGGAGTCGCAACTGTGGGAAACAAACTGACTATTGGTTCCACCGTAACATTAAATCATCGGTGATCAAAGGAATAAAAGACTAATCATCAGAGAGTTTAGAACCAAGCAGCTCCACGACAATCGGAAGAACTAGAGACTAATTGTCGGCACAATAGTCCATTAAGGAGCCGTAATTGCAGCAAACATTCAGACTTGGGGCGCCGATGGCGCAGAAGACAAAGCTTTCGATCAGCGACTGCGGCGGTAAGGTAGAGAATCTGCGGAAACACTCAGACTTGATGCGCCGACAGAAGAAAAAGCTCTCGATCAACGACCGCAGCAGTAAACTACGGAAACATTGAGGCTTGGAGCATTGACGTGATAGAAGAAAAGGCTTCCGATCAACAACTGCAGCAAGAAAGTTAGAAAATTTACGGGCAGATTGGACAAGACTGGGCACTTCAGTTAAATGCTGATACACTAACTGTTGACGACAATTTCACAGTGAACCAGCAGTGGGAATGATCAGCGACCACTTCAATCAATAAAGGACCGCTCAGTGAACTAGATCTTCACAGTAGATGAACAAACAGTTAGCAAGGGTTTGAAGCCCTAATCTAGAAAAACCATTGCTTTCAATTATTTTTTGTGTAAACATATGTGATTTTCAGGATCTATAAATTTTGTAAAAGGCTATAAAGCCCATGATTATTTTATTAATAAAGGTTCGACTCCGGGGATTTATGAGCCTGTTCCATTATCAAGCGTCTCATCTGGTTTATTGTAAGTATAAGCTATTTTGTTGTGATTTGTTCAGCCATCTCTTTCTTTACTGTGTTTATTGCCTGAATGTGCATTTAGGTAATTTCAGATTTATTAAAGGGCCGATAGCTGTCATCCTATTGGTTATTTAGTGATATTTGATTTATAAACACCATCGTCAGCAGGATTTAGCCATTTATATGCATGTGTTATGTGTGTAAGTCTGCCAGCCTGGTGAGTTCTTCGTCCCTGCACTTTTTTGTCAAACTACTGAACAAGTTGTAACTAAAAGCCTTGTGATTGAGTGAGCTTCATGCATGTCTTGAGAGTGAGAGGTTACATAGGTTATCCAGCTTGATCCATAGCAGAAAAACCCTAAAAAAACCAATTTAAGTTACCAGGCATCCTCAAGCGACAACCTAGGGGAGTTTCCTGGAGTGATAACACAATGACCTCGAAGTCTCGCAAAAATTTGGCAATAAAATTTTTGGTGTTAAATTAGATATTAAATTTGAAAATAAAAAAAATATACATGAATTTTTTAATAAAATTCAATATGCAATTGAAATTATATATGAAATATAAGTAATTATAAAATTCTATATACAATTTTATTAATTTAATTATATATGAAATTATTAAACTATATATACAATTTAATTTAATTTTAAAATTCAATATGAAATAAACTTATATATGAAATTCCCAATTAATAAAAGGTTATCCGCCGACTTGGAGGCAGAGGGTATGTGAACCTATAAAAAAAAAAAATTCAGAGGAAAAAATACCAGCCTTTGATATTCACGAGAATCAAAAGACATCTTAAACAGTTACATATAGTGAGTCTAAACAGTCCCTTGTACAACATCCCATAGAGGGATATCATCACAGTTGATAATCATCATGTACATGACAAGAACAGCTATAATAAACTGTAAATAGTCAGCAAAACAAGCAAAAACAATATGAACTTAAACTGTAGCAGCAGTATATAACTGTAAACAACCAGCATTCAAAACAAAGATAAAGAGTACTAAGTCTGTATCTCATCAGACTTATTCATCACTCCTGAAATATCAGGTCAGATTTCTTTCTATCAGTGTCCTTTAAACATACCAATCCATGCAAGCACAACTACATGCTGAAGAAACAATAACCAAGATCAAAAAGAAAATTACTTCTCATATGACCAGATGCTGTATAATATAGAAAAAAACAGCCATCAAAAAAGTGCAAACTGTCCATCACCAATATGTTTCCCATCCAAATATTCCGAGTAATATCCAGAACCCATATCCAATGAAAGTGCCTTTTTTGAAAGTTCATCAGCAAGTATGTTGTGTTCCCGGAAGATATGATTGAAGGCCACTGAAGGAACAATATGCAACATGGTAAAAATCTCTTCGCACCAATGTTTCAATGTGGGTATATTAAGGGCCGCCCGTCTTTTGACCCATGATATAACCACCATTGAATCACCAAATATCATTTTTATGGGCAGTCCCATCAAAATGACAGCTCTGAGCAAAGACCATAGAGCCAGCAGTTCTGCTCTAGTATTGGATCCAGTACCGCAGCCCACAGAAAAACAGTAATAGTGGGTTTCACTAATAAAGATCACAAACCCAGCACCCCCCAAATTCCCTTGAGCTGCACCATCAAAATATCCAACACGGTAGACATGTAGTGGCTGAGGACCAAGCAGCCTGATCTTTTTTTTGTATTGAGGCACAGGGAAAAGGGCAAGCATATATTCAATTTTGGATATGAGCGAAGAGGCTAATGGTTTGCAGTTCTCAAAAATACACTGATTACGGAGAAGCCATAGGTACCAGAAAATAAAAATAGGGGTGTAACGGATAGGATCAGATATAGTAGTGGAGGCAAACCAGTATTCCAGGAAAGAATGCACAGTGCTTTGTGGACAGATGGTGGAGTCCAAACAAATCGAGAAATGAGTGAAAATGTTAACCACGAAAGGACACATTAGGAATAAATGTCCACAGCCCTCTGAATCTTTTTCACATAATACACATCTACTAGGGCCATAGTACCCTCGTGATTGTAGATGGTCCCAGGTAAGAATTCTATCTTTGACCAACAGCCAGATAAAACATATAATTTTCATCGGAATCTTTAAAGTCCAAAGCTGTACACAAACCCGGTTATGAACATCCTGTATATTATTAATAATCAAACATTCATAACTCTTAGCAGCACTGATTGGGCCCACATAGTTCCCAGTAGACCACAGAAGTGTATCAGACTCCTCATTTAGCCTGATCCTGTTATATTCTAATCCTTTGATATAAGTACTCCACTGCAAACTCCATTCATCACATAAATCTAATTCCTCAGCAGAAAACCAGAGTCCAGTATCATGATTTTTTGCCTGGTCAAGAGTGTTAATTCCGTAGTCTTCAAGGTAAGTTCTTAGTTCATAAGACAGTATAAAAGAACTGCCTAATCCAACAATCACAACGATGGCCTCAACGATGGCCTCAACGTGAACCTATAAATTATCACAACGATGGCCTCACAGTGTATATTTACGGAGGTATTTATGGTAGGGTTTACCCATGGCCTGCCCAAACCCAAAAAACAAATGAGTGAAATTTATAGAATTTATGTTGAATCTAGGAAATTCTATCCGATTTTTTAGTTTCTTAATTTGACAAAATTTGAATTCGAGTTCATTGTTAAAATCTGGAATTTTCAACGAATATGTTTGTCTACCACAAAAAAATCAACAAATTTAAAAATTTAAGGTGATAAATCGTCGAATCCAATGACTTAGAGTGTATCTATCTCATGGCATGGTATAAAAACAAATAATGGATTGCAACATATGCAGATTAGGTTCAAGGTTTTCAAAGGGTCAAAATCAAGGTATTATAGTAGATGTAAGTCTAGGAGTTTATGAGCTTGCAATATTGGGTTTTTCACTTTTTAAAGAATCCATAAAGGACCTAAAGACCTAATATGGTTGAAATATTCAATATTATAATTTATTTGTCCAAAATGGTTGATGAAGTTGCAAATGAAATGTTAAAAGAAGTCTCAAAGAAAGAACATAAAGTAACATTGAAATCCTTCCAATAGAACAAAAGTCCTAAACCTCATTTAGTTTTTTTCTTGTTTTTTATGAGATTATTGAAAAGGACTTGCTTTAGATGGTGTAGGAGACAAAAACAACACTAAAAATTATAGTGGCTATCAATTATACTTTTATTTATGTATTCCCCAAAACTATAATAATTAATCTTGTGACTTTAGACCAATATCACTATGACATTGTTTTACAAAAGAAAAAGTAATAACTTCAATATTAAAAAAAAACTCAAGAGTCTATTTCACATAAACAAATTTTCACTTTCTCAATAAAAGGCAAATCAACAATGCAATTGGTGTTGCTCAAGACGACTTACACACTATCAAACAAAAAAAATAATACTACTTGTCATCAATTGGATTGGATTTGTGGTAGGCATATGATAGAGTAAGTTGGACATACCTAAGACTCATGTTAATGCACATTGAATGTAACTTACAAATGAAAAACTAGATCCTTTCTCTCTTAGTTGTTTTGATAAATGGATCGGCTATAAAATTCATTATCGATACAAAAGGGATGAGGCGAGGAATCCCAAGGTCACCTATAGTGTTCCTCCTTATACAAGAAGGAATGAGAACAAGGTAGGGGATAATGATAAATAGGATTATCTAATTGACACATTTATTGTTTTTTTTTATGATGTGTAGTTTTTGAGTGATAGATTGCTAAAGGCCGCTAATAGTTAGTAAATTGGATAATGGGTAGTGTTATTGCTCAAATTAAAACCCTTGTTCAAGGTCACAAATCTCGGTGCTATGAGGGGTAAGCACGAGAGAACACTAGTGTCCAATGTTACCACAACCTGTCTTCTCAAAATTTTAGGTCAAACTCCTAAGACCAAAGGGGAGTCCCTAATTTTGGTAGAGGATATTTGCAAACACTCCAACACTAGACTAATACCCTTCATAAGCAACCTCTTGGTGAAGAGTAGTGCCTTCTGCAGTTAAAACAATGAAGCATAAATATAAAGCTTCACAAGGGTAGGAGTTATAACACTTTAATACCAATTTCAAGATCAACAATGTTGTTATGAAATTATAGGAGTCAATAACACTTTAAAAATAGATGAAAAAACCATGACAACCTTCACCAACTTACCATATAAGACCTCAAGAGCATTAGGGTAAGGGACATACCTCAAAAGAGTAAAAGGAGCCCCTAAATGAGATTTAAAAGTGCTTAAACAGATATAGTCTAAGCCTTAACCAACCCTCAAAATAGATGGTGGACCCACTTAAACTCTTCCAATAGATGATCAACTCCTAGGGGTCAAATCTTGGTTTTTTCTTTGCCTTTTCTAGCCTTCAAGCTTTGTCGATTTTATTGTTGTACCTGCTATATCAAATCTTAAAATTGCAACAAACTTTCCACAAAAAATATTAATATTTCACAATCTAGACACAAAAGGGAGATGCCCTCAAGGATCCTCCTAGGAATCTAGGGAGCACACTTTTTAGGTAGATTAGAATTTCCAAAGATGTAATATTTTTTGAGATATGATTTTTTATATTTTTAGGGTTTTCACAATATTGTATTTTTTAAATGAGCTTGTGGGAAGTTTCACTAAATGTTGGTTATGTGTATTTCCAACCATCAACGCACAGGTTGTAGGCTAGCAATCAAAGCGCATAGTCCTTCTGTATGTATGTGCCCAGCTACACAAACACCCAAACAAATTACATTTAGGTTGTGATTTCTCTATGTATGTACCCAACCACACAAACTACCCAAACATATTACAGTTAGGTTGTGATTATAGGTTATAAGTTAGTCCTTAACCCAAGTGCAACAAAAGATCAAGGTTAATGTCACTTCTCAATTTGAAAATTTAGTATTTACAAATTAGTGCAAAGACTAGTAACCCTAGATCGGTCAATGTAGCTTGAGCCTATAATTAACGCAAATAATGAACTTGAAGGCTACTTATAAAGAGCTCCCTCAAAAGAAAGGTCTCTTCAAACAAAATTAACAATATGCAAACAAAACTCTAACTTGCCTTGCTCACTCAGAATAAAGGCCAAAATCGCTTCAATTGAAATGACAAAATTACTGAGAATCAATGCCAAATTGGTTCCAATTGAAATTATAAGAATACTTTCAATTGCAGGATATTGTAAATAACTATGAAAACAAAATAGCTATCTCCTCAATGGACAACAAATTAAATGATACCATTAAATTGTACGGTGTGAACCCTTCCGCTACAATTTTGCTGAAGAGTGTTGACTAACGTGATATAAAGGCAGTGATAATCCTCCAAATGGCCCTTTAGAGTTACAATTATAAAATTATGACAACTTCTAACGTGATATAAAGGCAGTGATAATCCTCCAAATGGCCCTTTAGAGTTACAATTATAAAATTATGACAACTTTTGCCCTAGCAACAACAGCGTGAACAATGGAGAAATGACAAACACAGTAGCAAGGATTTCCCTTATGATTTTGAAACGTTTATCACAGGCACTTAGTTTGATAGGTTGGCAGTATGGCAGAGATTCTTCTACAATCGTGCAAGCCTCAATATGGTTGGCGATTCGTCTCCAGAAATTCGTTTGGTTTTGAAAAACCCAGGTTGTTAGGTTTAACCTAAGGCTAAGTTGCCAGGGTAGTCTGAGTACTAGGACTAGGACCAGGGTACTATGAGTACTAGGACGGATACGGATACCCGTACGGGTACAGATGTCACTTTTAAAAATTTAAAAATTTATATTATATTAATATATTTAGTTTTTAACAAGTAACACATATTGGCATTGTGCATTGTTTGAAATTCAAATTACATATTGTTGGAAACCTAATTCTAAAGGTTAAGCATATTATAACATTATTGTATAAACCTAATTCATCTTTATTGATATTGATATTGTTGAAAATTTAATTCATCAATAATATCATTGAAAACCTAATTTATCTTTAGTCAGATAAATAGAAGACGTGAATGTGACGAGTCAATTGAGAATAAAACGTTATTGTATAAACCTAATTCATCTTTTTTGATATTGACATATTTGAAAATCTAATTCATTATTATTGATATTAATATTGTTGAAAACCTAATTCATCTTTATTCAGCTGAATAGAAGACTAAAAGTCATGAGTGAATGTGAAGAGTCAATTGAGAGTCGAAGAGACCACTTCAAATGAGAATTCAAAAAGTCACTTCTCATTGTTTATATATATGCACAGAAATTAATGAGAAGATAGTGTGCTTTCGCGCTATTCCATTTGTCTGTGTGTTTCATTGTCTCTTTGGCTGTGTGTTTGCCAATTTACTTATTTGCCCTAGTGGCAACCTAATAGTGGTATCAAAGCCCTAATTTGAGAGCCTGTGGCCTGTGCTAGTCGCCGGTTAGAAAGCTGGGCTCATGGGTGGCATATGTGGGA
Source organism: Pseudotsuga menziesii (assembly GCA_001517045.1). Taxonomy (NCBI): domain Eukaryota; kingdom Viridiplantae; phylum Streptophyta; class Pinopsida; order Pinales; family Pinaceae; genus Pseudotsuga; species Pseudotsuga menziesii. The sequence goes on along the minus strand of LPNX010593154.1, from coordinate 649,458 downwards.
AGTCAACCAACACTATGGGTGAGTGCATGAAGTCTGAAGTCCTCGAGATCATCATTGTCTGCCCATACTCAATTTTATTGCTGTGACCTCTCCTCTGCATGTTGTGCCTCTATGTATTAAGCTGCATCACCTCCCTTTCTTGCCAAGAACATTCTCTGTCCAAATAAGACTCTTGCATACCTTCACGACACAGTATCCATCCTCCGCAAAGAAATCCAGATTTGCACTCATTGGCATAACGCTGAAAAACAATTCTTCTAAATCTGCGTCCCTTAACAATGCCCAAGTGAGACATGTGGAATGGCATCGTGAAGTCTCACTGCATGAGCATTTCCCTCTGAAAACCCTAATTCTTTCCCTCTAGTCACCAGTTTACGGTAATGTTTGTTGGATCGTGACCATCCAACGTGCTCTGTTGCATCTTTATTTCTCTGATTGCTTTGGTATTATAACTCCAGTGAAGAGTGAGTTGCTACATTGGAATATGCAGGTAGAGGATGAAGAAAGAAGAGATATGCCCGCAAGGCGATACATTATGCCCTGGTAGCTCGTGGTTCCATACTGTTGGCTTAATTCAGCGTGGTTTCCACTAATGCGAAAGCAACTGCACGCCATCCATGCCATTTTTCACAAGAATTATGGCACTAGAGATCTTCATATGTCCCTTGCTTATGCTATGAATTCTAAAGAGTACTCAACCAGCAGATGCTTTATTATTCTAACATCTCAAATAACTCCAGGATTTTCCAAATACTGCCAGAACTCAACGACTTCAGCCATGTAATGGTGGAGAATATTGAGGAATTATTAGAGAGAGCTGAGAAATTAGACGTAGTCGACTCGTACATTAAACTGAATACTTACACGACAAGAGTATCAAATTTGCTAAAGAAACTAGCCGTTACAAAAGAGAGGCTGGTGGAGAAACGTAAAATTGACCAATGGATTTGTCAAATTTGCTAAAAAAAACTAGCCGTTACGAAAGAGAGGCTGATGAAGAAACGTCAAATTGACCAATGGTTTTGTCTTGTTGACAGTCCTCGCGGTAACGGTCAGTTTGATCGTATCAGACTAAGACAAACACGATCAAACTGCGGTAACTGTCAGTTTAATCGTATCAGACTAAGAAAAATACGATCAAACTGACCGTAACTGTGAAGACTGTCAACAGTAAGACAAACCCAGTGGTCAATTTGACGTTTCTCCACCAGCGTCTCTTTAGTAACGGCTAGTTTTTTTTTAGCAAATTTGACAAACCCAGTGGTCAATTTGACGTTTCTACACCAGGCTCTCTTTCGTAACGGCTAGTTTCTTTATCAAATTTGATAGTCTTGTCGTGTACGACTACCCCTAATTTCTCAGGTCTCTCTAATAATTCCTCAATATTCTCCACCATTACATGGCGCAAGTCGTTGAGTTCTGGCAGTATTTGGAAAATCCTAAAGGTAATTGACATGTTAGAATAATAAAGCATCGCTGGTTAAGTACTCTTGAGAATTCATCCTTCATAACATAAGCAAGGGACATATGAAGATTTCGAGTGCCATAATTTTTGTGAAAAATGGCATGAATTTCATGTAGAAATGCATAAGGTACCACCCGTCCAGCTGTGTGGTCGGCCATACACACAACGGTCAATCCTGTTTCAGAACCCCTCGTCACATGATACATATAACGATCACTCGTTATCGGTAAATGAAGGCATCTTGTCCAGTATTTGGTGTGCAGTTGCTTTCGCATGGGTGGGAACCGCGCTGAATTCAGCCAACAGTATATTGGAACCACGAGTTACCAGGGCATAATGTATCGCCTTGCGGGCATATTATATGGAAGCGGTACGTTGAAGAAAGAAGAGATATGCAGGTAGAGGATGAGATGGTGCGTACATATAATTAAATCTCCATGATACACAGAGCTTGAAGCGACCCTCACTTTGTAAAGTGTTGCAGCTCTATATAATAATGAATTTTTTATTGAATGATGTTAAGGCCTCTGTGGTATTTAATTTGTAAAGTGTTGCAGCTCTATATAATAATGAATTTTTTATTGAATGATGTTAAGGCCTCTGTGGTATTTCTAGTGTACACTCTGCGTGGAAGATGCTGCGTGACATCTCTCTATGTGTGCAAACTGGTATAAGGTGCTATCTATAGCATGCTTAGTGGCACCCGTCATGAGGTACGTAAACTATGAGTATTCTTCTATTATTTAGTTGAAGCATTGGAGCTATTGAACTGTGAAGTATTCTATTGCTAGTGAAGATTGTATGATAAGACTATTCTTCTGAAAAGATTTGATGTTGAAGAGGTTCTTTTTGCAAGGATTGTGGTTTGATGCAAGTCTATTTATTTTGCGTTTTCACAATATTTGGCGTATGTGAAGTTGAAAAGAATTATTGTGTCACTATTGTACGCTAGTGGACAAAGTATTTACCTAAATGACCAAGTGAAAAATTGCATGCTATTACTTATCATTCATCCACCTAACAATGAGGAAAAGTTGCTACCAACGAACAAAACATTACCTAACAATGAGACCTTAAGCATTTTTTTTTGTAAGTCTACTAGTGCAATTGCATTGTACTTGGGTGCATTTTTGAGACATTAAACATTTTTTTGTAAGTCTACTAGTGCAATTGCATTGTACTTGGGTGCATTTTTGGTTGAACTCGATACCTGCTTTCCAAGTCAAGTACTCCAATTGTTGGATTTGATTATAAAAGGGCGGAGTCGCAACAAGGCCTTCTTTTTCTGAGTGACTCTTCATTTTAATCACATGGCCAGATTAAATGACTCTCTACTATTTTCTATTGTGGACAACATTGTCATGATTGACAAGAACACATTCACTCATATTTGAGATTGTGTGAAAGAATCACAAGACACTCTTGAGTTCCTACAACTTGAGTTGCAGCTTCAACGAGAAGAAATGCATTATGAACTTGTTCATGTTTAGAAAAATCCCTTTCGTGATTCCATTCAACAACCTGCACAAAATGAAGTCACTTCAAAAGCACATGAGAAAATCGGTAGTGCCCCATCAAAAGTGAAAGAAAACCTAGATGAAGATATGCATATAGAGGTTTTGCTTGTTTCTTTGAATCTAGTCATGAGACCTTTGGAAGAGATCAACCACTACAAACACACAAGTGGTCTTGGATACGACAAAGAATTCACTCTAGGGGTAGCTAATCCCTAAAGGAGACTTATAGCACTCAGTGACCATGACTAGAAATATATGACATAGTATAACCACCTCAACAACTGGAGGTCCATAGTCTTGATACAACAAGGCTTCAATCTTGATACAACACAAGATCATCTCCATAAGTGGATCTATTCATTCTCATAGGGTACCTTCTATGAGAATACTTGACTTGATACAACATAAATCTAGATATGATACAACATGATCCAGATTTATTTGGGAACGAAATGAAATAACATATACATAATCATAAACACAGACATTTTGCAAAAATAACATAGATACAATAAACACATATTATATTAAATAGCGAAAATAGAACATACTCTAAATGCAACAGCTAGAATGGTGGTAGCTATCTCTTAGAAGATGGCGGTAGCTATCTCTTAGAAGAGATGTGGCTACTATGCTCATCCATGTCAAGCTGAATAGAAAATGAGGCCAAAGGAGCCTATTTATAATAAGAATGAGGGTGAAAACCCCAAAAGTCCAAAACATAATCTTAGAAGATGAACCGTCATAAAGTTTACCACCCAAGGTGGTTAGTTAAATAGACAACTTCTCGTGGTCATAAATTTTGCATATGATCTCTAACTTGGACACTCGATATCCCATTGGAAAGGTCTTTCTGAGATTTACATATTTCAGATGGGGCCAAATGCATGTTGAGTGAGGCCATTTGGCCACTGAATCGCCAAAAAAACGTCATTTAGGGCATCAAAACGACCCCAAATGTTTGAGACCCAAAAAAATGTAGAAAAATAACTAAGAAACTGCCACAATGAACAATTGTTTTGAGCTAGTGGAATAGGTGGGTGGCCATCGGTCTCCATCTGGATCACAACACAAGTCCACATTCCGGATACAACATAAGACTCCAATCTTGATAGAACACAAGATCACAGTACAGGAATCCACCTCAATACATGAGGACATATATAAGGCTTGATACAACATAATATCCTAACTTGATACCACATAAGTCTTGGAGAATGACTCCTGATGATGTACAATCAACACTCCCTCTTAGCGAGGGAGACATTCTCTTCTTTACCAGGAATTTCCTGCCATACCAAGCTTATCTTGAAAGTATCTCAACTTTGTCATTGATAGCGACTTGTCCACAAATTTGCAATCTTCTCATCAATAACTATGTACTGGAATTTCATTTTACATGTGTTACCACCTGAATTGAAATCAGTTAGACTTTAAGTGAGCCACCAAAGATGAATAAAGTACTTAGTTAAAAATCAAAGTTCATCCATTCAGGTCTTCCAAGACCGGTTTTTCACCTTTTTACCACATGTTCATGCCTTGCACGGAAGTTGTAAAAAATGTACTAGAACGAGTTTGTTGTAAATAACTTGGCTTCCTAGGAATTGTTTATCAAGATGATCATTCCAAGGTGTTTTTTCTCTTGTCAATTATGCAATGTTAAACAAGCGATGTATAATTTTTGAGTTTTTCACCTCCTCCTCCAAAGTTGGAATTATTGTCTTGGTGGTGAAACCTTGGGTGGTTATTAAAGTTCATGTGTCAATGTATATGAACATGCTAGACATTGATTTTTGCATCGTATGGACATATTCTAGGCCCCTTAAGTTTTTTTAGTTCTGATAAAAATAAAATTTCCCACAAAATTAGGCCACTTTTAATGGTTTAATTAAAAAAATTGTGAAGGGCGTAAAAAATTCTCGTTTTCACATTGAGAGCATCCTCTTTACCTAGGGACCCACTTTTGTATGCTTTGGGCAATCAAAAAGTCACTGAAAGCCACTTTTGCTATCAAAGCAACGAAGTGTCAGTTTAATTGCTAAAGATGTGACAAATTAGCATAATTACAAAGTGAAAAAGTCAAAGACACATGTTTAAATGTGTAACACCCCAGTTTTGACCCCATGGTATTAAATTGCATATGATTTAAATATTTTTATTTGATCATGATGTGGAGCTCAAGGCAAAGGCCCCACAATGGATTTAGTATCGGCGATTAAAATTGATGCCAATGATTTATGTGTTAGTCAGGCACAATATGTTTGAGACATCATGTGAAATGAAAATTAATAAAAATACCACAACTAGCTATGTGCCGCAACGTTAAAGAGATGGGGTTATGATTTCACAAGGAATAGGGAGGGGAAAATATTCAAACCTTTGAGCCTATGGGGAAAAGCCAATGTCTAAGGGAAAAACCCATAAGTTGTCAACTACCCATTTTGTCCTTTTGTGCCCAGTCATCTAGAAGTGGTTAAAGAAGTTATCTCCTTGGGATGGGAAAGGTATGGAGGTCAAATTCGAATTTGGGAAGCCACCCATTTTTGGAAAACATGTTTTCGGCTTGTGGGGCAAGTAAATGCTTGGAAATGCATGCCCAAGCCAATATGTACCCATGCCTTTCATTCGTCACCCATTGTTATTCACGTGGAGGCTATCGCATGGAGGGGAAGCTTGCAGAGCTCTCTCTCTCCCTCACGATTTGCTATTTTTCTTCATTTTCTCCATGCCCAAAATTCGTTTTCTGTGTTGCTGGGCGAATGGGAAGAAATGGGACACAAATTTGGGGCTTGAGGAGGTCGTTTTCCCCCTGTGAGCAAGATGGGAGCTCTCCTCATGTTTTTTGCAGTTTCTCCATTATTCTCCATGGCTGGGAAGTCATTTTTATGTTGTTGAGTGCATAGGTAGCATGGATTCATGCTTTTGGTGTTTGTTGGGGCCATCTTTGTTTGCCTCATGAAGCTAATGCTTGCTGGGCATTTCCCCCTCATGATTTATGTTGTTTCCTCATTGTTCCATACCCAAAATTCGTTGGTTTGTTGCTTAGTGGTTAGGGAGCCACGATTTCCCATTTTGTGGGTGAATGAAGGTCATATTTTCTCCTGTTATGTCCACACACATTTTCTGTGTTCTGATTTGCAATTTGGAGGTTTATGGTGGTTGAGTTTCTCCCATATTTCCCAAGAATGATTCGTGGAATTGGATTTGCTCATGCAGGGCTGTTTTCCCCTCATCCATTCTGTTTTGGTTTCCCAAGAACGTTTTGTTCATACCCAGCTGTTAAATGGTGTTCCATGTTTGATTGGCAGGTTGGCTTGGATGGGTGGGTCCAAGGAACCATCTATTAATTGATTGATTGTGTGTTGATGTAAAGTTCTCTTGGGTTGAGTAAGTCCAAGGAACCGATGTGTTGTTGGTTTGTTTCCTTAGTAGTCAGTGAAACCCAATTTCTTGTTGGCTTGGCTGGACAGTCTCTGAAACCCAACGGTGTGTTGGCTTGACTGTGGATGCATGGTTTTGGCTATGTGTGAGCCTGTTGTTCCCTAGTGCCTTGTGGAATAATTCCCATCTCGAGGGTGGCAGTGCTGCTGAAAGATTGATGAGCACATTGGCGTATGGTTGGGTGGAACATTGCAGCGATGTAGCTAGTCGCGGGACAACTTCTTTTCAAGATAAGTATTCTTGTGCTTAATCTCTGCAAAATATTTGTTTTATGAATTAATATGAACATGTTGAATGATTCAATGAATGTGTTTATCTTCTGCTGTGTATGTACGTGTATAATGCATTTGTATATGTATTTTTATGTTCAATGCATTTTTAATTATCATGTGCATGGGGCTAGATTGCTCGTTTGACAGCAACAAATTAGTCGCTCCCTCTCCAGCATCGGTATGAGGGGTGGGGACGTGACAAAATGAGGTGGAAATGTTTCCCCCTATAATAGGAGACCTCTTCCAAACTCATAAACGTCACTTTGGTTGGTGTTTTGGAGACTAACGAATATGCATGAATTAAATGGATCACCCTATTCCTCATGACACTATGGCCCACACTAGTAAATTGTTGTTTTGTTGATTGAGAGGTGTTGAAAGGGGGGATTGACATCACCTACCTCATGAGAGGTGGAACCTCCTCTGTGGTAAATCTCTTAAATTTTGGAGATACGCCAACATCGAGTATTCTATTCATGAAGTATGCGATTGTGACTTTGTTGACTTCGAACAAAACCAATGGTTTGGTGAAATATTGATTGGAGATCATTTCCTAAATCAACTCAAATACTATGAGTCATCTCAAAGCTCACGCCCTCTAGCTCGAGTTGAGGATTTTCCCTCCTTGTCCTGTTTTTCTATAAAAGCAATGCTCCTTCCCTATTGTAGAAGGGTGAGACTTTATTGAGCAGAGGCTAGAGAATTGTATTGTTTGTATTATCTTTTTGTTATTGAGAATAAAAGAGGATTTTCCAGGTCCATGTTGTGTGATGCTATCAATTGAGTGGATATATTACCTTGATTTCATGAGGTAATATGCATTTAGTCTTTGTGCACGTGCTTTATGAAAATCTAACGTATTGGTATCAATTTTGTATGAAGGATCGCTAAAACTTGTTTGACTTAGTTAATATTTTATTTGCAATAAGTTAGAGATTCAAGATTTATATTTATCATTTGTTTATGCTCATATTCTCTTGGTTTCTATCTTATTTCATTTCTATATTTATTGAGTTGTGTGCAAGTATGTTGCTAGTTGCAGGTCATCTAATTTGAAGAAGCAAATAGATTTCTTTCTCTTGTTCTTTCATATTTATTTCGAAAGATCAAACCCTCGGTGTCCCATATGTCAAAACCTTCGGTGTTTTCTTTGCTCAAGGATCCACATCGCTCTTCTGTTTCTATTCATACCTCCTTTTCTTTGGTTACCATTTTAACTTGAAAATTGAATTAGATCTATCATTTCAAAGTTAAAGTCATAATTAGATCTAGTTTATCTTGCAACGTAAATTGATGCTAGTTGTTTATAAAGAAGCATCATTTGCAACCTAGATCTAATATATATATATTCTTTGTTTCTTAGTTGCTTTCTTTTAAGATCCAAAGGCTAGGGTGAAAGTTTCATGTTTTGGTATTGAAAAGTTAAAATTTGCAAGATAAAACTGCTTTCTATTGGCTTCCCTAAAACTCAGCCGAGATATTCAAAGGAACTGTCCTTTTGAGTTAATTTTCCATTGCTTTAAAGTAGTTTAAGTTATAATTTTTTTATAATTTTTTTGTGTAGTATTTTACCAAACACTCTTAAAGTGTTTGGGAGCATTTTCTAATAAAGTCGTTGGTTGTTTTTTTTGTCTTTTGTCGAATAGTTAGAGAGGCATGCTGCTCAAATTTTTAACTTTCAAGCAAACTAGAGACTCTTTACTTACCCCTTCCTTTCATCCCCCTTTTCTCGATTTACTTTTTTCGAAGAAAAGTTGTAAATCCATTGATCTAAACTATGAGGATCACAGGTGTCCCAAGAAGATTTATTTTAAAATTGTAAAAACTGTAATAAAAGAGATCAAGAGGGTTGTGTTAAGCCTTCTACAATCCCCTTTTGGGGATCGATGTGGTGTTCTTAGTTAGCTTAGTTTAATTCCTCTTTGATAGTTTAGTTTCTTTTCATTTCACAATGAACGAAATACTTACTCCACGTTTTCCTGAATATCCCTCAAGGGGGAAATAGATTCGTAGTAGGATTAATTACAAAACAAGTTTATTTTCATCATTTCCTTTTAGTTATTTCTTTAGGTTTTTTAAAATTGACCCAGTTGTGCTCTCCCGAGTATCCCGAAAGGGGGAAAGAGATTCTTAGACGTGAGTAGTTATTTAGTAAACATCACATTAGTTTTTATAAAATTGATAGAGGCTCCTTCCTCGTATGCTCTACACCGTTGCAACTTGTTTGATCAACTGGTTGTACCACAAAGAGATATGAGTGACTAGAATAATAGAAATCCATATAAGCTTGTTCTTCAGAAACTGAGAGGTCGCAAAGGGTGATTACCATAGAGTCATGTGGATACTCCAAGCAGGTTATGCCTTGCCCCATTAGACATTTGGTAAAGTCGCTTTAGCGCTCATTTCAATAGAGCTTGCCTTATTGGTCCAAACCCCAATCAACACAATCCTTAATCAAGTGATCTAATAAAACTTAAAACTTACCAATGAGACACTATAATACTCACATTGAGACTACAACAAAAACCCTTATACACAAGCACTCCATATTTAGCGACACTGGTCTTCTGCATTTTTATGGTCAAATCAATTTCCGCATATTTTCATGAATGATTTTTAAACTATCATTGTAGTTGTTATTATAATTCATTTGCAGTAGCTCATTGTTAAGGTTCCATTTCACGTTTAACTCCTAGAATTAATCTTTCTTTCGTAAATTAAAAACCATAGATTTTATTTTACTAGGGACCACCCCCGTTGGCTTCTCTAGGAGTTAGCCTAGATGGAGGAGTTGAGTATCAGGTGACACCACTTGGCTCTAGCTTTCCCCTAAGGTCGAACCTAGTGGCTTAAATATTTTTTCCACGTGACCTGAGGTACGAATTAGGCGTTAACATTTTGGCACTGGTATAGTTTACTCTCTTTTGCATTAGTCAATTTCACAATGTGTCTTGAATGATTTGTCTATTCTTTAAAGGTTGATAAGAATATTTTATTTACAGTAATTGGTTGGTAACATTTTAATCTATTTCATTTCAAACTCCTAGAATAGTTGTTTTCTTTTACTCCCATATATAAAAACAACCATAGATTATTTTTCATAGGAACCACCCCCCTAGCTTCGCTAGGAGTTGGCCTAGACGGAGGATCCGAGTATCATATTACAACACTTAGCTCGAGCTTTCCCCCAAGGTCGCACCCAGTGGATTGAATATTTCTTCCACGTGAATTGAGGTGTGAATTAGGAGAAAACAACATGCCCATGACTTTGATGAAATAAAACTTCATCTCAATGTGTTCTATCATAACACATAGGGTTTTTCGAAAAGCTTGACTATTAACAGCTAATAATTGTAGGCTCAAGTCTTCAACCCTAGTAGGTATCTTCCGAAGCTACACTACTTCTCACTAAGTATTACTATCCCCAATACACTTTGCTTAGTACTAGTTGAAATACACCTTGCTTCTGTATTACTAGCCACAATACTATTGGCTTATGTAGTACTAACGACAATATACATAGCTTATCTCAAGATAAGACAATAGTTGGATAGCACAATAGGTCTACCATGTATCAAATACAATAAAGAACCTATTATAATGTACCTCAAAGGTACTCAAACATATGCCTAGTTAGTAAGCATAAGTACAACAGGTCTACTAGGTACTTTAATATACCAACCAACTACTTATTTAAAGTAGCACCATTTGGATTTGATCCAAAATGCAGTTTATCTAAACTAGAAACTATGGATTTTATATCCATCGTAAAAAAACATTAAATGTGTAATTATCATGCAGAAAGAAAATCTTGTCTTTTCTTTCAATCTTCAACATTTGTTGACTTCAAGAATCTTTGCCCATCCAAAGAAGTTCTTAGTGAGCTTTCCATTTCTGGTGATGTTCTTCAAGGCCTAATCACTTTCATAGTTATTTCATATCACAACACCCTACATAGCCAAATGCATGGCTATCTAAACTATCCAAGAGGTTTAACTATTCTTTGACATTTCATACTATAAATCTTCTTGAGTATCCAATAGTTTTCAAGACTTTGACCTTGTCTTTGCTCATGTGGATTTTCTCCACAAGATGTCACACCCCCTGGATTCCTGAGTCATGTACCATGAATAACTGGTTTAGGGACTTTTAACTGTTGTTTCCTATGAAGATACATCAATACTCCCTCTTCAACTAGAGGATTCTTTTTATACTATACCAAGCTTGTCCTGGAGAAAGGATTAGTAAATATGTTGGCAATTATGCTTATCCGTGGATATGTACATGACTTACATAACTCCTTTATGTACCATGTCTTGGATATAAATGACTAGGAACTTTGTAAAGTTTTACTTATTTACAATATACTCTACTCTATAGAAACATATTTGATGTGATCTTTCTTAATCACTGTACTAGTCAGAATCTATTTATCCATGAAAGTTTCTTTCACTAATCGAGACATGTCTGAATCCACATACACTTGTACCAAGTAGGTAACACAACACATGCTTTGTAGAACATATCTATGTATTGAGTGTAAAGCATATAACTGATCCTGGAACTTGTAAAGATATATCTAACATCTATACAAATCTAAACAAGAATAATATTTATCTTTATTTGTGTGATCATGGATTTATAATCCATTGTTCTTGAAACCTTTCAAGAACTCTATTGAACATTTTCTCAAAAGAAGAAAATCTTATCTAATGAACGTTACACCTCTAAACTTAAGAATCATCAAATATTATTACATATAGATTCCTTTTGAATGTGAGTACCATACATGGTTTCTACATAGCAAGAGGTTAATTTAACCAATTCCTTTGGTTTTTTCTCAGGAGCTAGAAAAATTAGCTTCAACCTCTCAACATCTAGTATGCAAAAATCCTCCATCATAGAAACTCATACTCCTATATACCTAACACATATGAATATAATTAAGATAAATATATTACCTTCATGAGTCTTTACATTTATCCTAATAGAATAAGGGATTCTATTATGTCTTTTTCTTAAGAAACATAGGAACTTCCCGATCTACTCTTTTTCAGAATCAACCATCTGAATGACTCCACGTCTTTCTATTCTTGAAGGTCACGACATATGTTTTTCCCTACGAGAAAAATTATTCAAATGATTAATAACATTACATAACCAAGAAATGTAATCACATGAAAACTTTCAACATGTTGGTAATGGTTCACACAGTTATGTATATGGGCTAAATCAATGTTTTGACATAACCCCATTCATATATTATATAATATTTTGAAACCCTATATCAGTTAAAAAATTCATATTTTATGAAGGAAATATGCAGCCCCATATTCACATCTCATGAAGTAATTAAGCATGAAGCCCTCTATCTGATATATTATGACTAATCATGCAGTCCTATGTTCACAACTCATGAAGAAAGCATGCAACCCTCTATCCCATGTCTTATGAAGAAAATTTCAGCTTTATATCAATCCTATATAAGTATATATTTGTACTACATAAGTATTGTATTAGTCTTATATTATGTCTCATAATATGGACTAATGAGATCGACATAATGCTAATAAAATACAAACAATAATGTATATGATCAACACAATTCCAAAGTCTAGGAATACAGATCTCTATATGATAGTCATGAAACATAATAAAAAAACCTTTAAAGCTGATTTATAAGGGCATATAACAATCAAAATATAAAGTACTTATATTTTATTGGTTTCTGTGGGCTCCCTCTTGATCTTTGCACCCTTGCAGACAATAACGGAGTCCTCCTTTATTCACTTGAATGGAAGAGCTTCTTTGTAGTGAAAGGTTTTCTCCATTTCTTCATTCTTGTTGTGAGGACAAGATTCTCCTCTTTAGTGTACATAATATTTCTTTGGATGTGCCCCTCTTCTTGACTCAATGCCTTCTTTTTGAAAATATTGGTGGGTGTATCAAAACACCCCCTTGCGGTCTTCAACAGAATGATCATGGACATGAGATTTTCCTTAGCAAATCAAAGAATATGTTGGGCCTTTGCTTGATTCTTCTTGAAGTTGATTCACCCTTCATTGGTGGTAGGCTACTCTACCACATCAGTTGTTGTTTTTTCCTAGGTTCCTTTAAAATATAACTTTGCATTATCTTATCACACTTCACTTCCCTCCATCCATATTTTGTATTAATATTGATCTCAAGGAGGATGTTACTATGAAACAACAAACAGCCTAAGCAATGAAACAATCCTCAATCATTTAGTTAACCAAGTCTAGTAACAATTGGGAATCCCACAGTGTGCTTGATTCTTAGTAGTTTCAAAATTATGTAATGTTTTGGAAAGTAGTCATTTTGCTAGGAAATTATAAAATATGATATATACTTGTAGGATAGATAGGTATAGAAATGAAATTATGAAACCGACAACTAGACTAAATAATAGCGTTGATATTATGAGATATTGTTCAAATATTTTGTCTCTGGACTTTATTTTGTTATATATTTTCTTGTCAAGGATTATTCGGCTACAATCCTACTTCAATACAAATTTATAACCATTTTTGTTTAAAATAATAATAATAACAACAACAAAAACACAATGTATAATTTGTACAAATATGACCTCGAGTATGTCTTGCTTATGAAATTTTTTTGTTTCACCATTTAGTTGTGAATGAAAGATTTAAATTATTTTATAAACCTCAACATTTTCACTAAGTCCTTTAAAAGTGTGTGAACAAGAATAATGATCAATTATAATTGACAAGGCAACTCAAAATACTAAAAAGAATTGTTAGAAAACAAGTTTTTTGTTTTAGGTGCACCAATGGAATTTAAAAAAAATAAAGATTACCAAACCATACAATTTTCGAACCACTAAAATAGTGCACTCATATTGTCTTTGAGTAAAATGCAAACCATTCATGCACATTAAAGGGATGCCTTTCAATGACTAAAAGATATTAAAAGGAGGTGATACAACCTACGCTTTTGAGAAAGTATTGACTCATTAGATGACGCACAACATTACATCTTTCACTTCTTGGCCAGTAAAAATGTCTGTGGAATTTAACATATAGGAATAATGTGCCTTTCGAAGTCCTATGGGCTTATCCATACACATGATTTAAATTATATAGAAATCCATTTTTCAAATGGTATTGTAAGAATAGACCACGAGTAATCAAATTGGGTTGGTGTAAAGTAAAGGACGAAGGTGCATGCCTATATCAAAATTTAGTGGGCACTAGAAAACTAATGTTATTAATTAACAACCATAAGTACCAATAAGATTGAGTTAACCGAAAGGTACAATTTTAAAATCCATAAAGTTAGGCACACACCATCAAAAGTGATGCACTAACATAAGAAGAAAAATAACGTTGGTGCAACAAACAATACAATACTAATCCTCCCTTTTGTTATCTAAGAACTAACGGTTATGCTCATTGATTTCCTATGTTAGTTTTTTTGTGTGAATTTTTTGTATTAGAGATGTTAAGGCCTAAATGTGGGAATTTATCATTGACTAAGGCATGTCAATAATTAATGAATCACAACCAATCGTTGTGTTGATTACGATGTTCATAAATTGTGTGCATTGCATCATGCCTATGTTGGCCGCAACCTGGACAAGCTTTATGTTATTGGTGAGATAGGGTCGCTAGATAAGTTGGGATATTATTTATTATATTACACAAGGAACACCCTAATAATCAAGTAAATAACAAAGTCAAATCGGTCTCAGCCATTTTCACTTTACCAATGATTTCAATAACAAGTTAGATATGATAATTTTTATCCTATTTAAGTTCCATGTTGACTTGAACTTGATAGAGAAAAGAATATTATCACCTAAAAGGGTGGCTTTCCAACATGCTTTCAAAGGGAACACAGGGTGGGAATGGTATATATAGATATTTGAGCATTAGTGTAAGAGACATAGCTCAAGAGAGTAAAAGGAGGCCCTAAATCAGATTTAAAAGTGCTTAAATAGATCTATTTTAAGCCTTAACCAACCCTAAAAAATAGATGGTGGACCCACTTAAAGTCTTCCAATAGATGATCAACTCCGAGGGGTCAAATATTGGAATTTTCCTTGTTTTTTCTAGCCTTCAAACCTTGTCGATTTTATTTGTTGTACCTATTATATCAAATCTAAAAATTGCAACAAACTTTCCACAAAAAAATTAATATTTCAGAATCTAGCCACAGAAGGGAGGCACCCTCAAGGATCCTCCTAGGAACATAGGGGGCACATTTTTTGGGTAGATTAGAATTTCCAAAGATGTAATATTTTTTGAGATGCAATTTTTTATATTTTTAGCATTTTCATAATATTATATTTTTTGTACTATTTGAACTAGCCGGCGGGAAGTTTCACTAACTGTTGGGTATGTGTATTTCCAACCGTCAACACATATGTTGTAGGATAGAAATCAAAGCGCACATTCCTTCTCTATGTATGTGCCCAACCACACAAAGGACTCGACAATTGATTTGAACACACACCAACAACAATGCCAATAAGCCAATGCATCTACTGCAGATATATTACAGTTAGGATATATGATTAAATCATGGTATGTGTAACACCCCGGTTTTGACCCCATTTGCATTAAAATGTATATGATGTAAATAATGTTATTTAATCATGGTGCGGAGCTCAAGGCAAAAGCCCCACCATCGATTTAGCGTTTTATGTTTCAACAATTAAAATCGATGTTGATGGTATTTCATGCTAGCCAGACACATTATAATTTTGGACATCATGTAAATTAGCAATTAATAAAAAAATACCCACAACTAGCTATGCCAATGCAACATTAAAGAGATGGGGGCATGATTTCACAAGGAATATAGAGGGAAATAATTCAAACCATTGAGCCAAATGTCAAAGGGAGAACCCATCAAACTCTCAACTACCAATTTTTTTCTTTAGTGCCCAATCATTTATTTCTTCTAGAAGTGGTTGAGTTAGTTAATGCATGGGGATGGGAAGAGTATGGCAATCAAATTCGAATTTGGGAAGCCACCCATTTTTGGAAAAACGTGTTTTGACTTATGGGGAAAGGGTTAAAGCATGGTAATGTGTGAACTTTTATAAATGATAATAAACTAATTATCTACAAATCCATTAAGAATTAGATAATGGTGTAATGAAACATTAGTTTTCATTGTGAATGAGATTTTATATGGTATATTTTTTTAGATTAAAAAAAATACTTTTATCTTATTTATTGCATTTTCTTTAAAGGTCATTTATTATTATTTTAGCATCTCATAAGTATTGACAATACCGCGACTCCCCATATCTATCTTCATTTATTTTTTTAATTTCAATTTTTTTGAACACGTTTTTCAGAGACACTTTAAGATTGTTTTACATTTTTTAAAATTTTATTTTATGTTATATTTTAATTATTATTAAATTATTAATATAAATAATATTTATGTCTGCGACCCAAAAAACTATCATTTTAAAACTTCAAAATCAATATTTTTTTATATGAATATGAAAATAATATACAATTGATTGTTAAAATTGTTTTAAAAATTTTTTAAATACATTTTTTTATTTTTTTTTAATATTTTTTGAATACATTTATAATAACATAATACATTTAACTTGCCACAAAGTGAGACACGTTACCATGCTTTTACCCGCAAGTTATTTCCTAGAAATTTTGTCCATCCCATTATGCATTCACGTCCTCCTCTTCCTCACGCATTTTTTGGAGCTCTTGTGTTTTTCCCTCACATTTTCAACAGTTTTCTTCTTTTTTTCCCCATGGCTGGGAAATCGTTTTTGTAATGCTCAGTGGCTGGGGCTCTTCCCTTCACGTTTTTCTATTCTTTCCTCATTTACAAGGCGGGGAAATTCATTTTTGGTGTTGCTCAGTGCCTGGGAAGATAGATCCACGATTTGTGGGTTTAGGGAGGTTGTTTTTGTCCTTGTAATGCCCATGGACGTTTTGTGAAATCGTAGTTGCTCACCCAGGGCATATTTCACCATTTACCAGTCCGTTTTTGGTTGCAAACTATTTTCCTTCATACCCAACATGTGTATTTTTGTTGTTGTGTGCACACTTGTGTTTTGTTGTTTTGTAAATCCTTGCTTTGGTCTGAATCGTTAGGACTGGAAGAGGCTAGAATTGGCTTGATAAATATAGTGAAGAGAGGGACCTCATAGAGAGATCAAGAGGGGCTCGTTATCCTTTCTGCACACCTTGAAGAGCACTAGAAGGGAAGGTATGGCTCGAGGGAACTGTGTAGCAGTCACGGGGGCGTCACCTAGGGACTAATATGATATCACGTCCGTTCATATTGGGGGGTTTAAAATTAAAAAATTAAAAGTCAATATATTGGTGGTATATTAGGGGTAAAAAGGGTTTTTTTTTAACTATATAAATATCCAATATGTTGGGGGATATTTTATTCCACAATCCTGCCCGCACCCTTCACCAGTCCTCCAAGCCTGCCTGCACCCTATGTATGCTGCATAGGTATTCCTGTGGTTTTCTGCCCGCACCCTTCACCAGACCTCCAAGCCTGCGTGCACCCTACGTATGCTGCATAGGGTTTTCCTATGTTTTTCTTCCCGTGCCCTTCACTAGTGCTCCAAGCCTGCGTGCACCCTGCGTATGCTGCATAGGGTTTTCCTATGGTTTTCTCCATCGTTTTTCTGGGTTTTCTCCATCCTGTTTTTTGGATAACGAGGGCGTTTTTTCAAATTGTAGCAGTGTTGGTCCTTGGGTTTTATGTGGGTTTTCTCCATCGTGTTTTTTGGCTAGCTTATCCAACTTCTTCTATGATGATGGATTTTCTGGTTTTTCGAGCTTATCAGGCTTGTCGAGCTTGTTCGGCTCCTCATATAGACTTTATTGCTTTCCTTCTCCTTTTGAGAAAATAGATTCGGTGCTTTCCTCTTTTGGTTGCAGGTTTGGTGCTTTCCTTCTAGTGAGATATACCATTGCATTTGGCTACCATTGCATACTCTATCTATTTCCATCCATTTGATCGGCAGTGAGAAATTGGCATATTCAGCGGCAGTGAAAGCTATTTCATATGCATTATCCAAGGGCCTTTTTTCAAATCGTAGCGATGTTGGTATATCATTCTCATAGAAGGAACATTTTTCCAAGGGAGGATGAAGTTGCAAGCAGACGATATTGGCAGCATTTTGATCCTGCATGGACTAGAACTAAGCAAGATGAAGCTTGGAGTCGTAAAGGGAATCCTGTTGTTGGACCAATTCTTGGATATTCACCAGTTCAGCTACATCCTACACCACATGGGACTCCTGTGGGCCAGCCTCTTCATGTTTGGGGACATCCCACTATAGATCAATCGTGTAGTCACATGTCGCAGCAACTTCCTATGGGGACTCCTACTACATGGCAAGCACAAGATGGCTCTTTCTAGAAACATCCAGGGGTATAGTTGCAAATTTGAACCAGATTGCTTTTTATTCTTTTCTTTTGTTTCATGTTTGAATATGGTATATTTTGTCATATTATTTATGTGTTCATACAAAATAGCATCTGATACAACTTCTTGCAGGTATGCCTTGATGCTTGGGGTTGCCCCACACTTGGGATGCCATTCTACCCCCAACCCATGATGGTAGGTACTTGTACTTGGTGTGTAATTGTGAAAATTTAGAACTATTTGCATGCATAGTTGATAGTAATGGTTGCTTGTATGGAATAGATGCTACCTACAAATCATGGTCACAGATCAACCCCAAATCCAAATTCAACATTACAGGGTGTTTCAGTTCAACATACTCCAATCTCTAATCCACTTAATAATAATGGATCTCCTTTATGGAAAAAGTCCTTTAATGGTCACTCAGTAATGCTATTATCAACCTAAACTTTGACGATATAGCAATGTTATACGCATCATTGCATTACATCTTGTCTCTTGAATTTTTTTCCATATTGGTTAATGATTCAGTCTATTGTGTTCTAAAAAAAAATGAAATGGCAATATACTGATTTCACTAATTGATGGAATTATCTCTGTGCAGCCAAAATAGGTAATCGATGAATCTTTTAAAGAGGCTTTAAATAACCCTTGGACAGCTCTTCCTCTGGGCCTCGAACCTCCATCAATGGAGAGTGTTATGGCAGAGCTCCAGAGACAAGGAATTAGTAAAATTCCACCCCCTGCTTCATAAAAAACCATTAGAATGTAGTTGGAAAGTCAAAAAGTTTAGAATGCAATGGGAATTTGACCAGCAACAAGTATCCCTTGTCAGATCAGAATGAGTCCTTTCCAGTGCTTGTACTACTCTTTACCCCCTGCAAAAAGGGCTCATTTTTCCTCAGAGATTATCTACACCTCACATGGTCCATATTTTTCTCAAGGGAGTCATTGAAGAACGCATCAAGTTGAAGAAAACACAAGCCCTGCAAATGAAACATCTGGAAGAGCTCAGCCTAAGCACTCACTGCAAAATCATGTTATGTTATTGAAGCTTCGAAAGCCAGTTGGTTTGATCATTTCTTCGAGGTATAGAATTGTATTCAAGTGTTCCAAGCTTCACTTGAATACTTCGTAATGGGCACATGTACACAGCCCATTATTTCAATGATGTGCAATGCCTGAGCAAAATATTGCTATTCAATATTTGGGGGTTATTCCACCTATTTATTGTAATCTCCTAAGGATTTTCCTAAAGGCCTCACGGTTATGGTATTAGATGAGGACACTGAGGCAGCTCTTGAAACCAAGTCCAGACTGGAAGGTTTTGAATATGTTGGTAAGTTTGATTAAAATCCTTAAATGCACGTAAATATTGGCAGAGACACCATGGAGTAAGCTTCAATGTACAGGACTTATTGATCATGGGGATCTCATTTGAAAAATCTCAAATCTGGAACTGGACTCAAAGGTTTCAAGTTTTCATTATTGCTCTACTGATCAGATAATTTTGATGAGATCTCAAGAATTTTGTCAACATGGTGTTGCATTTGAGGTCTTGTATCTCTGGACTAACTTTATAAAAGCTTAAGTATGGAATGCTCTTCAGCAATGACAGAGAATTTGGGGAGTAACAAACTGGATAGTGCTATGTTGGATAGTATAGAGGAGTAACATAGTTGATAATGCGATAATGCTAAGTTGGACCAACAAGCTATTATGAAATAGTTGATCCATGGCAATTAGTGATCTCAAAGTCTCATGGACCCATTTCATTTCCAAGTATAGAACAAATCCTACGAAAGGATCTGAGGCTTATTGTTAGATTGTCTTACTTTTTATTACTAGCTAGGGTGACTAGGTGTGAAGTTGGGGAGTTGATTCTGCCAGTACAATTTGTTGGGTTGATCTATCATATGTTGCATAGGGTGTATTGGATATGAACATTGGCACAGATTCATCAAATTTTAGGTTTGATATACCCTTTGAAATTTAAAAAGGTTCAAAGATGTATATCTACAATTAACACAAATAACCTACATATCAAATATGAAAAGTCTAAATATGCAACCCTGAGCTTCCCATATGGATGGGTTTGTGCTAATGGCAAATAGGCACATTCTACAACCCAAATATGATTCACGCGTCACGGGCCCTATAGCCTAGTAACCCATGGATAAACATAGCTACAATCATAATTTTTCTTACAAGTATTTGCATCCAATTCCATAGTTGTCATTTTTTTTTGCATAATCTTCCTTCATAAGCCAAGATATATCAGATTTAGAATATAGGGGGAGGTTTGTTGTTCTGTACTAGCTGTTCTTGTTGGGGTTTTTTCTTTTGAAATAGTGTCAGATCTGTGTAAATAATATGCCTTGTACCTGGTTCCCTCTTTCCTTCACTGGAGTTCTCTTTTTGTTTTTTTCCATTTTCTGTTTATGCCTATGGAGGTGTTGTTGATCAAGTTTTAGTGATGGTCTGTGGAAATTTCCACCTTCTCCAACGAAACAGAGGAACTGGCTATGGTTGCAAATGAGACTAATTCATTCCACATTGCTTTGGTTGAGGTAAGTTTATTGGATTTCTTGTTGCTTTTCTACTGGAAATTTCTCTGTCCATAAATTAGCAACTACTAAGTTTCTTAACAATACCCTCTATTCTCTGCTGTCTGTGGCCTGGTTTTAATCTCGTCCTCTTGGTTGTAGGTGAGCACAGGTAATAGCTGTGGCAGTTTTGGGTTCCTCCAAACCATGGGGTCTTGGAGGAACAATCATTACAAACATAAAAAATTATTGCACCCTGGATTTGTTGGTAAACAACAAAACCATACAACTGCCTTAAATAACATTAACAACAAAGGGAACCTCATGCTTTCTAAAAATATACTTATTGAGTAGACAGTTGTCAATTATAAGTGCACATTCTGTGAGGATGCTGTTGAGAAATGATTCATTTATCTATTATGACCAGGGGTATTATATGCAGAAATATCGTTCTCACAGAAGGCACATTTTGCCAAGGGAGGATGAAGTTGCAAGCAGACGATATTGGAAGCATTTTGATCCTGCATGGACTAGAACTAAGCAAGATGAAGCTTGGAGTCGTAAAGGGAATCCTGCTGCTAGACCAACTCTTGGATATTCACCAGTTCAGCTACATCCTACACCATATGGGACTCCTGTGGGCCAGCCTCTTCATGTTTGCAGACATATGACTATGGACATGTACACAGCCCATTATTTCAATGATGTGCAATGTATGAGCAAAATATTGCTATTCAATATTTGGGGGCTATTCCACCTATTTATTGTAAACTCCTAAGGATTTTCCTAAAGGCCTCATGGTTCTGGTGTTGGATGAGAACACTCAGGCAGCTGCTGAAACCAAGTCCAGATCGGAAGGTTTTGAATATGTTGGTAAGTTTGATTAAAATCCTTAATTGCATGTAAATATTGGTAGAGACACCAGGGAGTAAGCTTCAATGTATAGGACTTCTTGATCATGGGGATCTCGTTTGAAAAATCTCAAATCTGGAACTGGACTTAGAGGTTTCAAGTTTTCATTATTGCTCTACTGATCAGATAATTTTGATGAGATCTCAAGAATTTTGTCAACATGGTGTTGCATTTGAGGTCTTGAATCTCTGGACTGACTTTATAAAAACTTAAGTATGGAATGCTCTTCAGCAATGGCAGAGAATTTGGGGAGTAACAAACTGGATAGTGCTATGTTGGATAGTATAGAGGAGTAACATAGTTGATAATGCGATAATGCTAAG
This sequence comes from Pseudotsuga menziesii, assembly GCA_001517045.1. Lineage (NCBI taxonomy): Eukaryota > Viridiplantae > Streptophyta > Pinopsida > Pinales > Pinaceae > Pseudotsuga > Pseudotsuga menziesii. The sequence goes on along the minus strand of LPNX010593154.1, from coordinate 627,564 downwards.
TTGGACCAACAAGTTATTATGAAATAGTTGATCCATGGCAATTAGTGATCTCAAAGTCTCATGGACCCATTTCATTTCCAAGTATAGAACAGGTCCTATGAAAGGATCTGAGGCTTATTGTCAGACTGTCTTACATTTTATTACTAGCTGGGGTGACTGGGTGTGAAGTTGGGGAGTTGATTATGCCAGTACAATTTGTTGGGTTGATCTATCATATGTTGCAAAGGGTGTATTGGATATGAACATTGGCACAGATTCATCAAATTTTAGGTTTGATATACCCTTTGAAATTTAAAAAGGTTCAAAGATGTATATCTAGAATTAACACAAATAACCTACATATCAAATATGAAAAGTCTAAATATGCAACCTTGAGCTTCCCAGATGGATGGGTTTGTGCTAATGGCAAATAGGCACATTCTACAACCCAAATATGATTCACGCATCAGGGACCCATATAGCCTAGTAACCCATGGATAAACATAGCTACAATCATAATTTTTCTTACAAGTATTTGCATCCAATTGCATAGTTGTCAATTTTTTTTTTGCATAATCTTCCTTCAGAGGCCAAGATCTACCAGATTTAGAATATAGGAGGACGTTTACTGTTCTGTACTAGCTATTCTTGCTGGGATTTTTTCTTTTGAAATAGTGTCAGATTTGTGTAAATAATATGCCTTGTACCTGGTTCCCTCTTTCCTTCACTAGAGTTCTCTTTTTGTTTTTTCTATTTTCTGTATATACCTGTGGAGGTGTTGTTGATCAATTTTTAGTGATGGTCTGTGGCAGTTTCCACCTTCTCCAGTGAAACAGAGGCATTGGCTGTGTTTGCAAATGAGACTAATTCTTTCCACGTTGCTTTGGTTGAGGTAAGTTTATTGGCCTTCTTGTTGCTTTTCTACTGGCAATCTCTCTCTCCATAAATTAGCAACTACTAAGTTTCTTAACAATACCCTGTATTCTCTGCTGTTTGTGGCCTGGTTTTAATCTCGTCCTCTTGGTTGTATGTGAGCACAGGGAACAGCTGTGGCGGTTTTAGGTTCCTCCAAACCACAAGGTCTTGGAGGAACCAATCATTATAAACATAAAAAAATTATTGCACCCTGGATTTGTTGGTAAACAACAAAACCATACAACTGCCTTAAATAACATTAACAACAAAGGGAACCTCATGCTTTCTAAAAATCTACTTATTGAGTAGACAGTTGTCAATTATAAGTGCATATTCTGTGAGGATGCTGTTGAGCAATGATTCATTGATCTATTATGACCAGGGGTATTATATGCAGAAATATCATTCTCATAGAAGGCACATTTTTCCAAGGGAGGATGAAGTTGCAAGCAGATGATATTGGCAGCATTTTGATCTTGCATGGACTAGGACTAAGCAAGATGAAGCTTGTATTCGTAAAGGGAATCCTGCTGTTGGACCAATTCTTGGATATTCACCAGTTCAGCTACATCCTACACCACATGGGACTACTGTGGGATAGCCTCTTCATGTTTGGGGACATCCCACTATAGACATGTACACAACCCACTATTTCAATGATGTGCAATGTATGAGCAAAATATTGCTATTCAATATTTGGGGGTTATTCCACCTATTTATTGTAATCTCCTAAGGATTTTCCTAAAGGCCTCAGGGTTCTGGTGTTGGATGAGGACATTGAGGCAGCTGCTGAAACCAAGTCCAAACTGGAAGGTTTTGAATATGTTGGTAAGTTTGATTAAAATCCTTAATTGTACGTAAATATTGGCAGAGACACCATGGAGTAAGCTTCAATGTACAGGACTTCTTGATCATGGGGATCTCGTTTGAAAAATCTCAAATCTAGAACTGGACTCAGATCATTTTGATGAGATCTCAACAATGTTTTCAACATGGTGTTGCATTTGAGGTCTTGTATCTCTGGACTAACTTTATAAAAACTTAAGTATGGAATGCTCTTCTGCAATGGCAGAGAATTGGGGGAGTAACAAATTGGATAGTGCTATGCTGGATAGTATAGAGAAGTAACATAGTTGATAATGCGATAATGCTAAGTTGGACCAACAAGCTATTATGAAATAGTTGATCCATGGAAATTAATGATCTCAAAGTCTCATGGACCCATTTCATTTCCAAGTATAGAACAGGTCCTACAAAAGGATTTGAGGCTTATTGTCAGACTGTCTTACTTTTTATTACTAGCTGGGGTGACTGGGTGTGAAGTTGGGGAGTTGATTCTGCCAGTACAATTTGTTGGGTTGATATATCATATGTTGCATAGGGTGTACTGGATATGAACATTGGCACAGAGTCATCAAATTTTAGGTTTGATATACCCTTTGAAATTTAAAAAGGTTCAAAGATGTATATCTACAATTAACACAAATAACCTACATATCAAACATGAAAAGTCTAAATATGCAACCCTGAGTTTCCCATATGGATGGGTTTGTGCTAATGGCACATAGGCACATTCCACAACCCAAATATGATTCACGTGTCAAGGGCCCATATAGCCTAGCAACCCATGGATAAACATAGCTACAATCATAATTTTTCTTACAAGTATTTGCATCCAATTCCATAGTTGTTAAATTTTTTTGTTGCATAATCTACCTTCATAGGCCAAGATCTATCAGATTTAGAATATAGGAGGAGGTTTGCTGTTCTGTACTAGTTGTTCTTGCTGGGATTTTTTCTTTTGAAATAGTGTCAGATCTGTGTAAATAATATGCCTTGTACCTGGTTCCCTCTTTCCTTCACTGCAGTTCTCTTTTTGTTTTTTTCTGTTTTCTGTATATACTTGTGGAGGTAGTGTTGATCAAGTTTTAGTGATGGTCTGTGGCAGTTTCCACCTTCTCCAATGAAATAGAGGCACTGGTGGTGGTTGCAAATGAGACTAATTCATTCCACGTTGCTTTGGTTGAGGTAATTTTATTGGTTTTCTTGTTGCTTTTCTACTGGAAATATCTCTGTCCATAAATTAGCAACTACTAAGTTTCTTAACAATACCCTATATTCTCTGCTATTTGTGGCCTGGTTTTAATCTCATCCTCTTGGTTGTAGGTGAGCACAGATAAGAGCTGTGGCAGTTTTAGGTTCCTCCAAACGTGCTCCAAACTGCCTGTGATATACCAACCATTAGTAAGTATTTTTTTTAACCATGGGAACATCAACGTCTCAAGAGTATATCCAACAGCCTACAATCCAGATATACCAATAACTTGTGACTTATCAGAACCGAGACGTCCCTAATCCCACTGGGGTGAGCCTCTATCCCAGGGGTCACCTACCCTTCAAGCCTTGTCACAATAGGCCAATGAGCTACCCTATCCGACCGGTTTTGAACCTGCAACCTCCAGGGAGATAACACATATTATTAAGCATTAGGCCCATTAGTAAACATTATAGGAAGAATATTGAAGGAAATAGAGGGATGCCCTTTTTAATCTATCCTTTAAGTTTTGTCCGTCAACAATCATTAGCCTTGATGCCGCTTTTTATATTGTCATGCAGTGATGTCAAGCAGGAGCTTCCTGAGCACGACGATGAAGTGCATAGTAGTACATTTCTTCCTCTTATTTAGGTGCTACCTACTTGGCCATCGGTGCACTTTTCACGTCTGCTAAGTTTTATCTATGTGCTAAATGAACTTAAGACTTTTATTCATGAAACAACTCGGAGCATCAGAGTTCTTACAGAAACCAATATCTGAGGACAAGCTCAAAAATATTTGGCAACATGTGGTTCACAAGGTTTGTGCTTTTTTATTTGAGTAGTTTGACAAGCCAGTATGTTTAAGTTAATGGGACAAGAAAGAAGAGAGTAGTTGGTTGTGTAGGGATTATGCTTGCTCAACCTTCCCCTTCTCCTCCTTTGTAAGATATTGAATTGTTTTATTCTTTTGATATAAAAGTTGAACTGTATCCTTTTGTGCTATAGATGGATAAATCCATAGTTCATCAATCATGGTATATGTGCAGGCATTTAGTGAATGTGGTACTGTGCTTTTAGAATCTCTTAAACCAATTAAAGCAACTATTTTATCCATAATTCATCTGGGGCCTGAGCTCGCTAATGTTAAAAGCGCTCAAAACGAAGATTCATATGATGGAAGCAAAACTGAGGCCAGTACTCTACATGAGGTACAGTCTTGCATTCCCATTCCCACAGATTCCGTAAAGCAAGACACAAGCATTGAACCCTGTAATAGTGAAAAATTTCCAACTCATCAACTCCTCAACTAGAACAGGGAGGTAGATCCCCTTCTGAGGAGGATAAAACTCTTAGATTAGACGATACCACAAACTTCAAAGCTGGAACAACACATGCTGACAATAATTGTGAGTATGAAACTATAAGAGAGTTGAGATTAGACGTTGAAGCAACATTAGCCTGGTCATCTCAAGTTGATAGCCCAGCATTTGTAAAGAAAGAAACTCAGGACATGTATAGAATATCATTGAAAACAAGAAATAGTACCCAATGTGGGCTAAAATCTGTCGACATAACAAGCGACCAGTTGGGGAATGAAATTACTTCTAGGGTTACCAGTTTACACTCAAGATTTGAGACTGTAGATGTGTAAGTAGTTAATGCTCCTGGTATTGCAGAAGAGGAAGTGGGTTCTGCTGAAGGTTCAAAGAGTGACGATGAGAACATTGAAAAAGAAGCTATATTGTCTTCTTACGCTTGTAATTAAGAGAATGTAGATTCCAGTACAGAAGATATCAAGGGAAAGAAGAATAATACAGAACATGATTGCAAAAAGTCCAATATTGCTTCTAGCAAGAAAAAGTTGAAGGTAAGACTTAGCAAGAAAAAGTTTAGGGTAAGACCTCTATGTGAAGTGTATGGGTCAATTATTAAAGGACATTTCTAGCATGTGTGGACTAAAGGTATTTCTACATGTAGGTAGAATGGACAATGGACATGCATCGACGTTTTGTGCAAGCAGTGGAGCAACTCGGAGTTGATCAAGGAATTCCTTCAAGAACTTTGGAACTTATGAAAGTAGATGGCTTAACTCGGCATAATGTTGCTAGCCACCTATAGGTTAGTCATTCCGGGAATCTTCTTCCAAAATGGACCTTTTTATGATCAGATTCCTTGAATTGACTTTTTACCAAAATATGTCATAATGTTTAGATGTGCAATATGTTGTATGAGATATTTCTCAGTATGCAAGGCAGAAGATGTTCTGTGGCCTGGGGAAATTGTATTATAAACATAAAAAAATTATTGCACCCTGGATTTGTTGGTAAACAACAAAACCATACAACTGCCTTAAATAACATTAACAACAAAGGGAACCTCATGCTTTCTAAAAATCTACTTATTGAGTAGACAATTGTCAATTATAAGTGCACATTCTGTGAGGATGTTGTTGAGCAATGATTCATTGATATATTATGACCGGGAGTATTATATGCAGAAATATCGTTCTCACAGAAGGCACATTTTCCCAAGGGAGGATGAAGTTGCAATCAGACGATATTGGCAGCATTTTATACTACATGGACTAGAACTAAGCAAGATGAAACTTGGAGTCGTAAAGGGAATCCTGCTGCTTGACCAATTCTTGGATATTCACCAGTTCAGCTACATCCTACACCACATGGGACTCCTATGGGCCAACCTCTTCATGTTTGGGGACATCCCACTATAGATCAATCGCGTAGTCACATGTGGCAGCAACTTCCTGTGGGGATTCCTACTACATGGCAAGCACAGGATGGCTCTTTCTGGAAACATCGGGGGGTATAGTTTCAAATTCGAACCAGATTGCTTTTTATTCTTTTCTTCTATTTCATGTTTGAATATGGTATATTTTGTCATATTATTTATGTGTTGATACAAAATAGCATCTAACACAACTTCTTGCAGGTATGCCTTGATGCTTGGGGTTTCCCCAAACTTGGGATGCCATTCTACCCCCAACCCATGATGGTAGGTACTTGTACTTGGTGTGTAATTGTGAAAATTTAGAACTATTTGCATGCATAGTTGATAGTAATGGTTGCTTGTATGGAACAAAAGCTACCTGCAAATCATGGTCACAGATCAACCCCAAATCCAAATTCAACAATATAGGGAGTTTCAGTTCAACATACTCCAATCTCTGATCCACTTAATAATAATGGATCTCCTTAATGAACAGTCCTTTAATGGTCACCCGGTATTGCTATTATCAAGCTAATCTTTGACGATATAGCAATGTTATATGCATCATTGCATTAAATCTTGTCTCTTGAATTTTTTTTCAGATTGGTTAATGATTCAGTCTGTTTTGTTCTAGAAAAAAATGAAATGGCAATATATTGATTTCACTAATTGATGGAATTATCTCTATGCAGCCAAAGGAGGTAATCGATGAATCTTTTAAAGAGGCTTTAAATAACCCTTGGAGAGCTCTTCCTCTGGGCCTCAAACCTCCATCAATGGAGAGTGTTATGGCAGAGCTCCAAAGACAAGGAATCCCCCTGCTTCATAAACAACCATTAGAATGCAGTTGGAAAGTCAAAAAGTTTAGAATGCAATGGGAATTTGACCAGCAACAAGTATCCCTTGTCAGATTAGAACGAGTCCTTTCTAGTGCTTGTACTACTCTTTACCCCCTGTAAAAAGAGCTCATTTTTCGTCACAGAGATTATCTGCACCTCACATGGTCCATCTTTTTCTCAAGGGAGTCATTGAAGAATGCATCAAGTTGAAGAAAACACAAGCCCTGCAAATGAAACATCTGTAAGAGCTCGGCCTAAGCACTCACTGCAAAATCATGTTATGCTATTGAAGCTTCGAAAGCCAGTTGGTTTGATCATTTCTTCGAGGTATAGAATTGTATTCAAGTGTTCCAAGCTTCACTTGAATAATTCGTAATGGGCACATGTACATAGCCCATTATTTCAATGATGTGTAGTGTATGAGCAAAATATTGCTATTCAATGTTTAGGGGTTATTCCACCTATTTATTGTAATCTCCTTGTTGGAGGAGTGCATATCTTTGTGTGTGGGGGGGGGTCATAAAGTTCATTTTATTTAACAAAGAGGAGAAATACCATAGAGGGAGTAGCCTTAGTTCATTGTTAAGGAACCCTACACTTTTATGAATAATTATTTTGCATGGTGAGGGAAAAGAATGAATGTCGATTATCATGTCAATATACTAGGTAGAAATCTAAATGGGTATAAAAAATGTAAATGAAAAAATTGATACATGCAATATACAGTGAAAATAGGGGTTTTTTAAATTGGGAAGGCATATTGGCAGGGGGTTAAAAAAAAGATTTTGGGAGGTATTTTCCAATAATTTTTTAAAATAGGGGTATTGTTTCATATGCCATGAACAAACGTGCTATGGCATGGTTTCACTAAGTGAAGACCCCATGGGGGAATGAGAGTCCCAATTCCTCCAGCATAACAATGAAAAGATTCAAGTCTCCTCTCATGGACCTCCCTACCTCTATTTATATGCTTCTGAAGAGATAGGGTCGAAGACAAAGTAGTTACAACTGAAGGATTCAGTTGCATAACCACCCAAACTACCCAAATTTCGGTGGTTGACTAAAGTAAGCCATGGTTAGCTACAGTTTCCAATAAATGCCAACACAACCAAAGATGCGACACATTAATAATGTGACATTCAACGTTCATCAAGGGTTATGTCACATTTTGATGTTAATGTCTGGTTAACCAATTTCACAATGTGGCATAACATTCAATGAATGTCACAATGCAACACAACCCTTGAAATACATCACAATGCAACATAATGATAATTCCTAATAATGTGAGATTAGATGTTGAGGAAATTTCATGTAGCATTGTGAAGCATGGCTACATAGTTCACTAAAGTCTACCATGGTTAACTGTGGTCAAATTAAAATAAAGCATGAATAACCAGTCAACCACTATTAACTAAAGTTAAGCCTTAGTCGCTAAACTCAACCATGGTTGACTTTGTCCAAACTAAAGTCAAGCATGGTTTATGAAAGTCATCCATGCTTCTCTTTAGTGTTCGAATACGTCGACACAATGAAATATTTGACACAAATTAATAATGTGACATTCGATGGTTATCAAGGGTTATGTCACATTGTGACATTTATCAAGGGTTATCTTTCATTACAACGTTCATAAAGGGTTATGCCACATTGCGACATTGGTCAAGGGTTATCTTGCAGTACAAGAATGCCGAAGATGTGACATTCAATGTTAAAGAAATTTCATGTCACATTGTGAAGTATGGCCTTGTGGTTTACTAATGTCAAACATGGTTAGCTATGGTCAAACTTAATTCAAATATGGTTATCCAAAGTCAACTGCATTTAATCAAAGTCAATCCTTACTGGATAAAGTCAACCATGGTTGACATTGACAAAACTAAAGTCAAGCATGGTTGACAAAACTACACCATGGTTCGTTGCGGTGTCCATGGTGTCGATGTTTAGGAAATTTCATGTTGCATTGTGAATTATGGCCATGTGGTTTACTAAAGTCAATCATGGTTAACTATGGTGAAAGTAAAGTCAAGTATGGTTAACCAAAGTGAACCATGATTAACTAAATTCAAGCCTTGATCGTTAAAATCAAGCATAGTTGAATTTGGGAAAACTAATGTCAAGCATGGTTAGCTACAATTTTCGATACAAGTGCCAATGCAACCAAAGATGTGACACATAATAATGTGACATTCAACGTTTATTAAGGGTTATGTCACATTTTGATGTTTATGAATGGTTACTTTGCATTACAATTTTCTTTGAATATTATGTTGCATTGCGACATTAGTCAAGGGTTTTGCCACTTTGCAAGAATGCCTAATATATGAGACATTAATAATGTTATATTCCATGTTTAGAAAATTTCATGCCACATTGTGAACTATGGTCGTGTGGATCACTAAAGTTAAGAATGGTTAACTATGGCCAAGTTAAAGTAAATCATGGTTAAACAAATTCAACCACAGTTAACTAAATTCAAACATTACTTGAAAAAGTCAACATAAGCAATTACCAAGCCCAAAATGTATCATAAATAAGAAAAAGGTAGAAAGACAAGCAAAAATGAAAGAGAAAAAGAGAATATTATGGTATGTTTGCGATAATGTTTGATCCCAAAGTCATATTGGGGAAATCTTGGCGCCGTTGGAAAGTTCTTGTTGAGGGCTACAACTTTTGTGTTTTGAGCTTCATGAGATTCTTCACGGTTTGGTCAAGGCATGAATTTTTGTAAATATGGGCATGAGGAATCTCGAAAAGCATCTTTTCAAATATGCTTTCTGAAATGCATATTTTAAAGCATCTTATTAACCACATTTACTAGCAACAACCACATTAATTTTATTAATGTGTCCGATTACGCCGATAGGCATAAATTTATGCGCATACTATAAGGAAAAACATTAATATAAAAAGCATGTGCCTAATTTAAGCCTATCCATGTAATCATACACATTAATAAAATTAATGTGGTTGTTTCTAGTAGTAAGTAAATTGGATAATGGGTAGGGTTATTGCTCAAATTAATACCCTTGATGAAGGTCACAAATCTCGGTGCTATGAGGGGTAAGCACGAGAGAACACTAGTGTCCAATGTCACCACAACCTCGCTTCTCAACATTTTAGGTCAAACTCCTAAGGCCAAAGAGGAGTCCTAATTCTAGTAGAGGATATTTGCAAATACTCCAACACTAGACCAATACCCTTCATAAGTAACCTCTTGATGAAGAGCAGTGCCTTCTGGAGTCAAAACATTGAAGCGTAAATATAACACTTCAATAGGGTAGGATTTATAGTTCACTTTAATACCAATTTCAAGATCAACAATGTTGTTATGAAATTATAGAAGTCAATAACACTTTTGAAATAGATGAAAAAACCAACCAACCTTTACCAACTTATTGTATAAGACCTTGAGCATTAGGGTAAGGGACATACCCCAAGAGAGCAAAAGGATGCGCTAAATCAGATTTAAAATTTCTTAATCAAATATAGTTTAAGCCTTAACGAGCCCTCAAAATAGATGGTGGACCCACATAAACTCTTCCAATAGATGATCAACTCCCATGGGTCAAATCTTGGTTTTTTCCTTGTTTTTTCTAGCCTTCAAAACTTGTCGATTTTATTGTTGAACCTATTATATCAGATTTGAAAATTGCAACAATCTTTGCACAAAAATTATTAATATTTCATAATCTAGACACAAAAGGGAGACGCCCTCAATGATCCTCCTAGGAACCTAGGGGGCACACTTTTTGGGTGGATTAGAATTTCCAAGGATGCAATATGTTTTGAAATATAATTTTATTATATTTTTCGGGTTTTCACAATATTATATTTTGTGTATTTTTCGAACCATTTGGTGGGAAGTTTCACTAACTGTTGGGTATGTGTATTTCCAACCATCAACACACAGGATGTAGGTTAGCAATCAAAGCACATAGTCCTTCTATATGAATGCACCCAACAACAAAAACGACCCCACAATTGATTCAAACACACACCAACAACAATGCGAATAAGCCAAGATACCCATTACACAGAGATTACGATTAGGTTGTGATTAAAACAGGGTATGACCCAAACAATCTAATAAAAATTGAAGAAGAGAAAGGGTTATACCTTAGTCCTTAACCCTAGGGAAACAAAATATCAAGGTTAATGTCCCTTCTCAATTTGAAAATTTAGTATTAATGCAAAGGCTAGAAACCCTAGATCAGTCAATGTAGCCTTAGCCTAATTAAGAGGAATAATAAACTCCAAATCCCACTTATAGAGAGCTTGTTGGAGCAGGGTCCTACAGCTACAGAAGAAGCTGCTAGTTTTGGCGAAGAGATAAGTTTTGGCGGAGAGATAATTTTTGGTGGAAAGAAGGCAGGGCAGAGCTACGACACCGTAGCACGTTTCCAGCTGGAAAGCAGAGCCGGAAACCATGACTTTTGGGATAGAAAATTCAAGAAGGCAACGGTACCCGAGCGGCCGAGAGAAGAAAGCTCAACCACTGCATTGAAGGTAGCGACGGAAGACAGGAGGGCTCAGTGACCCTCATAAAGAAGAAGGAGCAACGAGGCTCAAGCATTGAAGGCGAAGGACAGAAAGAGAAGTGGTGCATAGTACCCATGGTCAGTGCCGGGAAGCATGGAAGACTGCAAAGAGCTGTGGTGTGACGGGAAGCGGCTACCTCAAGGATAGAGAGGACCGTCTGTCACTAATTAGGGTTTGGGTTACTGTTGGGACAGGCCCACATTGTTGTAATGGCGAGACCTTCGGGCCACCTATAAAAGCTTGTATTTTGTATTGTAAAGGGTTGGTTGGTGAGTTAGTTGGTCAGTTGATTATTTGTAGACTCAGGAGTCAGACAGACAGACTGTGTTGTAACGATCCAGACACCTAGCTTGTCTGTGAGTCATTTGAGTCTGTATGTAACCATCCACAGAGAGAGAGAAAAGGGAAGGATATATTGAAAGAAAGGAAATATAGAGATAGAAATAGACCAGAGATCTAGAAGAGATCTCGCGCTGCATATGCGGTGCAACAGACTGTGCTAACTTCCCTCAGATATATAATAAAAGCACAGTTTGGTGGACGTAGCTCCCAGCCTGGGGGTGAACCACGTTAAATCTGCGTGTTATGTGTTGCATGAATGTGTTGTATTTGGTTATCGTTACTGGTTATTATGCATGTAACGTTAGTTGCAGTAAGTGAATGTATGTATTGTTCAGTTCACAGTAATACAGGAAGATAGAGATAAGTTGAAGTATTTTAGTAAGCTGCTTAAAAGACTCCTTTACGTCTGTTTCTAATGACCATTTAATCACAATATAACTTCTGGGAAGTAGAGTTTCGCACATTGGCACAGTCAACGCTAAGAGCGCAAAGTCGTAGTGGTAAGATATCGCAGAGAGGCGATATCGCACCGGCAGAGGAGCTGCGGTGCGCGATACTGCGAGCCGAGGGCTTAGTGTTGAGGAGAGGTTGGGTGTTCCACAGTGCACAGAGATGCGATAAGGTAGAAAATATTGTGAGTAAGTGGAAGTTGTGCGACGCGGGAAGAAATCATGCGACTTGCGCGTGGGTAAGAATCACACGGGTAAAAGTGTTGCGAGTAGAAGGGGATGTGCGATGCGCAGAGCTAGTTGATCTTGTGGCGCGCAGGAGTAAGAGAGAAGAAGTAGGATGCGCAGAACCTGGTCCAAGACACTTGAGTCTTGGCCAACCCATTAGATTCACTTCGGGTGAGACTTCAGATCGCTTCGCGGTCTGTTGCTAAAAGGGCCAGTGAGTTTGGGGTGTCGTTGATTAATTATAGTAAACCCGGGTCTGCCCATGCAATCAACAAATGGTTCCGTTGCCGGTTTAAACGACTGGGAGTCAATGTTCTTTTGGCATCCTACGAGAGAAGAGTTTAGCCAGTGGCTGGATTCAGACTTAAGGGAGTTCGCTAAGAAAGAGAATAGGAGTCCAAGACTGAGCACAGAGGCCTGGTTAGAAAAGCATATTGCTTTAGACATACACGCTATATTCTTTACAACCTACAGAAACGAGCTTTTCGACTGGTTATCCAAGTTGACAGATAGGAACACATTCAAGAAGAAAAGAAACATCGTCTGGACACCGGAGCTGATTCAGACCGTACAGAACCTTGACAATCCGATTACGAGAGCAGTGGACTTCTGGCTCACCAGTGTGCTAGAAGGCTACGTTACAGAGTTTGCAGTTGACCAGCGAAAGAGCTTCAGCGAAGCCGAATGATACTTCTTCAGAGGATATCGCGGTAAGTACCTAAGATCTCTAAACTTGTCCCTTAAGATGCTGCTATATGAAAAAGGAACAATGGATCTAGTCTCAGATGAATAAGTAAAGCTAGTAATGTCACAAGAGTTTGAAAGTGATTTTGATGACATTGGATGAACACGTAGTGGAAAGAAGTATAAAGTAGACTTTAGTTCTCCTATATTTGAAGACAGTTTAGACAGTATTAGACAGTAGAGCCCTAGCACCACAGAAGAACCAGAGGGGGGTATCCCTTACCACCCCTATACTCCACAGAAGCAGACAGGGACTCAGAATAATCCCGTAGGTACTCCATCTAGTAGCTCATAGTCAGTACCTACTCCCGTTACAGCACCTTCACCTACACCGCTGAGTGGTAGTACTCCAGTTAGTCAGAACCCACCCCAGAGAAACAGAATGGGAGACGACATGAAGCTACCTATTTTTAAAGGTACAGGAGCAAAAGACCTGGAACAACATTGGTTCCTATGTGAAGCTATGTGGACCATTAAAACAATCAACGATGATAACCTTAAACTTGTACAATTGGTTACCACACTCAGAGACAGAGCCTTGACATGGTACATAAAGTATACTAAATTACCCAAGACGCTCACCCAGGTCAAGAACGCCATGATCAAAGAGTTTAAGAAACCTAAGTCTAAGTCTCAGTGCATTACAGAGCTTAAGGATATTAAACAGCTACCATCAGAGTCAGTATGGGACTTTGACCATAAATTCAAAGCTCTTATAGACCAAGTAAGTTTTGAGTTTGCGCCGGAGCAGCATAAAGAATGGTTATTGCAGCGCTGCTCCCTCATATCAGAATTCCACTAATGCAGAAGAAACTCACTACTCAATATGAAGCGCTGGAGATGGAAATGAAACTAGAGGCTTCACCTTTAGCAGAAACCAATACATGAATGAAAACTCTACAGACCCAGTTGGCCAACCTCACATTACAGATACACGAACTTAAAAAAGGGAAAGAGGTTATGCAAGACATATGGTGCATAAAGTGCAGAGCACAGGGCCACAGTAAAGACAACTGTCCAGTCTTTACAGAATATTTAGCATCAGGGGCTCCTAACCCCTTACCACGAACACAAGGGCCATGGTGTGAAATATGTAGAACACAAGGACATCCGCCTCAGCAATGCCCCTTGCTCCATAAGTATGTACAGACATCTAAAAACCTATATTGTCTCTTCTGTAAATCCGTCGGGCATGATCAACAGGACTGCCGAGCTTATGATCTCATGTCAGAGAGAAAACATGATGTGTACAGAGTCCAAGCAGACACACAGGGTCCAACAACAGGACCACAGCCGGATCAGGCTTACGGAGGCCGTGGAGGAGGATTCATAGGACGAGGCCGTGGAGGAGGCTTCGCACGTGGAGAAGGCTTTGGCCGAGGAGGAGGTTTTGGCCAAGGTCGTGGACCAGTTACTTGTTATAATTGTGGAATTGTAGGACGCTATGCTAGGGACTGCCAGAACGCCACTACTACTTGTAACTACTGCAAGTCTTATGATCATACTATCGAAGAGTGTCCTATATTGATAGCTAATATCAGAGACCCTAAACCAGCCGCACACCAGAACATCCAACTTATCGTCGCTGAGCAGGCAGAACCAGAACCAAGAGTCCATATTGTGACTCGGAGCAGTGCTTCCACCAGTGGCACATCGCAGGAGAACAGAAAGAACACAAGTCAGGAGTGGGTGCGCAGAGCTCCTACTAAAGCAATAGCACTCGACCTACCGAAGAATAAAGAGACCTTTCATGAAGCTAAGGCTTCCTTTGAAGAACCTACACTATCAGGACCGCAGGTACCGCCGTCTAGGGGCGTACCGCAGCAAGTACCTTGGAGCGATAGCCCTGAGCAGGCGCAGCAGGCTACCACATCCGGAAGATGTGACGAGGATGAATCGACAGGAAGTGTACAAGCCTTCCTGCACAGCTGCTTAAAACTCCTGAGAAATGATAAAGCTATTGGTGAGCTACAGTGTATGATAGATCAGTGTTAGCAACCCTCTCTCTCGGGCAGTGCACACCGCGCTGTCCATAATATTACAAGACATGCAAGGACAGGAAGAGAGATGAAATTCATAGCCCAGATCGGTGAGTTTGAAATGGATGAGGTTATCTTAGACCTGGGATCAGAGGTGAATGTTCTAACCAAGCAGACATGGGAACATATGGGTATTCCTCAGTTAGCCCTATCACCTATCCACCTAAGATTAGCTAATCAGCAGCGAGTATCACCATTGGGTTGACTATCGCAGGTGCCAGTTGATATTGATGGAGTTCGTACTTTTGTGGACTTCAAGGTTATAGAAATCATTGGTGATAGTCGACCATATCCAGCACTATTAATTATTGATTGGGCAATTGGCAGCAAAGCTGTCATTGACCTAAAGAAAAGACAAATGACCTTTGAGGATGCGCAGATCCAGGTCATCGCACCGCTGGATCCTTACCAAGGACCTAGATATATCGAACCTATCCGAGCAGAGGAAGAGGCACATAATATGGAGAGTCTCTACCAGATGACAGCAAACCAGAATGACTATATCAATCCCACTGTAGAAGGGCATATTAGCTGGCGATGCGACAACTCATGCGCGTCGGATTCGGATGTTGTTCTAGAAAATTGGCAGAACAGACTTTACGAAGTCTCATCGCGCAGATGTGCGTTTATAAGTAAATCATTGCGATGGATTGGCGCCGAGATCGCTGAGACCCCATCATATCATGGTCTGACAGACATCCAAGATTTTCTTGAACAATTTGAGCAACAAATTCCTCCTGAGCAGAGGATCACAGCTATGGACCTTGCAGTTCGAGCCACACCTGCAAGATGGTGGTATACGCATAAAGAAAATATTGCATCATGGGATAATATCAAAAGACTGATGGCAATCAGATTTTCTGACGACAGAAGGTATGTTCAGCACAAGTACACAGGAGAAACTGACCCCAGGATACACATTCGGATATGTGAACAGAACTGGTCGGATATTCCAGAGGAGGAATGGGTTCACAGATTCATCCACACATTGGACACAATTCCAAGAAATTGGTATACAGAGACCGAGCTGCGCAAGGGAACAACCACATGGCCGCTTATGACAGACAGCTTCCTACTCACCTTTGCATTTGAGTCAGAACATCCAAGTGTTGCTCAGGCCCTAGACATCATCAAGACAAAGATTTTTGAGGATTGCACCATCTCAGTACCAGTCCAACCTGAGTGGACTATCCAGCTAGAAGAGGCGTTGGAATGCTATAATTTTACATCAGAATCAGAGGAGGAAGATGAGGATCCTTGCAATACCAACATTCCAGAATCAGAAGGCACTCGCGAAGTGGAGGGACCACAGCTAGAGATTCCAGCGATCACGGAGCCCATCAAGATTAAAAAGATCAATATTGGCACAGACGAAGAACCTAAGTTTGCCTCTATTAGAGACTACTGGAATGATGAAACAGTCGGACAGATTGCAGATCTGCTACATGATTATCAAGACCTATTTCCCACCAAGTTCACAGAGATGAAGGGAATAGTTGGAGACTTGGGAGTCATGAGGATACCATTAAAGGAGGATGCTAGACCAGTTAAGCAGCGCCCATACAGATTGAATCCGCGCTACAAAGAAAAAGTAAAGGACGAAATTGATAAAATGCTAACAGCAGGCATCATTGAACCAGTAGAGGAAAGTGAATGGGTTAGCCCTATGGTAGTGCAAGAGAAGAAAACAAAAGGGGACATCAGGATCTGTGTTGATCTGCGAAAACTCAACGATGCATCACTTCATGATCCATTTCCAACACCGTTCACTGATGAAGTATTAGACAATGTGGGAGGACAAGAGGTATACTCCTTCATCGACGGGTTTTCAGGCTACCACCAGATCAGAATACACCCAGAAGATCAATCCAAGACCACCTTTGCAATAGAATGGGGCTCGTTCCAGTATACGGTAATACCCTTTGGTCTTAAGAATGCACCAGCTATATTTTCTAGAGTAGTAGTTGCTGTATTTAAAGAATACATTCATAAGTTCTTAGAAGTATATTTCGATGACTGGACTATATTTGGGTTCATCAATAAGCACATAGGTGATCTAAGACTGATGTTAGAGAAATGTAGGCAGTACCATATTTCTCTAAACTTGAAAAATTGTATATTCTGTGCACCATTTGGTATCTTGTTGGGTCACATTGTTTGCAGACAAGGCTTGATGGTAGATCCCGCCAAGATCGCTATCATTGTAAACCTTCCACCACCTAACTCAGTCAAGCAACTGAGGACAGTACTTGGTCATACCGGGTACTACAGAAAGTTCATCAAGGGCTATGCAAAGATTACAGCGCCGATGGAGAAATTGCTCAAGAAGGATGTAAAATTCCTATGGAACGAGGAATGCCAGCAGAGTCTAAACATACTTAAGGAGAAGATGGTTACAGCACCCATCCTAGTATTTCCAGACTGGACTAAGCCTTTCCATGTACATGTGGATGCATCTGGCATCGCATTAGGAGTCGTCTTGACCCAGCCAGGAGAAGGGGATCTTGACCATCCCATCGCATATTCTAGCAGAAAGCTATCAACAGCGGAAAAAAACTACACCACAACAGAAAGGGAGGGCTTAGCTATGGTATATGCGCTGTAGAAGTTCAGGCACTATCTATTGGGCGCCTCGTTTAAAATTTTTACTGATCATTCCGCATTGAAGTACCTAGTCAATAAACCAGTGTTAGGGGGGAGAATCTGCAGATGGTTACTCCTTTTCCAGGAGTATGATTTTGAAATCATTGTGAAACCAGGAAGACTGAATGTAGGACCGGATCATCTGTCGTGGTTAGATTCAGGAGAAGAGCCCAGTAACCTAGAAGACAATCTACCAGATGCGCCGTTGTTTTCCATACAGATTGCAGATGAGTACTATGCCGACATTATTCAATTCCTCACCACAGGCGTAGCACCTGATGAGTTTACTAAGCAACAAAAGAAGCAGTTGGTTGTTAAGGCAGCAGACTTCACCCTCATTGCAGGATGCCTATACAAGTTAGGTCCGAATGAAGTTCTGCGCAGATGCGTGATGCCGCACGAGAAAGACACTATTATCAAAGAGGCTCATTTAGGAACCGCAAGAGGACATTTTGCAGGAAAACCGACTGTGCAGAAAATCTTAGAGGCAGGATTGTGGTGGCCTACACTCCATAAAGACACTAAGGACTTCTGTAGATGCTGCGATATCTGCCAAAGGGTAGGAAAACCCTCGCGATGCGATGAAATGCCGCTGCGACTGCAGGTCACGCTGCGCGCATTCGAAAAATGGGCTATAGATTTCGTGGGTCCTATCAACTCACCAGGAAAGCGCACTGGTGCGAGATACATCATCACTGGAACATAATACCTCACCAGATGGGAAGAGGCCAAGGCAGTAAGAAATTGTGATGCTGCTACAGCTGCACAGTTCCTGTTTGAAAACATCATCAGCAGGTTTGGATGCCCAGTAATTTTGATGAGTGACCAAGGTACACATTTCTTGAACAGTACTATAGAGGCATTAACAGAAGAATTCCAGATCCAGCACCATAAGAGCACTCCCTACCACCCGCAGGCTAATGGTACAGTGGAGGCCTTCAATAAGATTTTAGAAAATGCTCTCACTAAGATCTGTAATAGCCAGAGGAATGATTGGGACCTCAGAGTTAACGCTGTCTTATGGGCATACAGAACCACATGCAAGAAACTTACGGGACACACACCTTTCAGCTTAGTATATGGACAGGAGGCTGTTATGCCTATGGAGTATATTCTTCCCATCTTAAGAATCGCTCAGATCACCGAGATGACTGATACAGACACAGTCGAAGCAAGGCTAGCACAGCTGCTCGCCTTAGAAGAAGACAGGTTCATCGCCAGATTCCATCAGAGAGTCCAGAAGGCCCGAGAAAAAGCTTGGCATGACAGACACATTAAGAATAAGACTTTCCAGATCGGAGACCTGGTGCTCCTCTATGACAGCAAATTCATCAAGTTCCCAGGGAAGTTTAAGACGCATTGGCTGGGGCCATACCAGATTCAACAAGTCACAAAAGGAGGTGCTGTTCAGCTCAGCCAGCTGAACGGGGAGCTTTTGCCCACATGGATCAATGGCAGTAGGCTGAAGCTCTATAGTGATAACCACCTCGCCTCTCAGCCCTAGCTTAAACCAGCCGCGCCGGTGCAGATGTCCAGTGTAGTTGAAAGGAGGCATCGCACCGGGAATGAGTCTACACCTAAAAATAAAAATAAAAAAATTAACACTGTTTGTTTGCGTAGGTGATGCAGAGTTGCATCGCAGCAGTAAGATGTTTCCGCCTGCCACGTACTCAGTTTGCAACCGATAGTGGGCTATTCAAGTCACTATCTTACAGGTAGTTAATGACGAAATGACCGTTATCCCCTACCGTAGATTTGGCAGCAGTTTAATAAATTTTTCCAGATTTGGTAAATCCCCGACGACACCGATGCCTGTATATGCACGCTTGGAGGGACAAGTGAGCAGATCTCAACAATTATGACAGATCAGAATGACGGGTAGGGTCTTGTCCAGGTAATTATGATGACCAACGGGTGTGACCCAGGATAACCGTTGCGTTCGGTAGTATGCCTTCAGCATAAAAGTAGACATCCTTCAACTAGGAAGGGTACAGTTGCCAAATCTCGAGAGCTATGAAATCCAGTGCTAAGTGTCCCCTGAGCAGAGCCAATTAAGTTGCAGAGTACAGTGACTTCCAAAGTTCGAAGCCACTGCACGCCCAGAGTATTGAGCCGAGCGGATTCTGACTAAAAGCGAATCTCTAGAAGGCATGTTGAGACGTTTTGACCCTGGTCCTGGTGACCGTAGATCCGCCATGACGATGTCACCCAGGGTTGTGAAATTAAGTACAGCACAAGTTAGACAGTCGCTAAGGATGAAGAGTCAAGCGCAAGAAGTAGAAGTTCTCACTAAAGTCTCTACTAAGAAGAAGAAGAACGCCGAGCCGACCACTGAAGATAAGAAAGCAGAGCAGAAGAATGATGAGAAGAAATCTCCCGCTAGAAGGAAGGTGAAAATGAGAAAAAGAAAGCAACGGGATAAGGTCACTGACCTATCCGATCAGCTAAGAAAAGCACGAAACATGGCGAAGGTACTGAAACAGAAACCTGAGGGTCAGCGGCAGCATGTGGACCTGGACCACTTTGAAGAGAAGAGAAGTGGAAGAAGACTGCAAACCTAGCAGAGGGGAGACTTCCAGAACGAGGACAAAGGCTTGTTCTTAGAGGGGATTTCATGGGTTTCTTCTTCTCCGTCCACGAGGCTCTAGATGGAAGAAAAGGTTTGAGGAGGCTGGAAGATACAAATTTTCCTTGTGATAAAAGTTCTAACCCAGATAAAAAGGCAAGGATATCTGTGGAACACTTCTCAAACACTAGAGCGCTCATAAAGAAGAAAGAGCAAAGAGAGCGACACCGTGACTATGGGCAGAGAGGATAAGAGAGCCCAGCGGACTAAGTTACCGAAACTCCAGAAAGAACGTGCCGAGGAGATGAAGAATGAAGTCGCAGGACTTCAAGGCAGGTTACAGCGCACTTCACAGGAGGTGAAGGATAAGTTGCAGTAGGAGAAGCCTGTTGCAGGTGGCTCGAGGACGAGCCACAAGTAAGTGTTAGGGGACTGTTGGAGCAGGGTCCCACAGCTGCAGAAGAAGCTGCTTGTTTTGGCGAAGAGATAAGTTTTGGCGGAGAGATAAGTTTTGGTGGAAAGAAGGCAGGGCAGAGCGACGACGCCGTAGCACGTTTCCAGCTGGAAAGCAGAGCCGGAAACCATGAATTTTGTGATAGAAAAGTCAAGAAGGCAACGGTACCCGAGCGGCCGAGAGAAGAAAGCTCAACCACTGCATTGAAGGTAGCGGTGGAAGACAGGAGGGCTCAGCGACCCTCATAAAGAAGAAGGAGCAACGAGGCTCAAGCATTGAAGGTGAAGGACAGAAAGAGAAGCGGTGCATAGTACCCATGGTCAAGGCCGGGAAGCATGGAAGACTGCAGAGAGTTGTGGTGTGATGGGAAGCGGCTACCTCAAGGACAGAGAGGACCGACTGTCACTAATTAGGGTTTGGGTTACTGTTGGGACAGGCGCACAGTGTTGTAATGGTGAGACCTTCGGGCCGCCTATAAAAGCTTGTATTTTGTATTGTAAAGGGTTGGTTGGTGACTTAGTTGGTCAGTTAATTATTTGTAGACTCAGGAGTCAGTCAAACAGACTATGTTGTAACGATCCAGACACCTAGCTTGTCTGTGAGTCATTTGAGTCTGTATGTAACCATCCACAGAGAGAGAGAAAAGGGAAGGATATATTGAAAGAAAGGCAATATAGAGATAGAAATAGACCAGAGATCTAGAAGAGATCTCGCGCTGCATATGTGGTGCAACAGATTGTGCTAACTTCCCTGAGATATATAATAGAAGCACAGTTTGGTGGACGTAGCTCCCAGCCTGGGGGTGAACCACGTTAAATCTGCGTGTTATGTGTTGCATGAATGTGTTGTATTTGCTTATCGTTACTGGTTATTATGCATGTAACGTTAGTTGCAGTAAGTGAATGTATGTATTGTTCAGTTCATGGTAATACAGGAAGATAGAGATAAGTTGAAGTATTTTAGTAAGCTGCTTAAAAGACTCCTTTACCTTTGTTTCTAATGACCATTTAATCACAATATAACTTCTGGTAAGTAGAGTTTCGCACATCGGCACAGTCGACGCTAAGAGCGCAAAGTCGTAGTGGTAAGATATCGCAGAGAGGCGATATCGCACCGGCAGAGGAGCTGCGGTGCGCGATACTGCGAGCTGAGGGCTTAGCGTTGAGGAGAGGTTGGGTGTTCCGCGGTGTGTAGAGATGCGATAAGGTAGGAAATATTGTGAATAAGTGGAAGTTGTGCGACGCGGGAAGAAATCGTGCGACTTGCGCGTGGGTAAGAATCACACGGGTAAAAGTGCTGCGAGTAGAAGGGGATGTGCGATGCGCAGAGCTAGTTGATCTTGTGGTGCGCAGGAGTAAGAGAGAAGAAGTAGGATGCGCAGAACCTGGTCCAAGACACTTGAGTCTTGGCCAACCTANGACTTCAGATCGCTTCGCGGTCTGTTGCCGAAAGGGCCAGTGAGTTTGGGGTGTTGTTGATTAATTATAGTAAACCCGGGTCTGCCCATGCAATCAACAGAGCTCCTGCAAGAGGAAGGTCTCTTCAAACAAGATTCTCAATATGCAAACAAAACCTAACTTCCTTAAGGTGCACAAGAGCAACATCATAGAAGAAAATTAAAAGACAAACTTTCATCCACAAAAATCCTCAGTGGGAATAAAGGCCAAAATCGCTCAAGTTAAAATGATAAGAATACTCGAAATCAATGTCAAATTCCCTCGAATTGAAATTATAAGAATACTTTCAATAGCAAGATATTGTAAATAACTATGAAAACAAAATAGCTATCTCCTCTATAGACAACAAATTGATAATCCTCCAAATGGCCCTTTAGAGTTATAATTATAAATTTATGACACAACTTTTGCCGTAGCAACGACAATGTGAATAATGGAGAAATGACAAACACACTAGCAAGGATTCCCTTATGATTTTGAAACGTTTATGGCAGGCACATAGTTTGATAAGTTGGCAGTATGGCAGAGATTCTTTTGCAATCGTGCAAGCCTCAATATGGTTGGCGTTTCAACTCCATAAATTCGTTTGGTTTTGAAAAGCCCAAATTAGGTTGTTATGGGGTGAGTGCATGAAGTTGGTGGACCTTTTAGATGCAACTGGATTTTTAGAAATGTGTATGTTTATGCCATAAATTTTTATTTTCTCTACCATTTAATAAAAAATTATATGTCGCCCATTTCATAAAAAATTATATGTCGCACTACTAGACACTGACATAAAAAAACTATAAAAAAATCCAATCCATCATCATTACATTAAGACCTTGAAAAGTTGCACTAATAGATTTCTTCCATTTTCTGAAGAAGCTCGTGCTTACCCACTGGTTAAAGTATGTTACGGACAATCATTTTTGACAAAATCTTAACCATAAATAGGACTTTTTATGGAGATTCTAAATATGTAATTTATATTTCAAAATATTATATTTTTCTATTTTTTTTCAATATCTATTGTGTTCTAACTCTTTGACTCAAAAAACACATTGTTAGTGTTTTTTCCATAATTCTTTCAACTCTTGATAGTTAAAAAAAAGTTGTTTGCTGCACTAGAAGACATATACTTTATAAAAAAAACCCATTTCATGATTATTGCATTAAGACCTTCAAAGGGTGAGTACCGTTTTTTTAGTAATGATCGCTTAGATAATTATTAAAAATATAAAAAAAAATACTTTTTTTATTTTTATTTTTGAAAAATAGCTCTGCACTAGAGTAATATGTTCTCTACATGCATGAAATTTTTTGTAGCCTGAAACAATCATTTAGGTCCTCAAAGGCTGCACCCACAAAAACATATGCCTTATCATTTTATTGAAAAATAAAAAGTGACTCTTGACATAGGTATGGAAATTTTCAATACATTAAACTTATATATTCATAAATGTGATTCAATTTCCTAGATCTCATATTTGTTATTAAAAGCAAGATACTTTAGTATCTAAAAAAACCCAAGTAAGTTGAGGGATTCCTAATTTTTTAGTTTTCTATTGCATCTAAAGTACCAAAAGTGATCCTCATTAGCTTGCACTCACGCTATGTTTAACTTAAGGCTAAGTTGCCACGATAGTAATGTACTAGGACCATGGTAGTTTGAGTACTACGACGGGTACAAAGACAGACATGGATGCCATTTTTTAAAATTTATATTATATTAATATATTTAGTTTTTAACGAGTAACAAGTATTGGTATTGCACATTGCTTGAAATTCAAATTACATATTGATATTGATATGGTTGAAAACCTAATCCTTAGGGTTAATCATGTTATCACATTATTGTATTATTTCATCTTTATTCAAAAACTAGTATATGTCATTTTTTTTAAAATTTTAAAATTTATATTATATTAATATATTCATTTTTTAACGAGTAACACATTAGCATTGCACATTAACACATCTTGGCATTCCACATTGTTTGAAATTCAAATTACATATTCATATTGATATTGTTTAAAACCTAACTTAATCCTTAGGATTAGGCATATTATCACATTATTGCATTTTTTCATTCTCATTAAGGTGAAAAGAAGACTAAAAGTTACCAGTGAATGTGAAGAGTCAAGTGAGAGTCCAAAAGACCATAAGGCGCTATTCCATTTGTCTTTATGTGTTTCATTGTCTATTTGGCCATGTGTTTGCCAATTTACTTATTTGCAGTGGTGGCAACCTAATAGTGGTATCAAAGCGCAACTTTTTAGAGCCTGTGGCCTGTGCTATTCACCGGTTTGAGAGCAAGGCTCATGGGTGGCATATACACTCCACTCTGGGTGAGTGCTTGAAGTCCTCAAGCTCATCATTGTCTGTCCATACTCCATTTCATTGCTCTGGCCTCTCCTCTGCGTGTTGTTCCTCTATGTATTAAGTTGCATCACCTCCCTGCATGGGCATTTCCCTCTGAAAACCCTAATTCTTTCCCTCTAGTCACCAGTTTACGGTAATGTTTGTTTCTGGTTTTCTTGGTGTTGAATGAAAATGGAAGATAATTAGTGTTCTTGTGCGTGTTGGAGTCCAAGCCAAGGAGCGGCTCCCTCATTAGATTTCTTTATTTATTGATATATGTTTTTAGATCCAAGTAAAAGAAGAAATGAATTTATTAGGTTCATTCTCATGATTATCAGTGTGTAGTCCTCGTTTAGAAAACCAAATATATCTAGCGATGATGTTTGATCGTGAATTGTACAAAACGACGTTGTGCATTTTTGTAGAGAGGTCATTGTCCTCCGCGGAAAGCGACCCACAGATAGATCGAAGAATGTAAATGCCAAGAGGGAGCTAAATCCGATGATAGATTTGCAAATATCTGATCAAATGTGTATTTGCATATGTTTATGTTTAAGTAAGGACTACGTAGATCTGGCAGTGGACCTGCGTGCTCTATTGCATCTTGATTTTTTTTATTGCTTTGGTATTATAACTGCAATGAAGAGTGAATTGCTACATTGGAATATGAAGGTAGAGGGCGATCAGAAAGAAGAGATATGCCCGCAAGGCGATACATTATGGCCTGGTAGCTCGTGGTTCCATACTGTTGGCTGAATTCAGAGCGGTTCAGACTCACGCGAAAGCAACTACACGACAAATACAGAATTGACCGTTCTGTGTATGGCCGACGACACAGCTCGAGGTGGTACCTTATGCATTTCTCTACATTTGAGATGTTAGAATAATAAAGCATCTACATGAAAAATGGTATGAATTTCATGTAAAAATGCATAAGGTATCAACACAAGAAGTAGATTCAACGGTGGACTTTGCTCCTGGGGAAATCGTCCCATACACAGAACGGTCAATCCTGTAGTGTGCAGTTGCTTACGCATGAGTGGGAGCCGCGCTGAATTCAGCCAACAGTATGGAACCATGAGCTACCAGGGCATGATGTATCGCCTTGCGGATTCTTCATCCTCAACTCACTCTTCACTGCAGTTATAATACCAAAGCAACTCACTCTTCACTGCAGTTATAATACCAAAGCAATCACAGAAATAAAGATGCAACAGAGCACGCTTGGATGGTCACGATGCACCACACCACTCTCAACTGTAAAGAAAACTTAAATGCAATAAGCAGCTCCCTCCATGCACCAATTTCCAAGTCACACCAGCAAAACGATACATTGGTCCATGCAAGCAGAAATATGAGAGCTTTTTCAGGTTGAAGGTGCGTGTCGCAAGCTATCCCGGGATCTTCCTTGGTTGTATATATACTTTACAAACTGCAATCCAACGTTCAATTCAAAGGCAGGTCTTGAATTCAGCCAACAATATGGAACCACGAGCTACCAGGGCATAATGTATCGCCTTGCGGGCATAATATAGGGAACTGGTATGTTGAAGAAAGAGAGATATGCAGGTAGAGGATGCGATGGTTCATACATATAATTAAATCTCCATGATACACAGAGCTTGAAGCGACCCTCACTTTGTAAAGTGTTGCAGCTCTATATAATAATGAATTTTTTATTGAATGATGCTAAGGCCTCTGTGGTATTTCTTGTGTACACTCTGCGTGGAAGATGCTGTGTGACATCTCTCTATGTTAACCCTTTAATGAAGTCTGCAAACTAGTCTGAGGTGCTATCTATAGCGTGCTTAGTGGCACCCGTCATGAGGTACATAAACTATAGCGTGCTTAGTGGCACCCGTCATGAGGTACGTAAACGATCTGGGTATAGGCAAAGAGCCATTACGAGTTTCCAGCTGAACCATAGCCTGCCTGGCTTTTTTGCCAACAATAAGGCTGGAACATAACAACTTGAACAACCCCTTGTCTAGTTGGTAGGACAAAATATTTAGAGATTCTTCAAGGCATGAATATTCCAAGCACAAAATGGAATGAATATCTATAGAAAATGTGCATATTTTGCAAGTTTAAGTGTACTGTGTACTGTACATCTGTTAGTTTTGACCGGTTCATTGAAGGAGTAAATTTTCTGTGTGTTGTGTTTATGTTTGTGTAGTTCATTTGTGAATTGCTATGTGAGAATTTTAAATTCTGCAAATTAAATAAATGTTATTTATTTGAGAACATAAAGACAAATTCACCTGGGGTAAGGAAAATTCACATAAAGTTGCCTCAGAATGAAAGGAAACAACATTAGATAGCTAAGCATCACCAATATTAGAGAAGCTTCCATGGTGGGATTATCATATATTATCATAAAATAGGAATAATGATTTGGCTTGAGAATATCAGTAATGCCAAAGAAACAACCTAAGAGACTTAAATTATGATCTTTATGAATTATCATATATTATCATAAAATAGGAATAATGATTTGGCTTGAGAATATTAGTAATGCCAAAGAAACAACCTAAGAGACTTAAATTCTGATCTTTATGTGTAATGTTCTAAATCTTTTTTGAGCTACAATCTTTTAAGGAAACACAAAACCGTGAGGTTTACAATGAAACAATGAAAGAGGAATTTGATGCTACAATAACAAATGATACATGGGAGCTGAGTTGAATTGATTAGACATAAAAAAGCTTTAGGATGCAAAAATGGATATGTACAATAAAATTCAAGGCAGAAGCATAGGTAAAGGTATATCACATTTAGGTGTTAAAAATATTAAGAGGAATGAATTATTAAAAAAGCTTTTGCACTCGGTTGCCAAATGAATAGAATTTCTCTCATAATATTGTTAGTTGTGCATTTTGGTTGAGAATTATATTAAGGATTGGAATCCTATGTCTTGCAAAGGAAGGAAAAAAGAAATTGTATTGTCGAGGAATGTCCATGTAGATAAATGGGGCTGAAAATAGTGTAGAAAATGAACCCATAGAGACTCAAAAATTCAACTCGACACTAAGATGTTACTGCAATATGAGTAATGTAAACATAGTGAAAGGGTGTAAACCCAAAGAGAGAAAAACTTTGAGATCAAGCGTGAGATGAATCCTAATCTCTTGGGCGTTGTCTTCTGATATAAACTCTTACCTTCACAGCTCATATGGGCTGATGTACAATCATGGACTCCTTTAAAGACACTTTAGATGCCACATAATACTGGAAAAACGTGGAAACTCTCACTTTATGTTATAATTAGGGGTACTTCCCTAACTTATTTGAAGATGAAATAAAAGACAAAAGATAGGTAATTGAATCAAATTTTATAATATATAGCATTAATGCATACAAAATGTGTGTAAATGATTATAAAATTAGTTTCCGTGAAATTGGGTTTTTAAATTTTCACCACATCTTAACATATATGTTTGTGTGGGTGCAGCAATATATGAGGTAAATGATGTCAATTTAGGATAAAATCTTGCATACATATAAAGGACATATGGGCCTAGTGCAACACTATTTATTCAGAATTTTTCATGAATAATTTGTTTTATTATTAATTATTGAAGTCACAAAAGCTTGAAATGAAAACGTTATGTGCGGGTGCAATACTTTAGGTGAAAAAATTAATGAAATCCTTGATTTCTATATATAAGATCATAGATCTTGCTCTCGTCTAGTGCACCATATAGTTTTCGTGGGAAATGGTGATGGAAATCAAAAGTTATATAAAAAACAATCGATGTATCTATTTCCGAAAACTGATGTGTGTCATTTAGAAAAATAATATTAAATAAATAAAACATACTTTTGAAGGAAAAAATTACATATTCAGAATCGTAAGATCATACTCTAAAATATTCTAAATTTTCATAAAAAAATATTGTGTCTGTCATAGCAAAACACGCCAACGAAACTTAGCATATTGATAGAGTTCTAAAAGACAAGCAATAGCCCTGGTTTATTTTTCCTAGCCAATAGATTCGGTAGTCCGAAGCTATTTACGAACATAATGCCAAACCTTATTCCTGCTGATTTTTTTAATTTAAAAAAACCGCATATGCGTTATAATGTATATGCATTATAGCTTATTAATATTGCATATGCGATATGCATAAGCTATAACGTATATGCATGTTATAACACATGTGTGCGTTATAACGCATGTGTGCGTTATAATGCATATGCGTTTTTGTTTAACTAATTTGGTACAAGAGTAAAAAAGAGTAATGGCATCCTTATCCCATTATAATACCATTTAGACTCCCAATATTCCATTCAGACGGTCTATGGGGTGGCTCATGGCCCAACATTACATTGGTTAAGAGGGGGGGGGGAGTCAAAGGAGGGAGAGGAAGGTGTAGAGGGAATCATGGGAGGGAGGGATGGGTAGGGGACATATATAGGGGGGATGAAGGGAGGAGAAATATAAGGAGAAGGGAGGGATGGTTATGGGAGATATATGGGGGGGGGTGGGCAGGAGAGATATGAGGAGTGGATGGTTGTTCATCGATGTCTGCAAATGTATGGTCCATAGAATAGAACATATCATCTGGTACCAGGAATCTTTAAACAAGTGTGTGGCCATCAATGTAATGAGTGTTTATATGTGTATTAAATATTTCAACGGTTTTCAAGATTTTTTAATTAGTATTTATAGTAAGCGACCGAAATCTCATTACTATCATCATCATCATCATCATAATAATCATCATATCCATAGTCATCGTGATCATCATCATCATCATCATGATCATCATGATCATCATCGTCATCATCATCGTCGTCATCATCATCACCATCATTGTTCATCATCATCGTCATCGTGATCATCATCATCATCATCATCATCATCATCCTCATCCTCATCATCATCATGGTCATCATGCTCATCATAATCATTGTCATCCTCCTCCTCCTCATCCTCATCATTGTTCATCATCACCATTCCATTGCAAATGCTTGAAAATAAAATCAAAGCAAAGTTTAAAATAAACCTATCATCATCATCATCATTGTTCCTCATCATCGTCGTCATCGTCCTCATCCTCATCCTCATCCTCGTCATCATCATCACCATCATCATCCTCATCATCATCCTCATCATGGTCATCATCATCATCATCATCATCATAGTCATCCTCCTCCTCCTCGTTATCATCACCATCATTATTCATCATCATTGTCATCGTCATCATCATCATCATCATCACCGCCACCCTCATGCTCGTCATCATCATCTTGGTCATCATCATCATCACCACCCTCATCCTCATCATCATCATCATAGTCATCATCCTCCTGCTCATCATCATCACCATCATTGTTCATCATCATCATCATCATCATCATCATCATCATCATCCTCATCCTCATCATCATCATCATGGTCATCCTCCTCCTCCTCATCATCACCATCATTGCATCGTCATCATTATCACCCTCATCCTCATCATCATCATCATGGTCATCATCCTCCTCCTCATCATCATCACCATCATTGTTCATCGTCATCGTCATCATCATCATCATCATCATCATCATCATCCTCATCATCATCACCCTCATCATGGTCATCATCATCATCATCATCATCATCACCCTCATCCTCATCATCATCATCATAGTCATCATCCTACTCCTCATCATCATCACCATCATTGTTCATCATCATCGTCATCGTCATCATCATCATCATCCTCCTCATCATCATCATCACCCTCATCCTCATCATCATCATCTTGGTCATCATCATCATTATCACCCTCATCCTAATCATCATCCTCCTCCTCCTCATCATCACCATCATTGTTCATCATTGTTGTCATCATCATCATCATCATCATCACCCTCATCCTCCTCCTCATCATCACCATCATTGTTCATCGTCGTCGTCATCATCGTCATCATCATCACCCTCATCCTCATCCTCATCATCATGGTCATCCTCCTCCTCCTCCTCCTCCTCCTCCTCATCATCATCATCATCATCATTGTTCACCATCATCATCATCATCATCATCATCATCACCATCATCATCATGATCACCCTCATCCTCATCATCATCATCATGGTCATCATCATCATCATCATCATCGGCATCACCCTCATCCTCATCATCATCATCGTCATCATCATCACCAGCATCATCATCATCACCATCACCATCATTGTTCATCATCATCGTCATTGTGATCATAATCATCATCATCATCATCCTTATCATCATCATCATCATCATCATCATCATCATCATCACCCTCATCCTCCTCATCATCATCATAGTCATACTATTCGTGGTCATCATCATCATAGACACTACCATGGTCTAAGGATAGGTTTGGAAGTATTAGCCATTGGTATGGGATCCATTGTAAGGTTATAGAAGTTTAACATATTTCAGTCCAAGTTTGATATGCATTTGATATTTAATATTTTAATATTTGATAAGCATTGATCAGTCAAGTTGCATATTTAGTGAGCACTAAATCGCATAATCGATCTACAAATATCTTCCTGACATATTTTGTAAGAGAACTCTCTCTGGATTGATATTTTTACAGTTAAGAAAGGCTCTTCCTAGAGCTGACCTACTTATGTTAATGGGACATATGAAGATATTGTATTGCACATTTAGAAACATACCTAACGCTTTGCATCGACAAACTTTAACAGTTCATGGGTATCGGTTCTATGTTCAACCAGTGCTTGTCGCAGGAGAACAATTTCGCTGAGGAGATTCTTGTACATAAATATGTTAAATTCAGATATAAGAAACCAAGAAAAACACCATATTAATGTGGCAAAACCCCATAAGCAGAAACATCCGCGCAGGCAAAGTATTGAAGCTCATTAATCAATATCATGGAGATCACATGAAGGGCTATTCAGCCTCTCATCCTACTACTCCATTACATATTTCAACCATGCACTATATACTTCAGAAAACAAGTTACATGAGTAAAAATGCTGCCAGTTATGCTCGTTACAAAAAAAATAACTTACCATAAACAATCTAGTTTAGTTGTCATGATTAAAAATCTCCACCTTGGCAACAAATTTTTTTAATACTTTTCCCAAGACTATTCATCTCCTTTTCAAACCAATAGAAGCTACATGACATAGTAGCTTCTCTAATAACATTGGTTTTGTAAGCATATCTACACATTTTTCTTAAGTATGAACCTTTTTCAGATCTACTGCACTTTCACCAATGGTTTGACTTACAAAATGATACTTTACATCAATATATTTAGTCTTACTATAATATCCCCCAAGTTATAAATTTTGTTTTTAATATTTTGAAAAGAATATTTTAGTTTTTGTGATTGGCAGACTTGGAATATGCCAACTGGTCCTTGGAGGACAAATGTAAATGAAACATTATGCTTGCAATAAGAATCAGAATGATAGGGACAACCATGTTGAATGAGGAAATTATGCACGCGAGAGTGGGGGACGTGAAGAATCAATCTGAGGGAGGTTTGGAATGCTAGTATGGTGCTAGACTCACCCTCGGGAGTCAAGGATGTAATGACAACAGAAATTTCGGAGGAATTGGCTGTTAGCTGCAAAGACCGAGACAAAACAAAAACTATAAATAAGGACGCATATGCTAGGAGGCGGACACTGTGGAGTATGTTGGAAGAAGGAATACTTGTTGTGTGAACACTCTGTGTTAGGCGAGTGATTTCGTTTGATTGTCACCACTCTCAGCATGCATAGTTTAGCTCGGGGGTGGTTGAGGATGGAGTGATCCGTGCCTAAACAAGTTTCATCACTGAGTTTTGTTTATGCAAATCTATTGAGCTCAGGGTATGTCTATACATGTGCTAATAGGTGTTCCAATGCCAACTGAATGATAAATGCCAGTTTTAGGATATTGATGAAAATGTTGCTTACAAGTTAGTGTATGCTCATACTCTGTTTGATTGAATGTTAAATGCATTCATTTTTATTGATGCTATATTGGGTTAATATGTTTAAGCCTCGCTTGCTAATGAGGTCGAGATATACCGGTTTACATTCTTAGTTGTGGTTTACTGAAAATTATTGCTACGTTTCCTGTGCTTTAAGAACTGGAACAAAGTATATGTTGTATGTGTCCTAATATCTAGAACATGTACTGGTTTCCAGAAGGTTTTGGGTTTTTGGTAAAATGTTGTTGTGTTTAACCATGCAGTTCTTAGATTTGGGAGTATCACTTGAATGTTGATGCCTTGCCTCTAGTAAAATGGTAGCTCAAAAGGGTGTATTATTAAGCGATACAAGTTACCTATATGATATATGGTTCCCCTTGTTTGTATGCTTCAATATTGTTGAATGATAAGAGAATGCCTTAGTTTTGCTGATCATTGAAAGTAGTGTTGTTAAATTTGTGTGTGTGCACCTATAAGTATTCTCCAATTTCGCAATGTTTGCTCGAGAAGGAACTATGCTTGTGATTCCAGGCCCTTTGTATACAGTCTTTAGATAGTCTAATACATGATTTGGTGGATTTTAACTTTAGCTGAACTGCTAATTTTATCCAACCCAGTCTATGGTCCCTCTAATGCTCGGCGAAGGGAAGACTTCAAGTCTGCGATGAACAAGATTACATTAATATTCGGCGCACATCTCCGCTATTAACTCCCCTACTAGTTGAATCCACAGAATTTTTGAGGACCGTTAGATCTAGATCGACGATGGACCTTAAATTCCTTAATGCCGATTGTATAAAAATTACGCGCACACCAAGAGTTTCTTAATACGTGCTAGTTGAATCAGCGAAATAATCCACAGTCGTCGATATTTCTGTGCCAAAATCTTGATCGTTGATTTTCGGGCCCTTTTAAAATTGTCGCGCTCCATAAAGTGACTCTCACACCTCTAATCTTCGAGTGCAATATCCAATGGGGAGGGGACACGTCTTTTACGCACGTTTCCAATCACACCTTACAAGTTTTTCTTTGTATGTGCTAGTTATCCTATCGAAATGGCTCATAGCCGTTGATGTTCTATGAGATCTATCCCTGTCATTGATCGTGAAGGTGTTTGATCCACGATCAAAATCTGTTTCTTAGCACTTATCTCAGACATTGGCTTCATCAAGTGGAATTGTTCTCAGCAGTATATCTGTCGCCCTCCACCTTGGATCTATTGAAGCTACAAGTTCTTTAACCCTTCTGTAATATTTGTTGAATTGACCACTGCAAGGGTCAATTATCTCTGCAAATTGAAGCTTATCGTTGCAGACCTACAAAATTTAGAATTAGCGAGCAAGCAGGATTATAATGTTGTTTATGAAAGTATGGTATGGGTAAATGAGTGTGTATTCTTATGATCTTGATTTCTTTGGATATGTAGTGTATTACTGGTATGGTACACCTACTATGTTGATGCCCTGCATTGGGTTTTTTCATTCTCCTACGAGGAGTACTCTTGGTCTGTTGGGGATGGTTATGACTGCTTGGAATGCACCCACTCTTCCTTCAATCCAGTATAATTGGTAGGTTTGATTGAGTTTCTGGAATTGGAGACTTCTGCTCTATTTGAATGACCATAACTTGTTTGGGCTGCCCCTTGATGTATTAACCTTTTCTGAAAAGAGTTGCCTGCTTACTGTATGTTTTCCCTGGTTTAATCACCTAGTGTATTTGCTCCCCGGTGGGGAGGCTTGATTTTTTATTTGGGTTGAACCATCCCAAGATTGGTGAAGTTCATGGGTAATACTTATAGTTACGAATGAGATGGTTACACTTGCTATTTCTCCCTGCAAGATTCAACCGTGTGGAAATCCCTTATTTTATGAATGAGCTGAATATGTTGAAAGCTTGTCACATATTTCCAGTAGGGCTTACTGTGGTTAAATGTTCCTATACTTTGCATCTGAATATGCCTAGGTTTTCCACTGTGTTTGTTTAAGCTCATGAAGAACCGAAGTCTGGTTTAAAAGTCAAAATGCAGCTAAGTTGAAGTTAATATGTATTTTCCCGACTTCCAGAATCCGTTTGTGGAAGGAAAAAGTCGGAAGTCAGAAAGTGGAACAACGAAAGACCAAGTAGTCATTTCATGAATCTTCACATTCCAAAGTTGAAAATCGACAACATAGAAAAGGCCAAGGCAGAAAGTTTGGTTTTCTGATTTCCGAAGTCTGCAGCAGAAATGGAAGGTCAGAAGCAAAGATGGACGGTTGTGATTGACCCTACAAGATCTACAGTGTGGAAGAAGTCAAGCGGAAAAGAGATGAACATTCTACGAAAAGGTTGGTTTCCGAATTCTGAGTTTCGCATGCGGAAAGGCAGAAGGAGGAAGGTGGAAGGATGGATGAACAATTTCATCGCGTGTTAAGAATTTTGAGTTCCGCAGTCTACAGTGAAAGGAGGAAAAGCAGAAGGTGGAAGGAGGAAGTGTGGATGGACGACTCTGTCGCATGTTAGATTTCCGATTTCTGTGGTTCATAGTGAAAGGAGGAAGGGCAGAATGCAGAAATCAAAAGTCGGAAAAGTCGATTTCAGTGCAGAAACGAATTTTCTGGTTACAAAAGTAGATTTAATTGTGGAACGCTATTTCTTCTTGCGGATTTCCATGTGGGTTATTTTATTAAAGATTAACGATGAATGTTTATGAAGGTTTTAGCAAGCTATTATGTGAAAGGAATTATATTTTGCAATTTTTTTATATTCATTTTTGGTAGGTTATATGGGTATGTTACATATGGTATTAGAGCTATAGGTTTCAACCCTGTTGCCTTTTGGGAACATCTAGTTCCACTGAATTATGAGAAGATTCGCTCTAAACATTGTGTTGGAATTTTTAGTATAAATACAAAGTTGTTATGTACAACAGAGCCAGAGGAACACCTAGTTCCATTTGAAGCACGTTAAATGATAATTGTTCTTTTGCTTGGAAGATCCCGGTTAATGTACCCCAGATGTATATTAATTGGGTGGATTCTGATCCATGTATTCTAATGGGCATGTGATGGTTGATGAGTTTGATTATTGTACTAAAAGGGATGCTCTATGCATGTATGGTTGTCCTTAGTGGACATTACATGATGGAGATAGGACTGAAATAGGTTAAGATGTTATGAATTGATGACCAGATATGCATAAGGGTTGTTGTATGAATGATTTTGGTTGATGGAAAATGGCTTATTGAATAAGTTCTGAGAGGGGTTATGCTTGTGTGAAAAGTGATAGGTTGTTATGGCCCCGTTTGGTTCTCAACTAGATGGGAATTATTTCATATAATTTAGTGATGTTTTTTTTTAAATATTATCATTGAAAAGTGAGTACTGATCGTGTAACTGATTAAGCATGACTCAAGTAGCCTTATTGAAGATTAAATTCAAGTATAATTATCAAGTATGAAGGATGTAGAATGTGGTACTAGCATCCTTCACTAGAAAAGATATCCAGGGGTCTTGTTAAAGGAAAGTATATCCTTGAGGCCCTGCTAAAAGTATCTTGCTAAGGGAACCTTGGAATATATTTAATACCTTACTGAAATGCAATGTGTGCGGACAATGGGGAAGAGAAGGAATTAATTCTAATCCTGCCCTTTCTATATTAATTGATCCAAGATCCACCTTAAGTTGCAACACCACAAGGATGATGAAGCCCTGCCAACTTACCTAGGTAAAGCATATGAAGCACTGGCTATTTCTATCAGTCATCAGAGCTAAACAAAAGGTAATTGATATTATATGAGGATGATGAAGATAAAGTACAAGACCATAAGGTTTACTTTGATTGTTTTACATCTAATTATCTTGGTGTTGGATAGCTCGGATGAGCACTTAGAGTACTATTAACACTTGGTGTGTTTACTTGGACATCCAAAAGAAAACAAAAGGGTGCTTATTGTGACGTAAATATGCATTGTAAGTAAATTCGTTTCTGTGAGGTGAATATGTTTACCTATCAGTTCCTTATGAATCATGAAATTTAATACTATTAGATTTTGATTCATGCATATGTTGTTGATATTAACCTTAGTAGACATGTAGTTGTATGTTTAATATGATTATTGACATGGACGGGTTAGAAAAGAATAAAGTAATAATGGATTGTTTTGATAAAACCTTTACTTATGTGGCCGAGGATAAAATTGTTAGGAAGGAAAGGGGTTTTAGCAAGCCTATTTTTTAAAGGCAGATATCTGCCTTGCAACTAAAGAAAGGTATGCAAAATGCTGCAAGTTGTATGTAGTGTGAATCGTGGACCTGCTCCTTAAATAAGGTCAAACACAGGTAAAAGACTACCCAATCTTAATAAGTTTATGAATGTGTTTCCAGAAGAGATACCAGGACTACCCCCTCAACGAGCATGAGGAAAATATTTGGCTAAGGAGCCAAATTTGTAGGTTGCTAATTAAAGAACAAGCTAAATCTTGAAGGAAGGTTTAGCGCTAGACTTGCAGGATGCCCCAAAGGGAGTGCTGCAATATAAATGCAGAGGACCAGAGTTGTTATGCTACAGCTGCCTTCCTAGCTGAGAAGCCATGAAATTAGACCGACTATTATGTAGGGAGTCTCCTGCTATGATAAGTCAACTCTTCTCTTGCCAATATATTTGTATTTTAGGAATTCCATGTCAAAAAAACAGTGGCATAGGAATGCTGGGAATGCAAGAAATTTGATAGGTTAGATGAAGATGCACTAGTAGGCATATTAATAGATAGGGCATAGTGCCAATGAAGATGTTTTGCATACATGCAATAGTGCATAATGGTCAAATAGTGGGGTTTTACATATGCAATGAACCACTACTGATAATTATTGTTGTCTATGATATTATGGTTGATGGCAATAATTATAGGACCAGGGGCATGGAAGCATGGTTGGAGATGTTGGTGATACCGCGCAGGTAACCAATAGCCTTGTGAAGAAAGGCTAGGAAAACAAACATATGATCAATATGTTGGTGTTAGGGTTGTGTAACCTTTGGTAAAAGACGAGTCAATCGGGTAACATCTATAATAAATATGAATTCGTTTTATTTTACGAAATACAAGCAAGATGTTTCCATTAATTAAATCCATTGCAATTGTGGTGGACCATAGTAGATAATTGGTAACGTCAAGAGCATTTTATGTAAGTATGAGAATTTCCATTTCTGCAAACAATATATCTGTGACAGATGGAACTATTGATGATATAAAGATTATGATTTATTACTAATGGAATAACTAGAGGTACCCATACTTGGTAATGGAAATAATACGATAAGGTTATTCTGTGTATAAAGTTGAGAAAAAATGTTTAAGGAGGAAGGATGTACTTGGGGTACATAGTTCCCCCTCCCCCTCGACCAGCTCGGCACCAGTATGCATTGTTGGGGACACCTAGGCGTAAGACTTCTGGTTAGTTTTCTTTTCCCACACATTCACACCACGTAAGGGGAATGTCATAAGAGTGGGGGCTCCGTGAAGAGAACAACCCCTGAGTATTATGGTGTCTAGAAAGGAAGTGACTGAGCTTGGTAAGCCAAAGATGCCAATGAGCACCCAAAAGAGGTGTTAGGCTCTGGAACAAGACTGCCATGGTGCACCCAAGGTAGTGTTAGGTTTTGTAATACCAGTTGAGTAATTTATATACAGGTTGAGGAATCTTGGATGTAAACTTGTAGTTCCTTGAGGAGATGAACCTCATGTATATATACGCATGTTAGAACTTATGAAAGAAGGATTCATCCAAGAATCACTTGGAGCTTTGATACCAAGGTATGTGTGGGTACATACAAGATGCATTGTGTAAATGCATGGTTGTGATGTAACTACTTCAATGCAATTTCTTTAATGACTAAAATGATAGAATTATTGACAGTTATGAGATCATTTCATTAATTGCTATGAATACAAGGAAAATAATTGCATGGAAAAAGGTAGTCATGTTTGTTTGAATGCTCTATTGAAAGTACAAAGTTGTATGGAGCATGGTTATGAAATCATGAGTATTGGAAGTACATTTTATTTGCGTAAATAAGGTGAAAATACCTCGCAATTTTGGTATAGTACTGCGAATTTCCAGTTTGAGGATCATTGTAATTCCTGTGATGAAAGGATGGTATGCAGGGATGCTCACAATTGCTTGGAGGATTGAAAGTTTCATATCACATGTAGTGTGCGTATGTCCCATAAGATAAAGACAAAGTCTACCATGAGAAGGATCTCATAACGGTGAAATCCAATTTAAGAACAGAACACAGTTGAAAATTTTGGTTTTGAAATTCTGCTATTCTAGAATTGTGTTAAGACGACATGTTATGTGTGGATGTCCAGGTTTTGGGCAGCAAGTGAAGTAATAAGGGTAAGAGACTCCACTTGCCAGAGCCAAACAATATGAGAATGGCCTCATGATTGCGAAATCTAATTTCTTTAGGAAATAGAATTGTAAATTCATCGTTTGATTTGATTATCCATGATATTGATTGTTTGATGCAGGAGCATGTCAGGTAAGAGGCTTCAGAAAACCAGGTATTTTGGTCTGCAGGAGACAAACAAAGGACAAGGACCTTATGTTTTGGAAAAATTTAATTGATGTATGAAATAGATCTGAAAAAATTTATGATGAAATTTCCTTATGATGACCTCTCATCTGAACTGCATGCTTGTATGCCATGCAGAGGAGATGAGGAAAAACATTCCCTAGGGGGGAATGCTGACTATTGAGATGAAAATGCCAATAAGTATTCGGTTGTTTAGCATCTTCTCCCTGATTTTTTTTTTGTGATTAGACATGGATGATGTTGCAGGGTTTCCATTAACACAAAAGCAACATGATCCGATCATGGTTGTAGTAGTAGAATAAGTTAAAAAAATTTCTCTTATTACTTCTGTAAAGTCAACTTATGGAGATGTTAACATTGCAGAGATACTTTTGGAAAGAGGTATTCCAATTTTGTGGAGTACCAAGGAGGGTGAATTTTTGACCAGGATGTGAAATTTACATCAAAAGCATTGAAATCTTTGTCTGCAGGATTAGAAACCAAGATGAAACAAATGGACAAACATATTCAACAAGTGAAGAGAACAAGGACATGCTAAAATAAGAAGTATGTGCGCAAGGCTAGAAAGGAAGAAAGTATTACTTAGGGATTCGAGGGAGTTTCCAGAAGCTACGGGAGAATATTAAGAACATTGTGAACAATGTTACAGTAAGGGAGAAATGATGTAATATCCCCCAAATTCTATATTTTCTTTGTAATATTTTGAAAAGACTAATTTATTTTTTGTGATTGGAGGACCTACAATATGCCAACCGTTCCTTGGAGGACAAATGTAACTGAAACATTATGCTTGCAATAAGAATTTGAATGATAGGGACAACCATCTTGAATGAGGAAATTATGCATGCGAGAATGGGGGATGTGAAGAATCAATCTCAAGGAGCAGTGGAATGCCAGTATGGCGCTAGACCCACCTCGAGGAGATCAAGGATGTAACGGCAACGAAAATTTTAGAGGAATTGACCGTTAGCTGCAAAGAACTAGACAAAACAAAAACTATAAATAAGGAAGCATGTGCTAGGAGGCGAACACCACAGAGTATGCTGGAACAAGGAATAATTTCTGTGTGAACACTCTGTACTAGGTGAGTGATTTCACACTAGAGAACTGGATTGAGTTTGACTTTCACCACTCTCTACATGCATAGTTTAGATCGGGGGTGATTGAGGATGGAGTGATCCGTTCCTAATATATGGTTGGGTGGAACGTGGATGTTTCCCTATCATTACGGATCACATTGTAAACATGTTTCGTCACTAAGTTTTGTTTCTACAAATCTATTGAGCTAGGGGTATGTCTATACATGTGCTAATAGGTGTTCCAATGTTAACAGAATGATAAATTCCAGTTTTAGGATATTGATGAAAATTTTTCTTACGAGTCAGTGTATGCTCATACTCTATTTGATTGACTGTGAAATGCATTCAGTGTAATGGTTTCTCTATTGGGTTAATATGTTTAAGCTTTGCATGCTAATGAGGTCAAGATATACCGGTTTACATGCTTAGTTGTGTTTTACTGACAGTTTTTGCTACGTTGCCTATGCTTTAAGAACTGGAATAGTACAATATATGTTGTCTATGTCCTAATATCTAGAACATGTACTAGTTTCCAGAAGGTTTTGGGTTTTTGCTAAAATGTTGTTGTGTTTATCCATTCAGTTCTTAGATCCGAGAGTATCATTTGAACATTGGTTCCTTGGATTTGGTAAAATGGTAGCTCAAAAGGGTGTATTATTGCTCGGTACAAGTTACATGTATGTTATATATTGGTTCCCTTTGTTTTTATTCTTCAATGTTGCCGAAGGATAAGAGAATGCCTTAGGTTTTCTGATGAAATTAGTGTTGTTAAATGGGTGTGTGTGCACCTATAAGTATTTCTATAATTCTGTAATGTTTTCTCAAGAAGGAACTATTCTTGTGATTCCAAGCCCTTTGTATATAGTCTTTATATCGTTTGATATGTGATTTGGTCGATTCTAACTTTAGCCGAACCGCTAATTTTATACAACCCGGTCTATGGTCCCTCTAACACTTAGCGAAGGGAGGAATTCAATTCTGCGATGAACTGGATTACATTAGTATTTTGCACACATATCCACTGTTAAGTCTCCTACTAGTTGAATTTGTGACATTTTTGAGGAACATCAGATCTAGATCGACGATGCACCTCAAATGCCTTAAAGCGGATTGTATAAAAATTCCGCACACACAAAGAGCTTGTTGATCCGTTCTAGTTCAATCAATGAAATAACCCATCATCGTCGATCTTTCTATGCCCAAATCCTAATCATTGATTTGCGGGTTCTTTTAAAACTTCTGCGCCCCATAAATTGACTCGCACACCTCCAATATTCGAGCATGATATCCAATGGGGAGAAGAAATGTCTTTTACGCATGTTTCCTATCACGCCCTATAAGTTTTTCCTTTTTCGTGCTATTTCTCCCCACGAAATGGCTCACAACAATTGATATTCTCTAAGAAATATCCATGTCATTTATCATGAAGGTGTTTTATCCATGATCACCTATGTTTCTCAGTGCTTATCTCAGACGTTGGCTTCATCCAGCGGAATTGTTCTCAACAGTAGATCTGTCGACCTCTGCCTTGGATCTATTGAAGCTACACGTCCTTTAACCCTTTTGTAATATTCGTTGAATTGACCAATGCAAGGGTCAATTCTCTCTGCAACTCGAACCTTGTCATTGCATGCCTACGGAATTTGATGTTAGCTAGCAAGAAGGCTTATAGTGTTGTTTATGAAAGTATGGTTTGGGTAAACGGGTGTGTATTCTTATGATCTTGATTTCTTTGGTTATGTAGTGTATTACTGGTATGGTACACCTCCTATATTGACGTCCTGCATTGGGTTTTGTCATTATCCTAGGAGGATTACTCTTGGTCTATTGGGGATGGTTATGATTGCTTGGAATGCACCCACTCTGCCTTCAATCCAATATAACTAGTAGGTTTGGTTGAGCTTCTAGAACTGGAGACTCCTGCTCTGTTTGAATGATTGTGACTTGTTTGGGATTCCCTTTGATGTCTTAACGTTTTCTGAAAAGAGTTTCTTGCTTACTATATGTTTTCTCTGGTTTAATTACCCAGTGTATTTGCTCCCCGATGTGGAGGATTAATTTTTTCTCTAGGTTGAACCATCCCAGGCTTGGTGAAGTTCATGGGTAATACTTATAGTTACGAATGAGATGGTTACACTTGCTATTTCTCCCTACAATATTCAACCATGTGGAAATCCTTATTTTATGAATGAGTTGAATGTCTTGAAATCTTGTCACAAACTTCTAGAATCCACTTGTGGAAGGAAAAAGTTGAAAGTCAGAAAGCGGAAAAATGAAATACCAAGTAGTCGTTTCATGGATCTCTGCGTTTTGAAGTTGAAAATCGGCAGCACATAAAAGGCCAAGGCAGAAAGATTGGTTTTCTGATTTTCGAAGTCCGCAGCGAAAACGAAAGGTCGAGAGGATAGATAGATGGTTGAGATTGACCCCACAAGATCGACGATGCGGAAGAATTCAAGCAGAAAAGAGCTGAAAGTTCTATGAAAAGGTCGGTTTTTGACTTTCAAGTTTTGCAGGCGAAAAGGCAGAAAGGAAGAAGGCACAAGGTGGAAGCATTGATGAACAATTCCGTTGCATGTTAAGCTTTCCGAGTTTCTTAGTCCATAGTTAAAGGCAGAAAAACGAAAGGCAGAAGGTGGAAGTATGGATGGATGACTCCGTCGCATGTTAGATTTTTGATGTCTATGGTTTGTAGTGAAAGGCGGAAGGGCGAAATGTGGAAAAATTGGTTTTAGTGCGGAAACAACTTTTCTGGTTACAGAAGTATATTTAATTGCGGAAGCCTGATTCTGCTTGTGGATTTCCATGCGGGTTATTTTCTTAAATATTAAGGATGAATGTTTATGAAAGTTATAGCCAGCTACTATGTGAAAGGAATTATGCATTGCAATTTTTTTATATGCATTTTTAGCAGGTTATATGGGTATGTTCCACTTACTATGATAAACATTATTTGTAGCCAAATGTATAACACTTAGACTGTCACAGAAGACAAGCACACTGTTCTGCAACCTTCCAGTTTCTCTAAGTAGACCTTTCATCCAAATTGCCTCTTAGAAAGCATGTGAGGCAGCAATGTATTCAGCCTCTGTAGTGGATAAATCAACTGTTTCTTGAATCTTTGACATCCAACGTATATGTCCACCTGCAAGAGTAAATACATAACCTAAAGTAGACCTTATATTTTCCAAATCACCTACAAAATCTAAATCAAAAAAATCACATACAGAATCACTGCTATTATTAAAGGTGATACAATAATCACTTGTGCCTCTTAAGTACCAAAGCACCCATTTCATTGAATTCCAATGTTCTTTTTTTTATGTAATTGTAACTTCGCAATGTATTCACTTGTATATCTTATGTATTGTACCCCAATTTTTATTCTGGGAAGTGCTTGTAATGTAATTGAATCAAGTCATGCCCTGATGTTCTGATCGAGAGTTTCTATAATGTAAACAAGTCAATTCAAGTCATTATGGGTAACCCTCCTATTGATCAAGGGTTAAAGTCCCCACAGTTCTGGGGCCCTAGGGTTATTAGACTCTCCTAGTGAAGTCGGCCTTAGTGAGTTATTGTCAAGTCGAGAATTAGTATAAATAGAGAGTGATCCTCTCTATTTATCACACGCTCACTCACACTCAGTTGTAGCGCATAGCTGAGGAAGAAGAAGCTACTGGGGCTAGGAAGAAAGAGGCTACTGCTGTTGGGAGATCATCTTACTATTTTGAGGTTTTACTTTTGGTATTGATTCTATGTCTGAGGAAGTTGTGGGGTTTTCTCCATTTATGGTTTCCCCGAGGAAAAACACTGTGTTCATTGTCTCTTGTGTTTGATTGTTGTGCTTGTTATTCTCTCAGTTAAAGATCCTAATATAATGCTAGCTTAATGTTAAAAATATAACATGGTATCAGAGCTAACCTGAGAAGAAGACACTGTGCAGCTGCGGGAACTAGGGCTTCCTACTTTTTTGGATCTCTCCCCACATATTTTTAGCAAAAGAAGGTTGGACTAACTCTCCTCCCTAGGGCACATCTTTTTGTCGAAGCAGAATCCAATTCTGAGCTTTTTCAGTTTTTGACCCGACACCACTGCCGAAAATTAGGGCTTTCCACATAAGTGGAATTTTTCAGTGAGCCTAGGCCTGGATTGATCTCCTCCTCAAAATCAAAGTTTAGAGATCAAGATCAAAGCATTTGGTTGGACAGAACTCCGAAAAATCCAAACCCTAATTTGCTCCTGAACTAGCACTACAGAAATTCAGTTCCAAATCCAGATCCGACATCTTGACCTGGTAAGATCTAAATATTTTGTATTTCCATTTGAGGTTCTCAATTAATATGTCTCATCATACCAAGCTTGAGGGCGTTGATAACTTTCGAGCCTGGAAGTATAGGATCTCCCTGGTCCTAGAAGAGAATGATTTGGACTCCTACATCAATGAGGAGGTTCCAGTTCCAGAGGGAGATAAGGCTAAGGCCTTACACAAGAAGAAGTTGGTTATGGTTAAGAGGATTATTGCTAATTCAATCAAGGATCATCGCATACCATAGGTGTCCTCCCTAAAGATAGCTAAAGCTATGTTTGATGCCTTAACCAAGCTGTTTGAAGGAAAGAACATAAACAAGAAGATGACTTTGAGGAACCGGTTGAAGAATGTGAAGATTCAGAATGCAGAGACCATACAGTCTTACTTCATAAGGGTCTCCCAAATAAAATAACAACTTGAAGCAATGGATGAAGAAGTGGAGAATGCAGAGATTGTTAGTAGAGGATATTTGAGGTCTGAAATGGGCTCCTAAGGAAAATAATAAAATAATAGTTAAAATGATAAAATAATAGTTAAAATAATAAAATAATAGTTATTAATTTTTGAGGAAGAATGAAAAAAACTACTTTTTTGTTCGTATTTTCGACATATCTCCCTGTGTTTTTACTCAAATTCAAAGTAGGAGAGCTCGTTTGATGCAGAATTAAATACCGCGTCCAACGAGCTCTCCTGCTCGGAATTTGAGTAAAAACACAGGGAGATATGTCGAAAATACGAACAAAAAAAGTAGT
The DNA here is from genome assembly GCA_001517045.1 of Pseudotsuga menziesii. Taxonomy (NCBI): domain Eukaryota; kingdom Viridiplantae; phylum Streptophyta; class Pinopsida; order Pinales; family Pinaceae; genus Pseudotsuga; species Pseudotsuga menziesii. The sequence goes on along the minus strand of LPNX010593154.1, from coordinate 582,615 downwards.
TTTATTTTATGACAAATATGTCAATTCAACCATTATGGTTGACTCATTTTATTGAAATTCTATTGGTTCTTGAATTCTAACTCACAAAATTTATTGCTGGCACGTGTTCTTATAAGGCCCATTTTAGACCCCAAATTTCCTCTAATGAATGACCACCTTGAATGGTCTCCCTAGGACATGGGACTCTTTCATTAAAGGGATTTGTGCCAGAAATAAGTTAGTCAAGTTCAGCAGACTTTGGGAAGAATGCTCACAATAAGAAGCTCGGATAGTAGCTCGAGAAGAAAAGATGGGAAGTGAATATCAAGCTCTCATAGTTCAATCCAAGAAACCCAGAAGGGACCATCATCACCATCATCATTATAAAGTTAAGCACTCTTCGTATAGAAATCTCAAATCAGATGTTATACTTGTGATGAAATAGGGAACTTTGCCAAAGGTTGTCCTAGAAACAAAAGAAACTCTCACAAGAAGAAAAACAATAAGATAAAACATCATGCTCATGCTGCAGAAGATGATGAACCTTCCACAAAGAGAAACAAGCAAGAAAGTGATGATTCTTCAAGTGATGAAGAATATTTTTTGATTTCCGCTCTCACGGGAAACATTACACATGGAAGCAATGATTGGCTTATAGACAGTGGGGCTTCCAAACATATGATAGGATTCAAAGAATCTTTTGTGAGACTATCAGAACATGAATCACCCCACAAGGTGAAACTTGGAGATGACTACCAGTATCCAATAAAAGGTAGTGGGAAATCTTCCTATAAGCTAGACTTTGGAAAGTATATGACAATGAAGAAAGTATTATTTGTACTAGGACTAAAGAATAATCTCCTCTCCATATCTGCATTAGATGCAAAAGGCATGAGGGTTGCATTTATAGATGGCCAAGTTATCATGTGGCCAAAGGGAAAGACTATTAATGATGCAGTAGTGATTGGGGAACAAGAGGGAGGTCTATACAAATTGAAGGTCCATCCAGAACAAGCCTTGGTCCATGACACAGTAGATCCAAATGAACTTTGGCATAGAAGGCTTTCACATGTGCATTACAGAGCACTACCACTTGCAAGCAAAGCTGTTGAAGGTCTTCTAGAAATTCAGGCAAAACATGAGGGAGTTTGCAAAGGATGTGCGAAAGGAAATAATACAAAGAATACATTTCCAAGTAGCGGGAGAAAGGCAAAAGAAATCTTGGAAATCATTCACTCCAATGTATGCGGTCCGATGTCATCAAGTTCATTAAGCGGGTATGTGTACTATGTTTCTTCATTGATGACTTTTCTAGGAAGACATGGATTTACTTCATGAAGAACAAAGATGAAGTATTTAGCAAGTTCAAGGAATTCAAAGCCTTGATTGAGAACCACACAAAAAATAAGATCAAGTTTTTTCGATCAGATAATGGCGGAGATATCACTTCGAATGAGTTCAAAGACCTATGCAAAGATTTAGGGATTAAGAGGGAGTTAACCACTCCATATAATCCACAACAGAATGGAGTTGCAGAAAGGAAGAATAGAACGATCATGGAAGCTGCAAGGGCCATGCTTCATGATCAAGATCTTCCCATGCATCTATGGGAAGAAGCTACCAGAACAATGGTGTATGTACAGAACCGTACTCCACACAGAGTACTCGAAAATAAGACACCTGAAGAAGTCTTTTCCGGAAAGAAACCAGAAGTCATCCATCTTAGAATATTCGGCTATCCAGTATACCTACACATTCCAAAAGAAAAGAGAACAAAGTTAGATCCTTCAGGAAGGAAGGGTATATTTGTGGGATACTCTGAAAGCTCAAAGGCTTATAGAATATACTTCCCAGGATTCAAGAATATCTATATTAGCAAGGATGTAACATTTGACGAAGACTCAGCTTACAAAAAATCCAGAAAGAGACCTGCTGAAGAACCTGAAGAAATAGAAGCACCCAGAATTCATGACACAACCATGAACGAAGAAATTCAAGAAGAAGATCGAGTATTTGAAGAACCTTAAGAACTTATAGATCCACCTTAAGAGAAGAATCCTCATAAGAGGAAACTTGCTTGGGTACGAGCAGCTATCCAAGGTGCAGAAAGATACGGGGCTCTAGAAGAGAATCATAGAGAAAGAAAGAGAACCGGGTCATACTTTGGTTCTGTAGCCTTATTATGTGATTTCATAGATAAAGATCCTTCCAATTATGAAGAAGCAACAGAAAGGAAAGAATGGAATTATGCTATGATCAAAGAGTATCAATTGATCATGAAGAATGATGTTTGGGATGTTGTCCCAAGACCAGAAGGGAAGTTGGTTGTAACTTCCAAATGGATCTACAAGATCAAGCATGCTGCAAATGGCAGCATATAAAAATATAAAGCAAGATTTGTTGCTTGTGGCTTCTCCTAGAAAGAAGGAATAGATTATGAAGAAAATTTTGCACCTGTATCCAGATACACTTCCATCAAATCAGTACTTTCTCTGGCTGCAATAATAAAATGGAAGATACTTCAAATGGATGTCAAGACCGCTTTCTTGAATGGTGTAGTGGAAGAGGAAGTATATGTGGAGCAGCCACTTGGTTTTGAGACACATGATAGGGAGTCTCATGTGTGTAGATTGAAGAAAGACCTATACAGTTTGAAACAGGCACCCAAGACATGGTACAGTAGAATTGACAGCTTTCTATCCAGTTTAGGCTTTACCAAGAGTAAAGCAGATTCCAACCTTTACTACAAGGTTGAAGGTGGTGACCCAGTGATGCTCCTACTGTATGTAGATGATCTATTTGTAACAAGTATGGATGGGTTGATTGCTGATACGAAGAGGAAGCTTGCTGTTGAGTTCAAAATAAAGGACTTGGGTATGATGCATTATTTTCTAGGCATGGAGGTGTGGCAGAATGCAGATGGAATTTCCCTGGGGCAAGGGAAATATACGATAGAGATCCTGAAGAGATTCGAGAAGTCGGATTACAAGGCCATGACCACACCTATGGAATCAAACCTGAAGCTATTGAGTGATGCTTCATCAAAAGTGGTTGATGCTATGATGTAACATCAGATGATTGGGTCCTTGATGTACCTGATGAACACGAGACCAGATATTTGCTTTACTGTGAACACCTTGAGCCAGTTCCTGGAAGATCTGAGACATGTTCACTTGATTGCTACAAAGCATATTCTGAGGTACTTGAAGGGTACAGTTGATTATGGGCTCAAGTATGAGGCAAGTCAAAAGATTAACCTGGAGGGTTATGTTGATTTAGATTGGGTAGGAAGTGCCATCAATAGGAAGAGCACTTTCGGGTGTTGCTTTAGTATGGGATCAGGTGCGATCTCTTGTTTTAGCAGGAAGCAATCCTACGTGGCACTAAGTACAGCTGAAGTAGAGTATGTTGTAGCCTGTTTGGCTAGTTGTGAGGTAGCATGGTTGAGGAAGCTACTGTCTAATTTATTTGATCTCTAGTTAGATGCTAATTGTATATATTGCAACAACCAGAGTTGTGTGAAGTTGTCGGAGAACCCAGTGTTCCATGACAAGTCGAAGCATATTGAGATCAAGTATCACTATATCAGGAATATGGTGTAGAGAGGAGCATTGAAGCTCTAGTATGTTGCGATGGATGAATAGATAGCTGATGCGTTGATGAAGCCATTAGCCATAGTGAAGTTTGAGTACTTCAGGGAGAAGCTTGGTGTTCTCCAGATCGAGGTTCCCTCCAAAGGGAAGTGATGAGTCCGTGAGCCATTCTGACATGGTGAGAGGATTAAGTTCCTTCCATGGTCAGATGTAAGGGCTAAGCCATTCTGTCATGGTGAGAGGATCAGTTCCTTCCATGTTAGATATGAGTGCTGAGCCATTCTAATATGACTATGGGATTGGTTCCTACATGATTAGATATAAGGGCTATTGCCATTCTTTGAATGGAGGTGCCTGGTCAGTTACCAGGAATACATGGTCTAGGACTGAGGGCCATTCTGATACGACTGTGAGATGTATTCTTACATGATAAGATGTGAGTGCATGGCCATTCTGATGTGATTGAGGGATGTGTTCCCACTTGATCAGATATAAGGGTTGTTTCCATTCTTTGAATGGAGGCACTTGGTCAGTTACCAGGGATCCTTAGTCTAGGACTAAGAGCCATTCTGACGAGTCAAGGTCAGAAGTAAGGGCTGGGCCATTCTGAGGAGTCAAGGTTAGATGTAAGGGCTGGGCCATTCTGACGAGTCAAGGTCAGATATAAGGGCTGGGCCATTCTGATGAGTCAAGGTCATATGTAAGGGTTGTGCCATTCTGACATGGTGAGAGGATGAAGTTCCTTCCATGGTTAGATGTAAGGGTTGGGCCATTCTGACATGGTGAGGGGATTAAGTTCCTCTCATGGTCATATGTGAGTGTTGGGCGTGCCTTTCTAACGAGTCAAGGTCATATGTAAGTGATGGATGGGCCATTCTGACTTAGGGTCAAATATAAGCACTGAAGAAGACCTACATGGAGGCTAGGCCTACACCTAGCATGAAAAAGGGTTGGCTTTGTAGAACTTCCTGTGACGAGAAGAATCATGAGATAGCACCAGTGATGTTGACCCAGTGATGATCCAGATCGAGTAATGATCCAAATTGAGTGATGATCCAGATCGAGTAATGATCCAGATATAGTGATGATGATGATCCAAATCGAGTAATGATCCAGATCGAGCAATGATCCAGATCAAGCGATAATCCAGATTGAGTAATGATCCAGATCCAGTGATGATGATGATCCAGATCGAGTGATGATCCAGATCCATTGATGATGATCCAGCAGTGATGATCCAAATCGAGTGATGATCTAGATCCAGTGATGTTGTTCCAGGAAAGATGATCCAGATCAAGTGATGATCTAGATCCAATGATGATGATCTAGATCCAGTGATGATGATCCATATCGAGTGATGATCCAGATCTAGATGAAGATTACTTGAGATGAATATGACCTGAAGATGAAGATGAATTGAAGATGACGAGAACTCGATGATGATCCAGATGATATAGAGAAGAATACTTGTGCAAGTAAATTGTGTTGAGAGAATACCTTCCTAGTTAAGAGGGAGTGTTGATGTAATTGTAACTTCGGAATGTATTCACTTGTATATCTTGTGTATTGTACCCCGATGTTTATTCTAGGAAGTGTTTGTAATGTAATTGAGTCATGTCATGCCCTGATGTTCCAAACGGGAGTTTCTATAATGTAAACAAGTCATGTCAAGTGATTGTGGGTAACCCTCCTATTGATCAAGGGTTAAAGTCCTTACAATTCTGAGGCCCTAGGGTTATTAGACTCTCCTAGTGAAGTCGGCCCTAGTGAGTTATTGTCAAGTCAGGAATTAGTATAAATAGAGAGTGAGCCTCTCTATTTATCACACACTCACTCACACTCAGTTGTAGTGCATAGCCAAGGAAGAAGAAGCTACTGGGGCTAGGAAGAAAGAGGCTACTGCTATCGGGAGATCATCTTACTGTTTTGGGGTTTTACTTTTGGTGCTGATTCTATCTCTGAGCAAGTTGTGGGGTTTTCTCCATTTATGGTTTCCCTGAGGAAAAACATTGTGTTCATTGTCTCTTGTGTTTGATTACTGTGCTTGTTATTCTCTCAGTTAAAGATCCTAATATAATGCTAGCTTAATGATAAAAATATAACACTTTTCCTGGGTATTCCATGTATTTACTAACAACACCTACTGCATGTGAAATATTAGGTCTAGTACACACCATTGCATACATTAAACATCCTAGTGCATTAGCATATGGTACATGAGACATATAATCCTTTTCTTCAACACTATTAGGACATAAACCTGAAGAAATCTTAAAATGGGAATCCAAAAGAAAATTCAAAGGTTTTACCTTATTCATTTTGAATCTTAAAAGTATTTTCTCAGCTTACTTCTTCTGTGAAAAACTAATCTTACCATTTCTTTTGTCTCTACGTATTTCAATACCCAAGATTTGTTTTCCAACTCCAAGATCCTTCATATCAAAATTCCTATTCATCCGATCCTCATCTCTATGTATTTCAATCCCCAAGATTTGTTTTGCAGCTCCAAGATCCTTCATATCAAAAGTCCTAGTCATTTGAGACTTCAACCTATTAATTTTGTCCATGATTTTTCTCATAATAAGCATATCATCAACTTACAACACTAAGATAATAAATATTTCATTTAACTTTTTGAAGTATAGACAATTATCATATTCCTTTCTAGTATAACATTGGATCGCCATGAAATAATCAAACTTCTTGTACCATTTTCTGGCCACTGTTCTAGGCCATACAATGATTTCTTGAGCTTGCAAACTAATTTTCCTTTATAATATTGCACAAAACCTTCTGGTTGTTCCATATAAATATCCTCATCTAAATATCCATTGAAGAAAGATGTTTTAACATCTAGTTTCTCTAACTCCAAATCAAGCAATGCAACTAGTGATAACATAATACAAATAGATACACGCTTGACAACTGGTGAAAAAATCTCATAATAGTCAATACCTTCCATCTGAGAGTACCCTTTTGCGACCAATTTGGATTTGTATCTTTCAACCTTACCATCAATGCCTTTCTTCAATTTGAAGATACATTTACATCCAACAATTTTTCTATCTTTGGGGAGTTCAACCAATTCCCATGTCTTGTTTTATCCCGAGAATCCGTTTCTTCTTTCATTTCCATCTTCCACTTATCATTTTTAACACAATCAACGGATTTCTGAAAACAAGAAGGTTCTTCATCATCAATAAATAAAACAAACGAAACAAAATTGGTATACCTCTTAGGACAATTTCTCTTGTTGATATTCTTGGTGTAGGTTGTGGGGTTTCTAGTTTTTCTTGAATTTATTCATCTTCTATGACTTCTTTCTCATCAGAAACTTCTTCTTGCTTCTTTGATTCATGAGAATATCTGTTCTCCAATTGAACTAGTTGTTTTGACAGTACCTGTTCCTATTCCACGCAAACTTTTACATTTTCTGATTTGATTGGAGAAGAATCATAAAAAATTACATCTCTTCTAATGACGATCTTGTGGGAAGTAGGATCCCACAATCTATATCCTTTTGTTACATCACCATATCCAACAAAAAATCACTTCTTTGAACTAGGGTCTAACTTAGAACGTTGATTTTTAGAAGTCAATAAGGTTCACAACCAAATATTTTCAAATTCGAATAATCACAGGGATCACCATCCCATACCTCTTCCAAAATTTTACAATTTATTTCCATTGACGGTGATCGATTTATAAGATAACCAACAATGGAAATTGTTTCTGCCCACAACTTTTTCCCCAAATTAGCATGACTGAGCATACTCCTTACTCCCTCTAGAATAGTCCTATTCATGTGCTCCACAATTCCATTTTGTTGAGGAGTGTATACATTCATTTTATGTCTTATGATCCCTTCTTCTTTGCAATACTTTTCAAACTCTAAAGAGGTAAACTCACCTCCATTATCCATCCTTAAAATTTTGATTGTCCTGCTAGTCCATTTTTCCACCATAACTCTAAATTGTTTAAACGTGTTAAACACATCAACTGAGTCTTTTTAAGACATATACCCAAACGTTTTTTGAAAAATAACCTACTAAACATCAAATTCATATTTTTCAAATTTTGAAGCAATTTACGATTCATTAATACCTGAAATCCTCTCTCACTCATATGGCCAAGACATTGATTCCATAATTGAGTGGATCTTGACACCTCTTCATATACTGATGTTGTATCATTAACTTGAGTTCTTCCAACCAATTTGTAAATATTTCATGTTGTATGTGCCTTCATGACCACTAAAGCACCCTCAGATACTTCTAGTACTCCAATTAAACCTGTAAATTTATGACCACAAGAATCAAACACTCGCAAAGAAATTAATTTTTTCTTTAATTCAGGAACATGCCTAACATCTGTAAGTATTCTTATAACTCCATCAAACATTTTAATTTTAACACTTCCAACCCCAATGGTCTTACATGAATGATTATCTCCCAAAAGAACTATACCATAATTAATTGTTTGATAAGAAGAAAACCAATATTTGTGAGGACAAATATGGAGCAAAGCACAAGAATCTAACAACCATTCTTCATTATATTGAGAAACACTACAAATGGACAAAACCTCATTGATCATACCTAACTTAGACTTAATTGAATTTGCCTCAAACTTGGAGTCATCTTTCTTGGATTCCTGTCTTTTCCAACAGTCCTTCTTGAGATGACCAGTCTTGTTATAATACCAATGCTTTAATTTTATATTTTTTCCCTTTGATTAGACCTGGAAGTACCTCTTGAATTTTCTCCTCTTTCTTTGGAATCGACGTCTAACAACCAAAGCTTCAGGTGAAGAGGTTTCAAAACTAGATTTCTTCCTTAATTCTTTAGACAACAATGCTCCAACCACATTGTCAAATTCGAAGGTATCATTTGTACTAAGGATAATGGAAGAAACTACTTGACCCCAAGATTCAGGTAAGGTACATAAAAAATTGTCTGCTTTATCTTCATCGTCAGTTTTAACATCCATACTAGTCAACCAGAAAATAAGAGTATTAAAAAAATTCAAATGATCTGCTATCTTCGCACCTTCTTTAATTCTCATACAATACAAATGTCTCTTCAAGTAAATTTTGTTTTTCAAATATTTTGTCATTTGCATACTTTCTAACTTGCTCCATAGGCTTGCTGCTGAGTTTTATCCAACAATGTTAAAAAACACATCATCCGCAAGACAATCGAATTGTGCTAAGTGCTTTGGCATCTAAATCCTCTCATTCATCATCTATCATAGTTAGGGGTCTCTTTATTTTACCATCTAGATATTTCTGCAACCCTTGTTGTAATAATAAATCCCACATCTTTATTTTCCATAACTCTAAGCTATATTTACTACTAAACTTCTCAATTTCAAACTCTGTACTTGACATTGTTGTGAAATTTGTGATTTTTTTTAATAATTTTAAAAATAGTTGTATTTTATTCTCTGAGTTTTTTGGTGTCATCTTTTTATTCTCCTCTCTACATCAGTAGCTCTCTCCTTCACATTCAGCAAAGGTTCTTCTCTTCAGCAGCAGATTCACGATCAGCTAAGCAGTGGAAACAACCACCACATCCAACAATGGAAGCGTCAGACTCTCTTCACTACTGCTGGAAGACAAAACATCAGAATCTCTTCATGGTTGCTACAAACTCCTCCAATGACGACTGTCTTCTCTACTCTTCTTCTCCCACACCCAGGAAACGATCTAGCAATAGAGGAAGTGACCTCTTCTCTTCATGGGAGACTTCCTCTTCTTCTCCATGCACCAACATCATATGGTCAGCAACATAGGTCCTCTTCTTCTCCATGCATCCCAACAGCTTCTTCTCCACGCAGCTATTCTCTTCTCATCGATGATTGCAAGCTCCTAAGTTCTCCACTTTAGACGGTTCAACGGCAAAGCTACGATCTCCTCTTCAATTGTAGCAACAAATCATTCATGCAAATTCTTCTCTATAGTAAGCAACAACAATGGTTCTCCCTCTTCGTGGTTCTTGTATTCAATGCAAACTCCATGCTTCCTATGCAAGCAGAACTCACGATTCGTAGCAGCAACTCTTTTCTCCACATGCTCCTCTCTACAGAATTCCTCTTCGTGGTCAAGCAATGGAGATCCTCTTTACCATGGCTTTGATACCACTTATTAAATTCATAGACAAGAAACAAATGAAAACACCATAATAAAAAACATATTAATGTGGTAAAACCCCATAAGAGGAAACATCAGCGCAGGAAAAGTATTGAAGCTCATTAAATCAATATCATGGTAATTACGTGAAGGTTCATTCAACCTATCATCCTAATACTCCATTACGTATCCCAACCATGTGCTATATACTTCATAAAATAAATTACACGAGTAAAACTGTTGTTGGTTATGCCTGTTACAAAAGAAACTTCCCATAAACAAATCTAGTTTAGTTGACATTATTAACAAAATGGACGAACGACAACTTTAATTGTGTACTCACGATTGTTAGCAAAAACTGAGTTAGTTAAAATTGAGTTACCTCTCAGTCACAAACAAACAAAAAATTATTCATGTCGACTTTGACTTCTTCTTTTTACCTGTCAGGTAAAACTTGTCTAACCTAGGCTAGACAAGTCTACCAAAATATTTCGACAATTTTTTTTTAAAGACTAAATTTGGTTAGACTTTTCGACTTGAATATTTTTACCTCGATAAGTTCTTACTTGTCCGTTTTACCTACTTACTTGACTTCAATAGGTTTTACTTCAACCAATTAATTTCGATCTGTTAACTTCAATAGACTTACTTGATAGTTTTACTTCGACTTATTTACTAGACATGTTTACTTTGACCTAACCACTTTTAGTCTAATTTCATAAATTATGTTTCTTAGTCTAAAGACTTAAGAAATAAATAATATTTTTCACCAACCGGTAACATGAAGTAAAACTCGACACAACAACATTTCAACAGAATATCAAAATCATATAACCAAACATTAAGAAGACTTGTGTCGACCACTTTGTTGTAAAACATGGAAATTTTACTGGGCAAAATGTCTATGGACTCTTTGATATTTCACTCAAACTGTATTCAACCATAAACTATTGAATTATAAAACTTGTTGGGACATAACAAAGAACTATTTTCCATAAATGAAAACTTGGAAATTTACAGAGATATTTCACCTTTTATAGAGCTTCGTCTCTCAACATTTTCTAATCCACAGAAGCTTGAGCTTCGACACTATCCTCTTCACTCTTTGCTCAGAATTTTCTCATATTTCTCTCTTCGATTTACAATATTCTTCTTCTATTTATAGGAAAACTAACATTTGCTTCTCCATGAATATACTGTCTTGACATTAAAGACTGTAATAACTATCTACCTAAAAATTTAAGTTCAGAAATTTAATTCGACTAGTTTACTTTACAGAATCGTGGACTCTTCAATTTGTCAGACTGTTTGACAAAGACTGAAATGATATGGACTCTGGAAGAGTTGGATAAGATATGATATGAATCTGCGATTAATTACAATTTCCAACACTCCCCCTTAATTATGAGTAGATGGGGATCTTAAAACAAAATATTACAAAATGTTTCAGGGCTTAAACTTGCTATGTGCATGACAGAGTTCACTGTGCAGAACTTGTCATTCCAAGATAACTACATAGATACTGAAATGTATCCCTTGCATATGGTTTTTTAAATATGTCTGCAAGTTGATCTTCAGACCTGCAAATTTCTAAACAAATTTCTTTGTTTTTCACCAATTCTCTTATGAAATGAAACCTTGTGTCGATGTGCTTGGTTCTCTTGTGGAACACATGATTCTTTGATAATGCAATGGATGAATTATTGTCACAAAAAATGGTTGTTGGTTCTTTTTGGTTCTACAACAGGTCTTTTAACATTCTTTACATCCAGACAACTTGACATGTAGCCCTTGTAGCTGCAACATACAGTGATTCTACTGAAGACAGAGTTACTATGGGTTGTTTCTTTGAAGCCCATGAAAAAACACCTATACCAAAGTGAAATGTGTACCCAAATGTTCTCTTCCTGTCATCTATGTTTCCTCCATTTTCACTTCCAGTGTATCCAATGATTTTAAAATTTTACAAGGTTGAATACATAATTACAAGGTCTTTTGTGCCTCTTACATACCTTAGAATTTATTTGCTTGCCAATGAGAGTCTTTTGGTGGCTCCATGAATCTTGAGACCAAACTTACTCCATACATGATGTCTGGTCTTGTCATTGTTAAATACATAAGGATTCCAACAAGCCTTTTAAACAACATAGGATCCACAGTTGATCCATCATCATCCTTGCTCAATTTTAAGTTTGTTATTATTGGTGTTGGGGATGTCTTGCAATTAGACATGTTAAATATTTTTAAAAATGCACTTGCATACTTAGATTGTGAGATAAATATTCCACTTTCATACTTTTGGACTTCAATGCCCAAGAAAAATTTCATAATCCCCAAATTAGTCATTTCAAATTCACTTTCCATGACTTCTTTAAAATATTCCATGCCAAAGTCACCAGTAAATATTAAATCATCTACATACAGGAAAACAATTAACATATTACCTTGCTCATTAACTTTGGTGTGCAACATCGGTTCACTTTCACTTATGTGAAATCCATTTTCAGTGAGATAGGGATCAATTCGACTATACCTATCTATAGGAGATTGCTTCAAACAATAGAGTGCCTTTTTTAGCATGTCCACTTTATGCTTTTGACCTATAACTTCATAGAATTGTTGTTGTTCCACACATACTTTCTCTTCTAGATGACCATTCAAAAATGCCGAATTAACATCCATTTGATAAACATGCCATTTGTTTTGTGCAACCATGGCCAATATTGTTCTGACTGTATCCATGTGTGCAACAAGTACAAATGTTTCATCGAAGTCTATGCCAAGATGCTATGTGAACCCTCTTGTGGCCATTCTTTCCTTGTGATTCTGCACATTCCTATTAACATCTTTCTTGGTTTTGTAAATCCATTTGATGCTGATTACATCTTTATCTTTTGGTACATCTACCAGCTCCCATGTTTGATTCTTCTCAATGCATTCTATTTCTTCATCCATGGCTTGTGCCCATACTTCTTCTTCAACAACTTCCTCAAATGTTAGTGGATCATGTATTGGATAAAATAACGCAAAGAGAGAGAATGAATTTGGTGTACCAACTTCATATATTTCATGCAGACTTCTTGTCTTCACTAGTTCTATCGATGTCGACCTTGACGAAATGCTTGATGGAGTCTGTTGTCCTCTTGGTGTGCTTGTTGGCGTAGCTTGAGCTGCAACTTGTGTCGATGTTCCTTGTGTTGAATCATGTCACAGCATTATGGGAGTCGACGGTGCTACAACCGGTAGACTTACATGTGGTGTTTGAACCACTTACTCTGCCATGTCATCATTGTCTACATTCGACACAATCTTGACGTTTATGTCGACAGTTCCATCCCATGATTCATTCTCAACAAATTGAACATCTTGACTGATGATCACTTTCCTTACGACATGATCATACAACTTGTATGCTTTTGTGTCTTGAAAATAGCCAACAAAAATACATTTCTATCCCTTGTTGTCTAGTTTCTTTCTTTGCTCATCTGGAACATGAGAATATGCAACACAACCAAAACATTTTAAATGAGAAACATTGTGATTCATACCTGTCCATGATTCTTGAGGAACTCTGTTCTTCACACTCTTTGTCAAACACCGATTCATGATATATACAACAGTTGCAACTACTGCGGCCCAATATTCATTTGACAAATGCTTGGTTGCCATCATGCTACGCACCATCTCCATAATGGTTCTGTTCTTTCTTTCGACAACATCGTTATGCTGAGGTGTATATTATGCAGTGAATTTATTTTGTATTCCATGGGTCTTACAAAAATTTATAAATTCATTCGAAAGATATTCACCTCCTTTGTCTGTCCTTAATATTTGATGCGGTGTCCACTCTGGTTCTCCACAAATTCCTTGAACTGCTGAAAATAACTAAATGCATCAAATTTATGTTTCAGAAAATATACCCATGTTTTTCTTGAGTAATCATCAATAAAAGTAATAAAATAATTGCATCCACCAATGGATGATGTCTGCATTGGACCACAAGTATCAGAGTGCACAATGTCAAGTGGTGTTCATGCTCTATATGACTTTCCGACTGGAAAAGTCTCTCTATGTTTCTTTCCAAGAAATCAGCCTTCACAAAATCTTTCTAGTTTGTTGATCAATGAAAATCCTTTCACCATATTCTTTCTGTGCAGTAGCTTCAACCCACCAAATTTCAGATGTCCAAATATGAAATGCCACAACTAGGATTCATCCTGAACTTCTGTTTGAAACACTACTTGAAATTCAACGCTATCATTTTCTTTCTTGTCGAAGTGCTCAACTGCTTCTTTACTTTCTGCCTTGAATGCAACCCCTGTATTTGTATTTCCTTTCATGTCTGGAATTATCCTCAATGGAAACAAGCGATTACTTTTCAATGGCACTTTTGCTATCAGCTAGTTGCTTCGATGCTTGTATTTAATAACATAGTGATCATCTCCTATGTAGACTATGTACCCTTTTTGTATCAACTATCCAATACTCAAAAACTTTTGTTTCAGACCTTCGATATGATAGGCATTAGGAGTAAAGTTACTCTCCCCTTGTTTGGTTAAAATACCAACATGACCTTATCCCAAAACAATGACTTGGACATTCTTTCCAAGTGTAACATCAGTTTGAACTAAATTATCTAGACTGGAAAACAAATTTAAATCACCAGTCATATGATTTCTGCAACCTGAATCTAAGTATCATATGTCATGTGGATTTTCTTGGATAGCATTGCATTCAATTGGAGACGCATATGTCATTAACATTGCACTTGATGGAGTGCTAGTGTTGGTTGACTGATTTGAGCCTTGTTTTCCTTGGTCATATTGTTTCTTCTTACATTCATATGCATAATGACCAAATTTCTTTCAATAATGACATTGAATTTTTTATTTATCAAACCTATGACCACTTGGCTGACTTGGATTCTGATTGTCTCCTCTACCAATGACATTTGCATGACTTCTTCCGTAGTCCTCCTCTGAAAGAACTTCTTCCTCTGCCTCTGGAGTTGTTTCCCCCCTACCTCTACCACAGATTATGGATGAATGTGTTGTGAATGCACATTCCAATGATGTATTTGTTCTTCTAACTCTGTGTTCATAATTGATGAGTGAATCTTGCAACTCATCAATGGTAAACACTAACATGTCTTTGTTTTATTCCAAGGTCACAACCAAGGATTCAAATCTTGGGGGAAGACTTCTGAGAATTTTTTCAACAACCCTTTGGTCAGCTATAGTTTCTCCATGATATTTCAATTGATTAACCAAACCAACAAATCTAGTGTAGAATGAGTCTACTGACTCTATATCTTTCATAGACAGAGATTCAAAATATCCTCTAAGAATATGTAACTTGGAGGTCTTTACCTTGTCAAAACCTTGATAGGAAGCTTCCAATGTGTCCCGTGCCTGCTTACCGGTAGTTGTTGCTGCTACTCTTGAGAGTATGCTTTCATGCATGGCTTGGTGTATGTATAATAGAACTTTTCCATCTTTCTTCTTTTGTTCCCTCAGTGGATTTTTCTCAACTTGTGTGATATTGTTGTATGCTTCCTGATCTGCTGGTTTTGCATAACCATTCTGGACAATTTCCCAAGCATCTTGACCTCTGAACAAAGCCTTCATTGTTAGAGACCAATATTCATAATTCTTTCCTGTAAAAATTGGAGTTTGCAAACTTGACATGTTTGAACGAGAAATGGAAGCCATTTTTTTTCCTTAGAAAATTACTTTTTCACTTTTAAGACAAGACTTCTTTCCTAAACCTTGCTCTTTAGAAAAAACTTAGTCGATTAAATTGGAGTTATCGCTTAGTCACAAAAACGTTTATTCACGTCGATTTCGACTTCTTCTTTTTACTTGTCAGGTAAAACTGGACTGAGTTTGACTATCACCACTCTCGACATGCATAGTTCAGATCGGGGGTGATTGAGGATGGAGTGATTTATGCCTAACATATGGTTGGGTGGAACGTGGATGTTCCCGTATCATTATGGCTCGCATTGTAAACATGTTTCATCACTAAGTTTTGTTTCTACAAATCTATTGAGCTAGGGGTATGTCTATACATGTGCTAATAGGTGTTCCAATGTTAACAGAATGATAAATTCTAGTTTTAGGATATTGATGAAAAGGTTTCTTATGAGTCAGTCACATGCTCATACTCTATTTGATTGACTGTGAAATGCATTCGGTGTGATGGTTTCTCTATTGGGTTAATATGTTTAAGCTTTTCATGCTAATGAGGTCAAGATATACCGGTTTACATGCTTAGTTGTGGTTTACTGACAATTATTGCTACGTTTCCTGTGCTTTAAGAGCTGGAACACAGCATATGTTGTCTGTGTCCTAATATCTGGAACATGTACTGGTTGCTAGAAAGTTTTGGGTTTTTTCTAAAATGCTGTTGTGTTTAGCCATTCAGTTCTTAGATGTAAGAGTATCACTTGAACATTGGTTCCTTGGATCTAGTAAAATGGTAGCTCAAAGGGTGTATTATTGCTTGGTACAAGTTACCTGTATGTTATATATTGGTTCCCTTTGCTTGTATTCTTCAATGTTGTTGAAGGATAAGAAAATGCCTTAGGTTTGCCGATGAAATTAGTGTTGTTAAATGGGTGTGTGTGCACCTATAAGTATTTCTCTAATTCTGCAATGTTTGCTCTATAAGGAACTATTCTTGTGATTCCAGGCCCTTTGTATACAGTCTTTATATAGTCTAATATGTGCTTTTGTCAATTTTAACTTTAGTTGAACTGCTAATTTTATCCAACCCGGTCTATGCTCCCTCTAATGCTTAGCGAAGGGAGGACTTCAAGTATGCGATGAACTGGATTACATTATCATTTCACACACATATCCACTGTTAACTCGCCTACTAGTTGAATCTGAAACATTTTTGAGGAACGTCAGATCTAGATCGACAGTGCACCTCAAATGCCTTAAAGCAGATTGTATAAAAATTTCACGCACACAAAGAGTTTGTTGATCCATGCTAGTTCAATCAATGAAATAACCCACCGATGTCGATCTTTCTACCCCCAAATCCTGATCATTGATTTGTGGGTTCTTTTAAAACTGTTGCGCCCCATAAAGTGACTTGCACACCTCCAATATTTGAGCGCGATATCCAATGGGGAGAGGACACGTCTTTTACGCATGTTTCCAATCGTGCCCTATAATTTTTTCTTTGTCCGTGCTATTTCTCTCTATGAAATGGCTCATAGCCATTGATCTTCTCCAAGATATATCCCTGTCGTTTATCATGAAGGTGTTTTATCCACGATCACCTCTGTTTTTCAGTGCTTATCTCAGACATTGGCTTCATCCAGCGGAATTGTTCTTAGCGGTAGATCTGTTGACCTCTGCCTTGGATCTATTGAAGCTACACGTCCTTTAACCCTTTTGTAATATTCATTAAATTGACCAATGTAAGGGTCAATTCTCTCTGCAACTCAAACCTTATCGTTGCATACCTACAGACTTTAATGTTAGCTAGCAAGCAGGCTTATAGTGTTGTTTATGAAAGTATGGTTTGGGTAAATGGGTGTGTATTCTTATGATCTTGATTTCTTTGGTTATGTAGTGTATTACTGGCATGGTACACCTCCTATATTGATGCCCTGCATTAGGTTTTGTCATTATCTTAGGAGGAGTACTCTTGGTCTGTTGGGGATGGTTATGACTGCTTGGAATGCACCCACTCTGCCTTCAATCCAATATAACTGGTAGGTTTGATTGAGCATCTAGAATTGGAGACTCCTACTCTATTTCAATGACTGTGACTTGTTTGGGCTTCCCTTTGATGTCTTAACATTTTCTGAAAAGAGTTGCTTGATTACTGTATGTTTTCTCTGGTTTAATCACCCAGTGTATTTGATCCTCGATGTGGAGGCTTAATTTTTTCTCTGGGTTGAACCATCCCAAGCTTGTTGAATTTCATGGGTAATACTTATAGTTAGGAATGAGATTGTTACACTTGTGATTTCTCCATGCAATATTCAACCGTGTGGAAATCCTTATTTTATGAATGAGTTGAATGTCTTGAAATTTTGTCACAGATTTCCAGTAGGGTTTAATGTGGTTAAATGTTCCTATACTTTGCATCTGAATATGCCTGGTTTTTCCACTACATTTTCTTAAGTTCATGAAGATAGGAAGTCTAGTTTAAAAGTCAAAATGTGGCTAAAATGAAGTTAATATGTATTTTTCCAACTTCCAGAATCCACTTGCGGAAGGAGAAAGTCAGAAGTAAAAAAGCGGAACAACGAAAGACCAAGTAGTCGTTTCATGGATCTCCATGTTTCAAAGTTGGAAATCGGCAGCATAGAAAAGGCCAAGGAAAAAAGATTGGATTTTATATTTCTGAAGTCCGCAGCAGAAACGAAAGGTCGGAAGGAAAGATAGATGGCTGAGATTGACCACGCAAGATCAACGGTGCGGAAGAAGTCAGGCGGAAAAGAGCCAAAAGTTCTACGAAAAGGTTGTTTTCCAACTTCCAAGTTATGCGAGCAGAAAGGAAGAAAGGCAGAAGGCAGAAGGTGGAAGCATGGATGAACTATTCCGTCGCGTATCAAGCTTTCCGAGTTTCACAATCCACAGTGAAAGGTGGAAAAGCGAAAAGCGGAAGGCGGAAGTGTGGATGGACAACTCTGACGCATGTTAGATTTCCGATGTCTATGGTCTGTAGTGAAAGGCAGAAGGGGGAAATGCGGAAAAATCAGTTTTAGTGCAGAAACAACTTTTCTGGTTATAGAAGTAGATTTAATTGTGGAAGCCTGATTCTTCTTGTGGATTTCCATGCGGGTTATTTTCTTAAATCTTAAGGGTGAATGTTTATGAAGGTTATAGCCAACTATTATGCGAAAGGAATTATACATTGCAATTTTGTTTATATGCATTTTTGGTAGGTTATATGGGTATGTTCCACTTACTATGATAAACATTATTTGTAACCAAATGTATAGCACTTAGACTGTCACAGAAGACAAGCACTTTGTTCTGCAACCTTCCAGTTTCTCTAAGTAGACCTTTCATCCAAATTGCCTCTTAGCAAGCATGTGAGGCAACAATGTATTCATCCTCTGTAGTGGATAAATCAATTGTTTCCTGAAGCATTGACATCCAACTTATATCTCCACCTACAAGAGTAAATACATAACCTAAAGTAGACCTTATCTTTTCCAAATCACCTGCGAAATCTAAATCAACAAAATCGCATACATAATCACTGCTATTATTAAAGGTGATAAAATAGTCACTTGTGCCTCTTAAGTACTGAAGCACCCATTTCATTGAATTCCAATGTTCTTTTCCTCGATATTCCATTTATTTACTAACAACACCTACTGCATGTGAAATATCAGGTCTAGTACACACCATTGCATACATCAAACATCCTAGTTCATTGGCATATGCTACATGAGACATATAATCCTTTTCTTCAACACTATTAGGACATAAACCTAAAGAAATCTTAAAATGGGAATCCAAAAGAACATTTAAAGTTTTTACCTTATTCATTTCGAATCTTACAAGTATTTTCTCAACATACTTCTTCTGTGAAAAACTAAACTTACCATTTCTTTTGACTCTATGTATTTCAATACCCAAGATTTGTTTTATAGCTCCAAGATCCTTCATATCAAAATTCCTATTCATTTGATCCTCATCTCTATGTATTTCAATCCCCAATATTTGTTTTTCAGCTCCAAGATCCTTCATATCAAAAGACCTAGTCATTTGAGCCTTCAACCTATTAATTTTGTCCATGATTTTTCTCATAATAAGCATATCATCAACCTACAACACTAAGGTAATGAGTATTTCATTTAACCTTTAGAATTATAGACAATGATCATATTCACTTCTATTATAACCTTGGCTCTCCATGAAAGAATCAAACTTCTTGTACCATGTCCTGGCCATTGTTCTAGGCCATACAATGATTTCTTGAGCTTGCAAACTAATTTTCCTTTATAATTTTGCACAAAACCTTCTTGTTGTTCCATATAAATCTCATCATCTAAATCTCCATGTAAGAAAGATGTTTTAACATCTAGTTGCTATAACTCCAAATCAAGCAATGCAACTAGTGCTAACATAATACAAATAGATACAAGCTTGACAATTGGTGAAAAAATTTCATAATATTCAATACCATCCATCTGAGAGTACCCTTTTGTGACCAATTTGGCTTTGTATCTTTCAACCTTACCATCAATGCCTTTCTTCAACTTGAAGACACACTTACATCCAACAATTTTTCTATCTTTGGGGAGTTCAACCAATCCCCATGTCTTTTTTTTATCCTGAGAATCCATTTCTTCTTTCACTGCCATCTTCCACTTAGCATTGTCCACACAATCAATGGATTTCTGAAAACAAGAAGGTTCTCCATCATCAATAAATAAAACAAATGAAACAAAATTGGTATACCTCTTAGGACGATTTCTCTTGTTGATATTCTTGGTGTAGGTTTTGGGGTTTCTAGACTTTCTTGAATTTCTTCATCTTCTATGACTTCTTTCTCGTTAGAAACTTCTTCTTGCTTCTTTGATTCATGAGAAGATTGGTTCTCCAATTGAACTAGTTGTTTTGACAGTACCTGTTCCTATTCCACGCAAACTTTTACATTTTCTGATTTGATCAGAGAAGATTCATAAAAAAATTACATCTCTTCTAATGACGATCTTGTGGTAAGTAGGATCCCAGAATCTATATCCTTTTGCTACATAATCATATCCAACAAAAATTCACTTCTTTGATCTAGGGTCTAACTTAGAACGTTGATTTTTAGAAGTGAATAAGCTTCACAACCAAATATTTTCAAATTTGAATAATCACAGGGATGACCATCCCATACCTCTTGCAAAATTTTACAATTTATTTCCATTGATGGTGATCGATTTATGAGATAACCAACAATAGAAGTTGTTTCTACCCACAACGTTTTCCCCAAATTAGCATTACCGAGAATACTCCTTGCTCTCTCTAGAAGAGTCATATTCATGCGATCCATAATGCCATTTTGTTGAGGAGTGTAGACATTCATTTTATGTCTTACAATCCCTTCTTCTTTGCAATACTTTTTAAACTCTAAAGAGGTAAACTCACCTCCATTATCCATCCTTAAACTTTTGATTGTCCTTCCAGTTCTTTTTTCCACAATAACTCTAAATTGTTTAAACATGTTAAACACATCAACTTTTCTTTTTAAGACATAGAACCAAACTTTTCTTGAAAAATAACCTATAAAACATCAAATTCATATTTTTCAAATTTTGAAGCAATTTATGATTCTTAATACCTGAAATTCTCTCTCACTCATATGGCCAAGACATTGATGCCATAATTGAGTGGATCTTGACACCTATTCAGATACTAATGTTGTATCATTAACTTGAGTTCTTCCAACCAATTTGTAAATATTTCCAGTTTTATGTGCCTTCATGACCACTAAATCACCCTTAAAGACTCTAGTACTGCATTTAAACTTGTAAATTTATGACCATAAGAATCCAACACTCCCAAA
Organism: Pseudotsuga menziesii; assembly: GCA_001517045.1. Lineage (NCBI taxonomy): Eukaryota > Viridiplantae > Streptophyta > Pinopsida > Pinales > Pinaceae > Pseudotsuga > Pseudotsuga menziesii. The sequence continues at coordinate 561,378 of LPNX010593154.1, read as the reverse complement.
GAAATTAATTTTTTATTTAATTCAGGAACATGCCTAAAATCTGTAAGTATTCTTATAACTCCATCAAACATTTTAATTTTAACACTTCCAACCCCAACGGTCTTACATGAATGATTATCTCCCAAAAGAACTATAACATCATTAACTATTTGATAGGAAGCAAACCAATATTTGTGAGGACAAATATGGAGTGAAGCAAAAGAATCTAACAACCATTCTTCATTATATTCAGAAACACTACAAATGGACAAAACCTCATTGATCACACCTGAATTAGACTTAATTGAATTTGCCTCAGATTTGGAATCATTTTTCTTGGATTCCTGTCTTTTCCAACAGACCTTCTTGAGATGACCAGTCTTTTTATAATACCAACGCTTTAATTTTCTCTTTTTTCCCTTTGATTAGACCTGGAAGTACCTCTTGAATTTTCTCCTCTTTCTTTGGAATCGACGTCTAACAACCAAAGCTTCAGGTGAAGAGGTTTCAAAACTAGATTTCTTCCTCAATTCCTCAGACAACAATGCTCCAATTACCACATTGTCAAATTCCAAGGTATCGGTTGTACTAAGGATAATGGAAGAAACTACTTGACCCCAAGATTCAGGTAAGGAACATCAAAAATTATTTGCTTTATCTTCATCATCAATTTTAACATCCATACTAGTCAACTGGAAAATAAGAGTATTAAAAAATTTCAAATGATCTGCTATCTTTGTACCTTCTTTAATTCTCATACCGTACAATTGTCTCTTCAAGTAAATTTTGTTTGTCAAATATTTTGTCATATGCATACTTTCTAACTTGCTCCATAGGCTTGTTGTCGGCTTTTATCCAACAATGTTAAACAACACATCATCCACAAGACAATCGAATTGTGCTAAGTGCTTTGGCATCTAAATGCTCTCATTCATCATCTATCATAGTTAGGGGCCTCTTTATTTTACCATCTAGATATTTCTGCAACCCTTGTTGTAATAACAAATCCCACATCTTTAATTTCCATAACTCCAACCTATATTTACTACTAAACTTCTCAATTTCAAACTTTGTACTTGACATTGTTGTGAAATTTGTGAATTTTTTTTTAATAATTTTAAAAATAGTTGTATTTTATTCTTCGAGTTTTTTAACGTCATCTTTTTATTCTCCTCTCTACATCAGTGGCTCTCTCCTTCACATTCAACAAAGTTTATTCTCTTCAGCAGTAGATTCACCATCGACTAAGCAGTGGCAACAACCACCACGTCCAATAATGGAAGCGTCAGACTCTCTTCACTGTTGTTGCAAGCCACAACATAAGAATCTCTTCATGATTGCTGCAGACTCCTCTAATGATGACCATCTTCTCTACTCTTCTTCTCCTATTCCCAGGAAACGATCCAGCAATGGAGGAATTGACCTCTTCTATTCATGGGATACTTCCTCTTCTTCTCCATGCATCAACATCATATGGTTAGCAACATAGGCCCTCTTCTTCTCCACATGGCTTCTTCTTCTTCTCCACGCATCCCAACAACATCTTCTCCAAGTGACTATTCTCTTCTCATCGATGACTGCAAGCTCTTGAGTTCTCCACTTCAGATGGTTCAACAACAAAGCTATGCTCTCCTCTTCAATTGTAGCAATAGATTCTTCACGCAACTTCTTCTCCACGACGAGCAACAACAACGGTTCTCCCTCTTTGTGCTTCTTGTATTCAACGCAAACTCCATGCTTCCTATGCAAGAAGAATTCACAATCCGTAGCAGCAACTCTTTTCTCCACACGCTCCTCTCTACATAATTCCTTTTCATGGTCAAGCAATGGCAATCCTCTTTACCATGGCTCTGATACAACTTGCTAAATTCAGAGACAAGAAACAAAGAAAAACACCATAATAAAAAACATATTGATGTGGTAAAACCCCATAAGAGGAAACATCTACGCAGGCAAAGTATTGAAGCTCATTAAATCAATATCATGGTAATTACATGAAGGTTCATTCAACCTCTCATCCTGCTACTCCATTACGTATCCCAGCCATGCATTATATACTTCATAAATAAATTACACAAGTAAAACTATTGTTAGTTATTCCTGTTGCAAAAGAAACTTCCCATAAACAAATCTAGTTTAGTTGACATTACTAACAAAATGGACAAACAACAACTTTAATTGTGTACTCACGATTGTTAGCAAAAACTGAGCTGGTTAAAATTGAGTTGCCTCTCAGTCACAAACAAACAAAAATTTATTCATGTCGACTTTGACTTCTTCTTTTTACCCGTCGGGTAAAACTTGTCTAACTCCGACTAGACAAGTCTACCAAAATATTTCGACAATTTTTTTTTAAAGACTAAATTTCGTCTGACTTTTCGACCCGAGGGCCGATTTATAATCTCAGCATGAAGGAAAAATACATGGCAATGATACAATGATACCTTAGCGACAATGTTCAGGAAGAGAACCGCTACCCAAAGACACAACAAGATTGCTTCCAGCAACTCCGAAGCCTGAAGACGGTGTGAAACGAGTATAAACACTCGTACCTTCCTCCTACAGAGCTACACAATCTCCCTTCTCTCCTTTAGCTACAAAGTCTCCACTCCAAAGCATGAGTGGGAAATGGCAAATGAATGGGTTTATATAGGTTGGCTTGCCCTTCTTCACATGACTCTCATGGATTCCTTTTGTTGCAACTAATTTTCCTATCTTGGCCTTGGTTACAACTTCTCCAAGTTGGTTTTCATGTGGTTGGGATTTTTTAATAAATAATAAACAAACATATTTAAAAAACCCCTTTTAAAATGGCATGCCCTTTTGGTTGGCTTTTAATATGGTTAAAACCATATTATAACCATACAAACCCACTTTAGAACTTTAACCCAAAGTTTGTTATGTGGTGGCGATCCCCCCTATGGTTTATAAATACACATGCCATAATATTTTTGAACCCACTTTAATCCCTTAACCAATGTATTAACAAAACACATGTTAAAATAATGGCACATCCCACGTGGTGGCTATGCCCATGGGAGGAGGGGAGCGGTGGTTGTAACGACCCTCCATTCGAATCACGTGGCTCGTGGTGGCGGCGTTGGTGCATACCATGTAACATTAAAAACCATGGGTCAAGGCTTTCCCTGGCCCCTTTTTGCTTCCTTATAAACTTCCACAAGGTTAAATACAAAAAACCTTAACCAACATACCAATAACCATATGTAACCCAAGTGGTGAAGGCAGAGCGCTTATACAAGAGAGGTCACGGGGTCGAACACTGCGGAGGCCATAATTTTTGCCTTAGACATTGGCCAATCCTGTGTTTCCATGTGGCGGCCTCGAATTGGTCCACTTCATGCCTAGTCACCGCCCAGTCACTGCCCTTACTGCCACGTCACCGTCCGTACGCCTAGTCAGCAGTATGTCAGGTCAGATCCGTACTGCCACGTGTCACCTTGTGATTGGTCCGTACACTTTCCATGTCACCTTGTCTGTACCGTACGGATGCCATGTGTCACCCTGTCAATGGTGCCACATCATCATGTTTATACAGTATGGATGCCACGGGTCACTTCGTCAGTGGTGCCATGTGGCACCTCCATTTTGCCAAATTTCCTGTTTCACCAATACAACAGAATGCGATAACTTTCTCATACGAAGTCCGTTTGAGGTGAAACGAATGCCGTTGGAATCGTCTCGAAGAGCCCTTCGATCTGGTGCTATATTTGATGAGATTGGAGGACTTAAAATTTTTTGCCTTCTTGGATCCTCCTGGATCATTGACACAACAACATTTCAACAAAATATAAAAATCATATAAGAAAACATTAAGAAGACTTGTGTCGACCACTCTGTCATAAAACCTGGAACTTTTACTGGGTAAAATGTTTATGGAATCTTTGATATTTCACTCAAACTGTAAATGTAAACAACATTTGCTCAAGTAATTATTGGAGAGAATGTGCGTCTAAAAAAACATGTATTCAACCATAAACTATTGATTTATAAAACTTGTCGGGACATAACAGAGAACTATTTTCCATAAATGAAAACTTGGAAATTTACAGATGTATTTCACCTTTTATAGAGCTTCATCTCTTGACATTTTCTAATCCACAGAAGCTTGAGCATCGACACTATCCTCTTCACTCATTGCTCAGAATTTTCTCAGAATTATCTCTTTGATTTATAATCTTCTTCTTCTATATATAGGAAAACTAACATTTGCTTCTCTGTGAATCTATTGTCTTGACATTAAATACTGTAATAACTATCTACCTAAAAACATAAGTTCAGAAATTTAATTCGACTGGTTTACATTAAAGAATCGTGGACTCTTCAATTTGTTAGACTATTTGACAGAGACTGAAATGATACAGACTCTGACAGAGTCGGCTAATATATGATACATATCTGCAATTAGTTACAATTTCCAACGCTCCCCCTTAATTATGAGCAGATGGGGATCTTAAAACAAAATATTACAAAATGTTTCAGGGCTTAAACTTGCTCTGTGCATGACAGAGTTCACTGTGTAGAACTTGTCATTCCAAGATAACTACGTAGATATTGAAATGTATCCCTTGCAAATGGTTTTGTAAATATGTCTGCAAGTTGATCATCAGACTTGCAAAGTTCTAAACAAATTTCTTTGTTGTTCACCAATTCTCTTATGAAATGAAACCTTGTGTCGATGTTCTTGGTTCTCTTGTGGAACAGAAGATTCTTTGATAATACAATGGATGAATTGTTGTCATATGAAATGGTTGTTGGTTCTGCGACAGGTCTTTTAACATTCTTTGCATCCACACAACTTGACATGTAGCGCTTGTAGCTGCAACATACTTTGATTCTGCTGAAGATAGAGTTACTATGGGTTGTTTCTTTGAAGCCCATGAAAAAACACCTATACCAAAATGAAATGTGTACCCAAATGTTCTCTTCCTATCATCTATGTTGCCTCCATTGACATTGCCAGTGTATCCAATGAGTTTAAAATATTACGAGGTTGAATACATAATTCCAAGGTATTTTGTGCCAGTTACATACCTTAGAATTCTTTTACCTGCTTTCCAATGAGAGTCTTTTGGTGACTCCATGAATCTTGAGATCAAACTTACTCCATGCATGATGTCTGGTCTTGTCGTTGTTAAATACATAAGGATTCCAACAAGCCTTTTAAACAACGTAGGATCCACAGTTGATCCATAATCATCCTTGCTCAATTTTAAACCTGTTATTACTGGTGTTGGGGCTATCTTGGAATTAGACATGTTAAATATTTTTAAAAATTCACTTGCATACTTAGACTATGATATAAATATACCAATTTGAGACTGTTGGACTTCAATGCCCATGAAAAATTTCATAATCCCCAAATTAGTCATTTCAAATTCACTTTCCATGACTGCTTTAAAATCTTCCATGCCAAAGGCTCCAGTAAATATTAAATCATCTTCATACAGGAAAACAATTAACATCTTACCTTGCTCATTAACATTGTTGTGCAATGTAGGTTCACTTTCACTTATGTGAAATCCATTTTCAGTGAGATAGGGATCAATCCGACCATACTTGTCTCTAGGAGCTTGTTTCAAACAATAGAGTTTCTTTTTCAGCCTATCCACTTTATGCTTTTGACCTAGAAATTCATAGCCGTGTGGTTGTTCCACGTATACTTTCTCTTCTAGATGACCACTCAAAAATGCCGACTTAACATCCATTTGATAAAGATGCCATTTGTTTTGTGCAACCATGGCCAATATTGTTCTGAATGTATCCATGTGTACGACAAGTGCAAACGTTTCATTGAAGTCTATGCCACGATGCTATATGAACCCTCTTGCGACCATTCTTTCCTTATGATTATGCACATTCCTATTAACATCTTGCTTGGTTTTGTAAATCCATTTGACGTTGATTACATCTTTATCTTTTGGTACATCTACCAGCTCCCATGTTTGATTCTTCTCAATGCATTCTATTTCTTCATCCATGGCTTGTGCCCATACTTCTTCTTCAACAACTTCCTCAAATGTTACTGGATCATATATTGGACAAAATAATGCAAAGAGAGAGAATGAATTTGGTGTACCGACTTCATATACTTCATGCAGACTTCTTGTCTTCACTGGTTCTATCGATGTCGACCTCGATGAAATGCTTGATGGAGTCTGTTGTCCTCTTGGTGTGGTAGTTGGAGTAGCTTGAGCTGCAACTTGTGTCGATGTTCCTTTTTTTGAACCATGTCACAGTGTTATGGGAGTCGATAGTTCTACAACCGGTTGACTTACATGTGGTGTTTGAACCACTTACTTTGCCATATCGTCATTCTCGACATTCAACACAATTTTGATGTGTATGTCTATAGTTCCATCCCATGATTCATTCTCGACAAATTGAACATCTCAACTGATGATCACTTCCCTTGAAACATGCTCATACAAATTGTATGATTTTATGTCTTCAGAATAGCCAACAAAAATACATTTCTATCCCTTGGTGTCTAGCTTATTTCTCAGCTCATCTAGGACATGAGAATATGCAACACAACCAAAAAATTTTAAATGAGAAACATTGTGATTCATACCTGTCCATGATTCTTGAGGAAATTTGTTCTTCACACTCTTTTTCAAACACCGATTCATGACATATACAATAGTTGTGACTGCTTCATCCCAATATTCATTTGACAAATGCTTGGTTGCCATCATGCTGCGTGCCATCTCCATAATGATTCTATTCTTTCTTTCGACAACATCATTATGCTGAGGTGTATACCGTGCAGTGAATTTATTTTGTATTCCATGGGTCTTATAAAAATTTAGAAATTCATTCGAAACATATTCACCTCCTCTGTCTGTCCTTAATATTTTGATGCGCTGTCCACTCTGGCTCTCCACGAATTCCTTGGACTGCTGAAAATAACTAAATGCATCAAATTTATGTTTCAGAAAATATACCCATGTTTTTCTTGAGTAGTCATCAATAAAAGTAAGAAAATAATTGCATCCACCAATGGATGATGTCTGCATTGGACCACAAATATCAGAGTGCACAATGTCAAGTGGTGTTCGTGCTCTATATGACTTTCCGATTGGGAAAGTCTCTCTATGTTTCTTGCCAAAAAATCAACCTTCAAAAAATATTTCTGGTTTGTCGATCAATGGAAATCCTTTCACCATATGCTTTTGTGGAGTAGCTTCAACCCACCAAAATTCAGATGTCCAAATCTAAAATGCCACAACTAGGACTCATCCTGAACTTCTGTTTGAAACATTGCTTGAAATTCAACCCTGTCATTTTCTTTCTTGTCGAAGTGCTCAACTGCTTCTTTACTTTCTTCCTTGAATGAAACCCTTGTATTTTTATTTCCTTTCGTGTCTGGAATTATCCTCAATGGAAACAAGCAATTGCTTGTCAATGACACTTTTGTTATTAGCTAGTTGCTTGGAGGCTTGTCTTTAATAACATAGTGATCATATTCTATGTAGACTTTGTACCCTTTCTGTATCAACTATCCAATACTCAACAAATTTTGTTTTAGACCTTCGACATGATAGACATGAGGAATAAAGTTACTCTCCCCCGGTTTGGTTAAAATACCAACATTACCTTTTCCCAAAACAGTGACTTGGACATTGTTTCCAAGTGTAACATCAGTTTGCATTAAATTATCTAGACTGGAAAACAAATTTAAATCACCAGTCATATGATTGTTGCAGCCTGAATGTAAGTACCATATGTCATGTGGACTTTCTTGGACAACATTGCATTCAATTATAGACGTGTATGCCATTAACATTGCACTTGACGGAGTGCTAGTGTTGGTTAACTGATTTGGGCTTTGTTTTCCTTGGTCATATTGTTTCTTCCTACATTGATATGCATAACGACCAAATTTCTTACAATAATGACATTGAATTTTTTATTTATCAAACCTATGATCACTTGGTTGAATTGGATTCTGATTCTCTCCTCTACTAATGACATTTGCAGGACTTCTTCCGTATCCTCCTCTGAAAGAACTTCTTCCTCTTCCTCTAGAGTTGTTCCCCCCTACCTCTACCACATATTATGGATGAATGTGTTGTGAGCGCACGTTCCAATGATGTATTTGTTCTTCTAATTCTGTGTTCATGATTGATGAGTGAATTTTACAACTCATTAATGGTAAAATTTGACATGTCTTTGTTTTATTCCAAGGTCACAACCAAGGATTCAAATCTTGGGGGAAAACTTCTGAGAATTTTTTCAACAACCCTTTGGTCAGCTATAGTTTCTCCGTGATATTTCAATTGATTAATCAAACCAACAAATCTGGTGTAGAATGATTCTATTGACTCTGTATCTTTCATAGACAGAGATTCAAAATATCCTCTAAGAATACGTAACTTGGAGGTCTTTACCTTGTCAAAACCTTGATAGGAATTTTCCAATGTGTCCCATGCCTGCTTAGCGGTAGTTGTTGTTGCTACTCTTGGGAGTATGCTTTCATGCATGGCTTGGTGTATGTATTATAGAACTTTTCCATCTTTCTTCTTTTGTTTCCTCAGTGTATTTTTCTCAGCTTGTGTGATATTGTTATATGATACCTGATCTGCTTGTTTTGCATAACTATTCTGGACAATTTCCCAAGCATCTTGACCTCTGAACAAAGCCTTCATTGTTAGAGACTAATATTCATAATTATTTCCTGTAAAAGTTGGAGTTTGCAAACTTGACATTTTTGAACCAGAAATGGAAGCCATTTTTTTTCCTTAGAAAATTACTTTTTCACTTTTAATACAAGTCTTCTTTCCTAAACCTTACTCTGATACCAGTTAGAAAAAACTAAGTCGGTTAAACTGGAGTTATTGCTCAGTCACAAAAAAATTTATTCACATCGATTTCGACTTCTTATTTTTACTTTTTGAGTAAAACTTATCTAACTCCGACTAGAAAAGTCTACCAAAATATTTAGGGCGGACTTTTCGACCCGACACTTTTTACCTCAACAAGTTCTTACTTTTCGGTTTTACCGACTTACTTGACTTCGATAGGTTTTACTTCGACCGGTTTACTTTGACATACTTACTCGACAGGTTTACTTCGAGCGTTTTAATTCAACTGATTTACTAGATAGGTTTACTTCAACCGGTTTAGTTTGACCTAACTACTTTTAGTTGAATTTCATAAATGATATTTTTTAGTCTAAATACTTAAGAAATCAATAATATTTTTCACTGGCCGGTAACATGAAGTAAAACTCGACACAACAACAATTCGACACAATTACAAAATCATATAACCAAACATTAAGAAGACTTGTGTCAACCACGATCTAGCGTAAAACCTAGAACTTTTACTAGGTAAAATGTTTGTGGACTCTTTGATCTTTCACTCAAACTGTAAATGTAAACAACATTTAATCAACTAATTATTTGAGAGAATGTGCAACTAAATAAACATGTATTCAACCATAAACTATTGATTTATAAAACTTGTCGGGACATAACAGAGAACTATTTTCTGTAAATGCAAACTTGGAAATTTACAGAGATATTTCACCTTTTACAGAGCTTCAACTCTCAACATTTTCTAACCCATAGAAGCTTGAGCTTCGACACTATCCTCTTCACTCTCTACTCAGAATTTTCTCAGAATCATTCGAGGAAATTTCAACTCAAAATGGGCCTTTTAACTTTTATTCAAATTCCATGTCATCATGTGTTATCCAATGAAATCGCTTTAAATTTGAAATACTGTATAGGTCTTAAACAATTTTTTAATATAAATTTGGGGTTAGGTATCATAAAAAAAACTACTTTTTTGTTTGTATTTTTGACATATCTCCCTGTGTTTTTACTCAAATTTCGATCGGGAGAGCTCGTTGGATGCGTAATTTAATTTCGCATCCAACGAGTACCCACTTGGCATACTTTTTATGGACCCTGCTACCCCAAAAACAAGAAATACCTTAAAAATGGAATGATGACATCATCATTTCATTTTTTCAGGCATTTCTTGTTTTTGGGGTAGCGGGGTCCGTCAAAAGTATGCCGAGTGGGTACTCGTTGGATGCAAAATTTAATTCTGCATCCAACGAGCTCTCCTGATCGAAATTTGAGTAAAAACACAGGGAGATATGTTAAAAATACAAACAAAAAAGTAGTTTTTTTCTTTTCTTCCTCCAAAATTAATAAATATTATTTTATAATTTTAACTATTATTTTATTAGTTCATTTTAGGAGGCCCATTTTGAGTTGAAATTTCCTCTAATGGTTCTCTTCGATTTACAATCTTCTTCTTCTATTTATAGGAAAACTAACATTTGCTTCTCCATGAATCTACTGTCTTGACATTAAAGATTGTAATAACTATCTACCTAAAAACTTAAGTTCAGAAATTTAATTCTACTAGTTTACATTACATAGTTGTGGGCTCTTCAATATTGTCAGACTGTTTGACAGAGACTGAACTAATACGAAATCTGACAGAGTCGATTGAGACGTGATATGGATTTGTGATTAATTACAATTTCCAACAGTGGTCACAATAATTCTCTGATTCATTTCTCCTTCTATCCTCTCTCTCTACAGGTTCCATGGACTCAACAAGACTCCAACTTTCCCTTCTATTTTTATCCCACCAATTGTAGACAATACATCAAGATTCAACGTTGCATCCTCTCTCTGTACCTTAGTTTCTCCTTCTTCATTCATCTCCAAACTCTTTATCCTCGAGATATTTCAACGAGTTCTTGAATTCTTTCCCCTAAAACAATGCCTGTTGGGAAGTAGAATCCTACTCTATCTCCATTTCCTTCCGATCAGACATTTCTCCATATTTTATTTCTTTTTCATCTTCCACTTCGCTACTACTACCTATTGTAGCCATGGCCTTCTCGCAGGTTGTCTATTCCTCAGCGAAAGGATGAAGAAACTTCACTGGATGATAAGATAGCATGAAGTACAAAACACAGGGACCTTCTCTCATCATCCAACTTCTCATAAGAAAAGACAACATCGTCATCAGAAACATTGCCTTGAACCCAAATATTGTTCACATGCACTCATAATAGGTCTCCATTTCAAATGCAAGCCATAAAAAATTACTCATGAGGCTAGAAGTTGGCTTGATAAATGGGTTTCTTCACATAAATCAAATCCAACTTGAAGCAAGCTATGCACTGGTGACTGAGTAATCGAATTCATTTCCCTCTTCTCGACCATGCCACTAATCTTATAATTTTTTAGATCCTCTCCACTCTCCATCACAGTCTAGGATACCGGAGTCCACTCATCCCATGGAAACTAAGATTTGACTCTATGGGGAACCCAGAAAAAAAAAAACCAAAAGTATTTAACCCCAATACTTTCATAAAAAACCTTAATTTTATTCTCATAATCGACAACATTGTCATGTTGATCAATTCTCTCCTATTCCTCTACTTCTTTGACAATATTGAACATATTAACCCTCATATCAGACATTGTCCCCCTCACAAGCCAAGAAACAAGCTTTGATGAGCCTTATGAAGGCGTCATCCTTTTCGACAAGAAGAATGAAGAGGGAAACACTCTCCATGTCATCAACACAATCAATGTTGGGAAGTATGGCCTTGCCTCTAACGCCCATCTTTGTGCAATCGATCTAGTTTTCATCGTCGGAGAAGTTGAGACGACCAACAACAACACCCTTTTCGGATGCCACATTTGAGGCTCAACCTGGTGTAGCTGAGAATGCAAGAGTGAGGGATGTTGTCGAGCTAGCCTCGATCCTAGAAACAAAAAACACATGAAACCCACACGTAGAGGATAAAACCCTAAATGAGCAAATGTGTCAAACACATGAAATGCACATGCAGAGGATACAACCCTAAATGAGTGGACTCATTAAAAGAAAAGTAGACTGATGTGTACATGTAATAGTTTTTTATTTGATCGAACAATGAGGAATTTGCTACAATGGGGAGACAAGGTGTTCGTTGAATAAACGCCTTTGACATAATTACTAAGTTCACTTATTCAGTTTCCCCCTCTCTCATTAAACTAGGCTGTCAAATCGATTTAGTCATGAGCATGAGGCTAAATGGAAAACAAGCCACTATAGTGGAAATGGTCTAGGTACAAGGTACAATATTGTCATAGGACATAGTTCATTCCTCACATTGGACCTCTTTACATTTCCCCACTAGTGGATTCACAACCCCATCGATTTCCTTATGGGAATCAACATTGGAACCTATTTTATTTTTATTACAAAAAATAGCCATATCATAAGCTTTCAAAAATTGCCATGGTGCATCCTAAGTCACCTAAATCAAATTTGTGTTCAAGTTCAATGACCTTGAAGTTCCACAATAAAAAATATGGTTATAAAATTCCCTGAATCAACCTTGAAACCTATTTTTTTACTACAAAAAATAGCCATGTCATAAGCTTTCAAAAATTGGCATAGTGCATCCTAAGTCACCTAGTTCGGATTTGTGTTTGAGTTCAATGTATTCAGTATTAAATTTGAAAGTATAAATTTTGAAAATAAAAAATATATATGATTTTTTTAATAAAACTCAATGTGCAATTGAAATTACGTATGAAATATATGCAATTATAAAATTATATATGCAGTTTTATTAATTTAATTATATATGAAATTGTATTCAAACTATATATGCAATTTAATTTAATTTTAAAATTCAATATGCAATAAAATTATATATGAAATTCCCAATTAATAAAAGGTTATCGGGCGAACGAGAGAAGATCCTTTAGGTTTCTCAACTTGGAGACAAGGGTATGTGGACCTATAAACTGCCAAGTCCAAAACCCAACCTTCACCAATACCTTGACTCCTCATGTCGCCAATATTCTATGTTTAAGGTTGGTGGTTGGCTAAGGGCCAGCTAAACCTTTAACTTCACACTTCCCTCTGCTCACATCTTCACACTTCAGTAGTCGTGGAATCTCACGGATCACAACGATGGCCTCAAAGTGTATACTCATGGAGGTATTTATGGTAGGGTTTACCCATGGGCTTCCCAAACCCAAAAAGGAAATGAAATTTATAGAATTTATGTTGAACCTAGGAAATTCGATCTAATTTTTCAGCAACTTAATTTTCCCTTAAACTCATGCAAAATTTGAATCTGAGTTCATCATTAAAATCTGCAATTTTCAACGAATATGTTCGTCCACCACAAAAAATAGACAAATTTCGAATTTTAGGGTGATAAATCGTCAAATCCAATGACTTAGCGTGCATCTTATCTCATGGCATAACATAAAAGAAAAAAATGGAAGGCATATAAATGCAACATATGCATATTAAGGTTCAAGGTTTCTAAAGGGTCAAAATCAAGGTATTATAGTGGATGCAAGTCTAGGGAGTTTATGAGCTTGCAATATTGGGTGTTTCACATTTTATGGCATTCATAAAGAACCTACATCCTATTATTGTTGAAATACTATATATTAGAGCTTATTTGTCCAAGATGGTTCATGAAGTTGCAAATGAAATGTTAAAGGAAGTCTCAAAGAAGGAACCTAAAGTAACATTGGAATCTTACCAAAAGGACAAAATTCCTAGAACTAATGATTGAACATTTAGTTTTTTTCTTGTTTTTTATGAGATTACTTAAAAGGACTTACAAAAACAACACTAATTATTGTGCCTATCAATTATTCTTTTTCTTTATTCCCCAAAAACTATAATAATTAATCTTTTGACTTTAGACCAATATCATTGTGACATTGTTTTACAAAAGAAAAAGTAATAGCTTCAATATTTTAAAAAAACTCAAGAGTCTATTTCACATAAACATTCGCTTTCTCAATAAAATGCAAATCAACAATGCCATTGGTGTAGCTCAAGACGACTTACGCAATATCAAAGAAAAATAATAATACTACAATTTGTCATCAATTGGATTGGATTTTTGGTAGACATATGATCTAAAGTTGGACATACCTAAGATTCATGTTAATGCACATTGAATGTAACTTACAAATGGAAAACTAGATAATAGGTTGTATCTCCTTTTTCTGTTTCGTTGTTTTGATAAATGGCTCAGCTATAAAATTCATTATGGATACAAAAGGGATGAGGCAAGGATTCCCAAGGTCCCCTATATTGTCCCTCCCTATACATGAAGGAATGAGAACAAAGTAGGTGATAATGATAAGTAGGATTATGTAATTGACACATTTATTGTTTTTTTTATGATGTGTAGTTTTTGAATGACAGATTGCTAAACGATGCTAATAGTTAGTAAATTGGATAATGGGTAGTGTTATTGCTCAAATTAACACCCTTGATCAAGGTCACAGATCTCGGTGCTATGAGGGGTAAGAACGAGAGAAAACTAGTGCCCAATGTCACTAGAACCTTGCTTTTCAACATTTTAGGTCAAACTCCTAAGACCAAAGGGGAGTCCCTAATTCTAGTCACGGGGACTTCACTTAGTGAACTTCTCACATAGCACGTGTGATCATGGGATATTAAAGAATACCCTTAATTTCGAGAGATATTGACCCAAGTTATTTTTGTTGAAACCCCCTCCCAATACTTAAAACCTCCTCCCCACCCCTTTTTATACCTCAATCCTTATAAACCACCCTACCCACCCCCACCTGAAACCCCTCATCCCCCCAATACCTGCAATATATTGGTTCAATTTTTGATAATTTTAAAACCCACAATATGAACTAACGTGATAGGATATTGGTCAACAAGTGAATCCCCCGTGATTCTAGTAGAGGATATTTGCAAACGCTCCAACACTAGACCAATATCCTTCATAAGCAACCTCTTGGCAAAGAGAAATGCCTTCTGGAATCAAAACAATGAAGCATAAATATAACACTTCAAGAGGGTAGGAGTTATAACACTTTAATACCAATTTAAATATCAACAATGTTGTCATGAAATTATGGAAGTCAAATATAACACTTTAGAAATAGATGAAAAAACCAACCAACCTTCACCAACTTACCATATAAGACCTTGAGCATTAGGGTAACTTCAAGAGAGTAAAAGGAGGCCCTAAATCAGATTTAAAAGTGCTTAAAAAGATCTAGTTTAAGCCTTAACCAACCCTCAAAATAGATGGTGGACCCACTTAAACTCTTCGAATAGATGATCAACTCCGAGGGGCCAAATCTTGGTATTTTCCTTGATTTTTCTAGCCTTCAAACCTTGTCGATTTTATTGTTGTACCTGCTATATCAGATCTGAAAAATGCAACAAAATTTCCACAAAAGTATTAAAATTTCACAATCTAGCCACAGAATGGAGACTCCCTCAAGGATTATCCTAGAAACCTAGGGGGCACACTTTTTGGGTAGATTAGAATTTTCAAAGATGTAATATATTTTGAGATATGATTTTTTATATTTTTAGAGTTTTCACAATATTATATTTTTTGTATTTTTTGAACCACCTCGTGGGAAGTTTCACTAATTGTTGGGTGCGTGTATTTCCAACCATCAACACACAGGTTGTAGGCTAGCAGTCAAAGCACAGAGTCCTTCTCTATGTATGCGACCAACCACACAAATGACCCAACAATTGATTTGACAATGCCAATAAGCCAATGCATCTACTGCATAGAGATTATCATTAGGTTGTGATTAAAATAGGGTATGACCCAAACAATCTAATAAAAATTGAAGAAGAGAAATAGCTATGCTTAAGTCCTTAACCCTAGGGCAACAAATGATCAAGGTCAGTGTCCCTTCTCAATTTTAAAATTTAGTATTTACAAATTAGTGCAAAGACTAGTAACCCTAGATTGGTCAATGTAGCCTTAGCCTAATTAAAGCAAATAATGAACTCCAAGACCCACTTATAGAGAGCTCCTTCAAGAATTAAAACAAATAATAAACTCCAAGGCCCACTTACAGAGAGATCCTTAAAGAAGAAGGTCTCTTAAAACAAAACTGGCAATATGCAAACAAAATCCTAACTTGCCTAGCTTAAGATGCACAAGAACAATTGTAAAACAAGAAAATTAAAAGAGAAACTTCCATCCACTAAAGTGAGAAGCAATTGTAAAACAAGAAAATTAAAAGACAAACTTTCATCCACTAAAGTCCTCACTTGGAATAAAGGCCAAAATCGCTTGAATACTAGTAATCAATGCCAAATTCACTCCAATTGAAATGATAAGAATACTGAAAATCAATGCCAAATTCGCTCCAACTGAAATTATAAGTATACTTTCAATTGCAGGATATTGTAAATAACTATGAAAACAAAATGCGTATATTGTCTATATCATTCAATTGTCCGATGTGAACCCTTCTGCTACAATTGTGCTGAAGACTGTTGACTAACGTGATATAAAGGCAGTGATAATCCTCCAAATGACCCTTTACCATTACAATTATAAATTTATGACAACTTTTTCCCTAGCAACGACAGTGTGAACAATGGAGAAATGACAAACACACTAGCAAGGATTCCCTTATGATTTTGAAACGTTTATGGCAGGCACGTAGTTTGATAGGTTGGCAGTATGGCAGCACGGGGACTTCACTTAGTGAACCTCTCACATAGCACATGCGATCGTGGGATATTAAAAAATACCCTTAATTTCTAGATATATTGCCCCAAAGTATTTTTGTTGAAACCCCCTCCCAATACTTAAAACCTCCTCCCCACCCCTTTTTATACCTCAATCCTTATAAACCACCCTACCCACCCCCACCTTAAACCCCTCATCCCCCCAATACCTACAATATATTGGTTCAATTTTTGATAATTTTAAAAACCACAATATGAACGAACGTGATAGGATATTGGTCAATAAGTGAAGCCCCCGTGTATGGCAGAGATTCTTCTACAATTGTGCAAGCCTCAATATGATTGGCGATTCAACTCCATAAATTCGTTTAGTTTTGAAAAGCCCAAAATAAGGTTGTTATGTTTAACCAAAACGCCCCCGGAAGGCAGATCCAGAGCAATTCGTGCTGAAATACTAATTTCAACTTTTCAAAATATAATTTTGGTAATCTGGCTCGTTTTGAAATAGGTCATTTAGTATAGAATAATTATATTTAATTACTAAAATTAAAAAATTGAAAAATAGCAGTTTCTATGCAAAATTCACCCAAAAAGCTAGGCGTTTTAATTGTTGTTTATCTTACTGCTAAGTTGACAAGGTAATAGAGTACTAGGATGGATAGGCATTTTAGTTGTTGTTTATCTTACATGCTAAGTTGCCTAAGGTAATAGAGTACTAAGATGTGTGGAGGGATGTCACTTTTTAAAATTTTCAGCTTTATATTATATTAATATATTTAGTTTTCAACAAGTAACACACATTAATATTGCACATTGCTTGAATTTCAATTTACATATTGATAGTGTTGAAAACCTGAAAAGAAGCCTAAGAGTCATAAGCCTAAGCCTAAGAGTCATAACCGAATGTGAAGAGTCCATTGGAAGTCCAAAAAACCACTTCGAATCTGAACTCAAAAGTCATTTCTCATTGTATATATTCACATTAATTAATGAGAAGATAGTGGGCTTTCGCTCTATTCCATTTGTCTTTGTGAGTTTCATTGTCTATTTGTCTGTTTGTTTGCCAATTTCCTTATTTGCCCTAGTGGCAACCTAAAAAATGGTATCAAAGCGACGCTTTAAGAGCCTGTGGCCTGTGCTATTCGCCGGTTTGAGAATGGGTGGCATTTGTGGGAAGCAAACCCACAAATGCGTGGTTTTTCATTTGCGTATAGCAACCCACAGGGAGCTAAATCCGATGATGAATTTGCAAATATCTTATCAAATGTGTATTTGCATATGTTTAAGCTGTAAGGACTACGTAGATCTGCCAGTGAACCTGCATTTGAATTGAACGTTGGATTGTAACTACAACCTAGGAAGATCCTGGGATAGCCTCTGGTCTTTCTACGCGTGAGTGATGAACCCAAAGTGAATTGAAGAAGCACCTTCGACCTGAAGAAGCTCTCATATATCCGCTTGCATGGACCAGTGTATCGTTTTGCTGGTGTGACTTGAAAATTGGTGCATGGAGGGAGCTGCTTATTGCATTTAAGTTTTCTTTATAGCTGAGAGTGGTGTGTTGGATCGTGACCATCCAAGAGTGCTCTGTTTTGCATCTTGATTTCTTTGATTGCTTTGGTATTATAACTGCAGTGACGACTGAGTTGGTACATTGGAATATGCAGGGCGAGAATGAAGAAAGGAGATATATGCCCGCAAGGCGATACATTATGCCCTGGTAGCTCGTGGTTCCATACTGTTGGATGAATTCAGCGCGGTTCCCACTCATGCGAATACTGAACAAAATGCATTCACTTACCGATGATCGTTATATTTATCATGTGAGGAGGAGTACTGAAACAGGATTAGCCGTTCTGTGTATGGCCGACGACACATCTAGACGGGTGGTACCTTATGCATTTCTACATGAAATTCATGCAATTTTTCACAAGAATTATGGCACTCGAGATCTTCATATGTCCCTTGCTTATGCTATGGATGATGAATTTTCAAGAGTACTCAACCAGCAGATGCTTTATTATTCTAACATCTCAAATACCTCAACCAGCAGAGAAATGCATAAGGTACCACCTGTCCACCTGTGTCGTCGGCCAAACACAGAACGGTCAATCCTGTATTTGGCGTGCAGTTGCTTTCGCATGAGTGGGAACCGCGCTGAGTTCAGCCAACAGTATGGAACCACGAGCTACCAGGGCATAGTGTATCGCCTTGCGGGCATCTCTTCTTTCTTCATCCTCTACCTGCATGTTCCAATGTAGCAACTCACTCTTCAGTGCAGTTATAATACCAAAGCACTCACAGAAACAAAGATGCAACAGAGCACGCTTGGATGGTCACGATCCAACACACAACTCTCCGCTATGAAGAAAACTTAAATGCAATAAGCAGCTAGCTCCATGCACCAATTTCCAAGTCACACCTGCAAAACGATAAACTGGTCCATGCAAGCAGATATATGAGACCTTCTTCAGGTCGAAGGTGCGTGTTCAATTCACTTTGGGTTCATCACTCCCACGTATAAAGATCACAAAGCAGGTCACAAGCTATCCCGGGATCTTCCTAGGTTGTAGTTATACTTTACAATTCAACCACGAAAGGGCATAACGTATCGCCTTGGGGGCATAATGTATCGCAACAATAAGCACAGCACCCTGCAAGAGAGTGATTAATGCTCCGACAAACTTTTATTCTTCATGCTTATCTTATCTTGGGCAAGATCTTTTTGACTACCTTGTTTTCATGTCCATGGTCGGGTGTCAACATCTATCAAACTTTTAGTCTCCGTGCTTATCTTATCTTGGGCAAGATCTTTTTGACTACCCTGTTTTCATTTTCATGTCCATAGTCGGGTGTCAACCTATATCAAGATCACTGGTTATATTTGACGGGCACCCTTACCCATCAGACAATTTTTTTTTACGGTTTCATTTGGAAAACTAACCTGCATATAACTTTTAATAATGTTTCTTACCCTTCTTTTTGAAATTTATTTTTGAGCAAGCAATCTATAAGACACACCAAAAATAATCTATAAGACACACCAAAAATATAACATTGTATTACATAATTTACATTTCATTTACTGAAGTGTCTAGATATATTAATTCAATCATAAATCTCTAAATATATCACATATCTAGTTTAAAACCTCCAACAAAACAATTGAAGACACATATATAACAATAAAATGAAACAAACAATAATATATCAAAATGTTGTAACAAAGTTATAAAGGACATAAAACACAATAAGGAATAACAAAAATTAAAGGAATAGTACCATTACTTCCCAACAAAGGGAGCCCTACCTTCTTTGAAGTCCGGATGCTTTTTAGGTAAGAAACTCAAGTCAACACCACTGATTAATAAGAGAGAGCTTTGCATTAATATGGAAAAAAATAGTACTACAAGTTCAACAATTCCAATTCATTGATGCATCGTTTTCTTGAGAAAATCAACATTGAAATCTAAAAGAGCAAGGATTGGCGCATGGTGCATAATAAAAACTATACGTAAACTTATAATGATGCGTTTGAAATAAAATATACAAAATTGTAAGCCAAGCCACCTAAAGAGTTAATCACTAGTTAACTAACGATAAAGATGGAGCTTTAAAAATTTTGCAACATCAATCTTGGCAACAACTTGTACAAAGCACTTGCGGATAGCCATAGCTTTCAAGCAATTTTACGAATCACCTCTATTTTCTACATAATTATAGTTTATGGCATGCTTACAGCATCTAATTGTTGATCAACCATACTAAAGGGAAGTGAGAATAGATGCTTTGATGACATTGTTTCTAGAGTAAGCAAAAATTGAAGGTTATATGTACAGAGCGAGATTTGTTCTTACCAACACTTGAAGTGTTACAATTTAGATGTATGGTATCTGCCTTTATCCATTGGATTCCCTCCATTAATGGAGTGCTGATTGAAGAACTCCATGTTGAAAGCACCATATTATCATCATTGGACTGACCCAGAGCCCTTTATCTTGACAATAAAGTTGCCTCAGGGATAAGTTGAGTAGTTGTTAGCAGAACATGCATCTAGCATAAGATTTTGAATACTAGAGAGAATAGAGAGCTTGAAATCCAGTGTTGTCTCTAAAACTCTCAAACCTACTTAATTAACATACCTCTCAAACCTACTTAATTAACATACTAAGTGTTTTTTTTTATATTTTTTCATCGAGAGCTTATAGGATTTTACATACTTCTCGACCATCCTCTACTTCAAAAAAATTATATAAATTATAAAACATATTAATTATGGCATCCATAAAACTTAGGCTTTGGATGAAAATTCAATTGAATTGGAGAATATAGTAGAGGTGGGTCTTGGCTTTCAGAGATCCATGTAGAAAAAAGGAGATTGAGTCACATATAAGCATAGGACATCTTACCCCAATAGGAAGATGGCTAAGGTGCCTCGAAAATGTTCTTATAATATTGCAGTGGTGAATTATTACAATAAGAAATTGCGAGGTTGTTTATATTGTATAATTAGCTATTTTATTTTTGAATGAATTATTTTCTTATAAAAACATAAACTTAAATCCATGAAGTGATTGAAAAAGTTGGAGGCAGAGTAGGCAGACACTCATCCTTAGCGCTTTAAATTTATATTTATATCCATTTACAAGCAACCTTTGTGTTAGAGAAATTTATGGAGCAACACGCACTCTGCATAGAAAATTTATAGTTATATATCCATTTAAAGGCAACCTTTGTGGAAGAGAAATTTATATCAATACTTTGTAGAGAAAGCTTTCCGACAAGCAACTAACTATCAAACCCAACAAAAATAAGATGATATGGAGGGCCTATCCATAAAAGTGGGATTTATTTTCTCAATTGGCCACGAATCAAGATTCCGGTGGACACATACAAAATGAGATAGGGTTACAAGTCGTCCTAGGGCCAAATGTGTTAGAGTTAGCGTTGAGTGTTTTGCATTCAAACACCTTTGAAATGGGTAAACCTTCCTCCTTAATCTTCTTTTCAACTACCTATGCATTTATGCCCTCTTTTTCATTCTCAATAATGAATGTATCTTTTAACTTCCATCAAAAGGAAATGGGGAATGATGTACTTGAATGCTCTCAGGAATTGTTCTTTGTACTCGTGGGTTGGGTTTCATTTTCAACCTAACAACCAAACAAATAAACTCAAATAAACTCGTTACCATCCAGGTGTTGGTGTTTCAGAACATTAGAATTTAAATAAATCACTTTCAAAGGCAGGTGTTGATGTTTCAAATCATTAGAATTTAAATTAAATTAATCACATTCAAAGGCACTTCAGTGAATTGCTTATGTAAGTCATGGGCCTTGCAAAAATTTAGAAATTCATTCTAAACATATTGACCTCCTCTGTCGGTCCTTAAGATCTTGATGCGGTGTCCACTCTGGTTCTTCATGGGTGTCTTGAACTACTGAAAATAACTAAATGCATCAAATTTATGTTTTAGAAAATATACCCATGTTTTTCTTGAGTAGTCATCAATAAAAGTTAGAAAATAATTGCAGCCACTAATGGATGATGTTTGCATTGGACCAAAAATATCAGAGTGCACAATTTCAAGTGGTGTGCGTGCTCTATATGACTTTCCGACTGGAAAATTCTCTCTATGCTACTTGCCAAAAATGAATCCTTCACAAACCCTTTCTAGTACGTCGATCAATGGAAATAATTTTACCATATTCTTAGTGTGCAGTAGATTCAGCCCACCAAAATTCAGATGTCCAAATTTGAAATGCCACAACTAGGATTCATCCTGAACTTCTGTTTGAAATGCAGCTTGCAAATCAGCGCTAGCATTTTCTTTCTTGTCTAGGGGCTCGACTATTTCTTTACTTTCTGCCTTGAATGCAGCTCCTGTGTTTGTCTTTCCTTTCATGTCAGGAACTATCCTCAATGGAAACAAGCGATTGCTTGTCATTGGTGCTTTTGTTATCAACTGGTCACTTGGACGCTTGTCTTTGATCACACAGTGATCATCTTCTATGTAGAATATGTAGCATTTCTGTATCAGTTGTCCAATGCTCAACAAATTATGTTTCAGACCTTCAACATGATAGACATCAGAGATATCCTTACTCTCCCCCTTTTTTGTTAGAATACCAATTTAGTACATTTTCCCAAAACAGTAACTTGGACATTGTTTCCAAGTGTAACATCAGTTTGAACTGAATTATCTAGACTGAAAAACAAATTTAAATTACCAATCATATGATTGCTGCAGCCTGAATCTAAGTATCATATGTCATGTGTACTTTCTTGGACAACATTGCATTCAATTGGAGATGTAGATGCCATTAACATTGCACTTGTCTAAGTGTTGGTGTTGGTCGAATGATTTGGGTTTTTCCTTCCTTGGTCATATTGTTTCTTCCTGAATTCATATGCATAATGACCAAATTTCTTACAATAATGACATTGAATTTTTTATTTATCAAACCTCTGACCACTTGGCTAACTTGAATTTTGATTCTCTCCTCTACCAGCAACATTTGCAAGACTTCTGCCTCATCCTCCTCTAGAAGAACTTCTTCCTCTTCCTCTGGAGTTGTTTCTCCCCGTGCCTCTACCACGGCTTATGGATGACTGTGCTGCGAATGCACCTTCCAATGATTTTTTTGTTCTGTTGAGTCTGTGTTCATGATTGATGAGTGAAGCTTGTATCTCATCAATGGTAAACACCAACATGTACTATGTGTTTTCTTCCAAGGTCACAACCAAGGATTCAAATCTTGAGGGAAGACTTCTAATAATTTTTTCAACTAGCCTTTGGTCTGTGATGGTTTCTCCATGAGATTTAAGTTGATTTATCAAACCTGGCAACTCTGGTGTAGAATGTGTCTAGAGTCTCTGAATCTTTCATTAATAGAGATTCAAAATCTCTTCTCAGAGTCTGCATCTTGGATGTCCCTACCTTATCCAAACCTTGATAGGCGATCTCCAATGTATCCCAATCCTTCTTAGCGTTAATTGTTGCTACTACTCTTGGGAGTATGCTTTCCATCTTTCTTCCTTTGTTCCCTCAAGGCATCTTTCTCAGCTTGTGTGAGATTTTTATCATCTTTCATATATGTTGGTTTTGCATAACCATGATGGACTATCTCCCAGACATCTTGACGTCTGAACAAAGCCTTCATTGTTAGAGGCCAATATTCATAATTCTTTCCTATAAAAATTGGAGTTTGCAATGAACCAGAAATGGAAGCCATTTTTAATTTTTTAACTTTCCTTAGAAAATTACTTTTCCACTCTTAAGACAAGATTTCTTTCCTAAACCTTGCTATGATACCAGTTAGCCAAAAACCAAGCCGACAAACTTGAGTTTACTGCTCAGTTATAGAAATTCACGCTGACTACTTTTTCTTTTTCTTGTTGGGTGAAACTTTTCTAACTCTCGACTAGACAAGTATACCAATAAGTCTACCAAAATGGTTGGACTTTCTACTCGACTCTTTTACCTCTACTTGTCGGTTCTACCAATAGTTACTTGTCGATTCTACCGACATCTTTTACTTCAGCCACTTGTCAATTTTACACATAAACAAAACTGAACCGACTACTTGTGAGTTTGACCACTTCGACAACTTGTCAATTTTACTCAACCTTTTTACTGGAAATAACTTTCTCTTGTTTGGTTTTAGTCAGGATTTACAAATGATATTTCTTAGTCTAAAAGACCTAAGAAATTACAAATGTTTTTCACCTATGAGTAAGATGAAGTAAAAACCGACACAATAACAATTCTACAGAATTACAAAAATCATATAACCAAACATTTAAGAAGACTTGTGTCGACCACTCTGCCGTAAAACCTGGAACTTTCACTAGGTGAGAAATTTATGGATTCTTGTTCTTTCACTCAACCGTAATTGTAAACAACATTTACACAAGTAACTCTGGAAAGAACGTGCGGCCAAATGAACATGCATTCAACCATGAACTATTTCATATATATAATTTGTCCGAAAATAACAAAAGGTAATACAAACTTGTCGATCCAAACTTGTCAACTCACTGAATGATCCTTTTACAGAGCTTCGACTCTTCGACATAATCACACACACATAAGCTTGAGCTTCAACTTCACTCTCTACTCAGAGTTCTCTCTTTCTCTCCTTTTCTCACCTAGAGTTCTATTGTCTCTTGTGTCTAACTTGATTTACAATCTACTTCTACTATTTATAGGAAACCTGAAAATTGCTTCTACGTGAATCTAAAGACTTGCCTTTAATGGCTGTAATAAATATCTACCTACAACTTAGCTTCATAAATTAATTTGACTGATTTAGATTGTCGAATCGTGGACTCTTAACTCTTGTCAGAATGACCGACAAGATATAGACTAATACTGACTCTGACAGAGTCGGCTCAGCTCCGATATGGATCTATAAGTAATTAATATTTCCAACAATAATTGGCTTCCCAAATCCAAAGTCACCTATTAAACTGGAGTTAATATCAATGGTATGGTATAAATCTCATTAAATTTTCAAGAAATTTCCATAGTATTAGCTTTACTATTAATGGCATTCAAAAAATTATCATGATTGTTTTCCATTGTGTCGAGTGCATGTTAATATGGATCCTCTGTGTCCTCTACAATGAGTCTAACTACTTGTGGAAGGCTAGTCACGACAAGAATAAGATACACAGGAAAGACCTATGATACAACCCATGACATCAGTTCTGGTATTAATAAATAATTGCTTTGTTTTATGAATTTCAAAAATGAATTATTGTTACATTTTATTAATCTCTTGATTTGATTCATATAAAATGTACAGATCTAGGCATTTGCACCAAAGTTTTGGTTATAGACTTCATAAAAAAACAATCAGACATATTTCATTGTATCCACTGGTTGTTTCACAATTCAATCAATCGATTGATACTATGTTCTTAATAAATGGTATTTTCACCCATGGGAATTTGACAGGTGCCCACTCTTACTTTTATAATGACGTGTGGTCACTCTCGCTTTTGTTATTGTTTTGACTAAAAGAAGATTTTTTGTCGTGTACATCAAGTAGTTGATACCCCACTCATACAACACCTGCCAAGATTTCAAATAGACATTTAGTGCTTTCAATCTGGTGCACTTTCCTTGGTTTTTTCTTTCATCTGTTTTTATCTATAAAATTTACCAAGCTTCAACTATCTATCTACAGTGATTGCTTCTAATTATGTTTTTTGCTTTTGATTATCGTTTTGTTCCTTGAATGCTATTCTTCATTTCACAAAGAAATTATTACAATGAATATTGTGAATCGACAACTTGTCGGTTTTACACTTAGACAAAAGTGAACCGACTACTTGTCGGTTTGATCACTTCGACAACTTGTCGATTTTACTCGACCTTTTTAGTTGAACTCACTTGCTCTGGTTTGGTTTTAGTCGGGATTTACAAATTATAATATTTCTTAGTCTAAAAGACTTAAGAAATTACAAATGCTTTTCACCTGTGAGTAAGATGAAGTTAAAACCGACACAATAACAATTCTACAGAATTAGAAAAATCATATAACCAAACATTTAAGAAGACTTGTGTTGACCACTCTGTCGCAAAACTTGGAACTTTCATTGGGTGAGAAATTTATGGATTCTTGTTCTTTCACTCAATGGTAATTGTAAACAACATTTACACAAGTAGCTATGGAAAGAATGTGTGCAACCAAATGAACATGGATTCAACCATAAACTATTTCATATATATAACTTTTCCGGAAATAACAAAAGGTAATACAAACTTGTCAGCTCATCGACTAATCTTTTTACAGAGCTTTGGCTCTTAAGGCTAAGTTGCCACGGTAGTCTTGTACTAGGACGGGTACAAAGACACGGATGCCATTTTTTAAATTTATATTATATTAATATATTTAGTTTTTAACAAGTAACAAGTATTGGTATTGCACATTGCTTGAAATTTAAATTACATACTAATATTGATATTGTTGAAAACCTAATCCTTAAGGTTAAGCATATTATCACATTATTGTATTATTTCATCTTTATTGAGGGACACCTATCCAAGACAAGGATGCCATTTTTTTAAATTTTAAAATTTATATTATATTAATATATTCAGTTTTTAACAAGTACCACATATTGGCATTGCACATTAACACATCTTGGCATTCCACATTGTTTGAAATTCAAAGAGACTAAGGGTTATAAATGAATGTGAAGAGTCAATTGAAAGTCTGAGAGACCACTTCTAATGGAAACTCAAGAGTCACTTCTCATTGTATATATATGTACATTGAGAAGATAGTGTGCTTTAGCGCTATTCCATTTGTCTTTATGTGTTTCATTGTCTATTGGCCGTGTGTTTGCCAATTTACTTATTTGCCCTAGTGGCAACCTAATAGTGGTATCAAAGCGCTACTTTGAGAGCCTGTGGCCTGTGCTATTCACAGGTTTGAGAGCAATGCTCATGGGTGGCATATGTGGTAAGCCAACCAACACTCCACTCTGGGTGAGCGCTTGAAGTCCTCAATATCATCATTTTCTGCCCATACTCCATTTCATTGCTCTGCCCATATTCCATTTCATTGCTCTGGCCTCTCTTCTGCACGTTGTTCCTCTATGTATTAAGTTGCATCACCTCCCTTTCTTGCCAAGAACATTCTCTGTCCAAATAAGACTCTTGCATACCTCCACGACACAGTATCGATCGTCCGCAAAGAAATCCCAGATTTGCACTCATTGGCATCACGCTGAAAAAAAAATCCTCCAAATCTGCTCGTCCCTTAACAATGACTGAGTGAGATCTCCAATACTTGTGTGATATCTTTCTCCTATACTAGCAAGACATGTGGAATGGCGTCGTGAAGTCTACCTGCATAGGCATTTCCCTCTGAAAACCCTAATTCTTTCCCTCTAGTCACCAGTTTACGGTAATGTTTGTTTCTGGTTTTCTTGGTGTTGAATGAGCATAGAAGATTAGTGTTCTTGTGCGTGTTGGAGTCCAAGCCAAAGAGCCGCTCCCTCATTAGATTTCTTTACTGCATTGGAGGTTCCATTCATATTTCTAGTGGTGCTTCATCTGTGCATGAGGTCATTTGTGGGTACCATCTAGGATACGTATCTGTTGTGTGCACAAGTTTTGGAGGATCTCCACTGAATGCAGACGAGGAGAAGATTCGCCTCATTGTTATAGTCGAGCTCGAGTGAAATACAGCAATTGCTATCATCCACATACCACAATTTGCTTTCTTATCAAGATACATATATGTTTTTAGATCCAGCCAATACAGTAAAAGAAGAAATGAATTGATTATAACGATACATACATGTTTTTTTAGATCCAGCCAATACACTAAAAGAAGAAATGAATTCATTATTACGCTCAAGGTGTATATATGTTAGAATTTTGGGGTGGACTATCATCTATGCTTTTTCATTTACGGACGAGAGAGAGACAAGTGTACTGTCTAGATTGATTCTATGGGCATCGTCCATGACTAAACAAGAATGAGACAAGTGTACTGTCTAGATTGATTCTATGGTTGTCGTTCAAAATTAATAATTTAAAATAATTTCAAAAAAAATAGCTTAATTAACAGGTGATAATTACAGTTAGTGATAGTTGTAAAAATTAAAATTAATCATCAACTATTTGATTATTATATAAAACTACGAGCTTAACTCCATCAATTGTTAGATACAACTATTAGCTTAACTCCAATGATTCTAGAACTATTAGCTTAACTTCAACTCTAATCACAGTTATATTGGATAACTATTAGATAGAGTATCAGTTTAACTCCAATGATTTTACAACTATTAGCTTAACTTCAACTCTAATCACTTAAGGCTTAGTCCAATTGCATTTGGCATCTAGGAGTCTAGCTAATGTGAGTCATGTAAGAGTCAAACTCCTAATAAAATAGTTGGGACTCTTAATAAACTCCTCCAAACTCCTAATAAACTCCCTATCTCGTAGTTGGACATCTAGCTAATATACAATTCATATTACATGTTTAGGTTTTCCATATAGATATAATTAGGTTTTCGATTCTTTTTGAAGGACGTTAGTCTAACTCATAATTAACAATTTAAAAAAATAAAAATAGCTTAGTTAACATCTGATAAGTACAATTCGTGATAGTTGGAAAAAACAAACTTCAACTTCAACTATTCGATTATTAGCTTAAATACATTGATGATACAACTTCAACTCCAATCATGACTTTTACTTGAATTGCAATTGCCGATATATTAACTTTTAAATTAACTATTAGATATAACTATTAACTTAACTCCAATGATTTTACAATTATTAGTTTAACTTCAATTCTAATCACGTAAATATTAGATTAACTCCAATGATTCTACAACTATTAGCTTAACTTCAACACTAATCGCGGTTATATTGGATAGCTATTAGATTGTTCCAATAGTGATACAACTATTAAAATAAATTTAGATGAAATCCATCTTTGACCATGAGAAGTTGACCTTAATTGCAGTGAAACCATGCACCAAGAACAATCACTTAGGTAATGTGCAAATTATGTGACACTTGAACTCCATATGGCACTTAAGAGTCGAGTTAATGTGCATATGGCATAGTCTAACCTTTATATTAACTTTTAAATTAACTATTCGATACAACTATTAGCTTAACTCCAATGATGATACCACTATGAGCCTAGCTTCAACTATGAGCTTAACAACCATAAATTAAGTTGTTGTTATATTAACTTAACTATTAGATACAAGTAATTGACACATTCTTTAGTAAAAAAAACATTATCAATATGTCAAATATATACCTCTCCACGTATTTCAAACATATTAATCTCAGTAATATGGTTGGTGCTACTCAAAATACATACATGTTTTTAATTGCAACTATGTATGGGGAAGGGTCTCAAAAAAATCAATTTTGTAGTTATTTGAAATTAGGGTATTTTTCAATATCCCATAAAAAAGCACTATAAAATAGTTTCACTAAATGTACACAGTTTTTAAATCCACGTAAAGGAAGAAATGAATTTATTACGTTCATTATCATGATTATGAGTGTGTAGTCCTCGTTTAGAAACCACATATATCTAGCGATGATGTTTGATCATGAATTGTACAAAACGAAGTTGTGCATCTTTGTAGAGAGGTCATTGCCCTCCGCAAAGTTTTTCATTTGCATACAGCGACGCACAGATAGATCGAAGAATTTAAATGCCAAGAGGGAGCTAAATCGGATGATAGATTTGCAAATATTTGATCAAATGTGTATTTGCATATGTTTAAGTAAGGACTACGTAGATCTGCCAGTGGACCTGCGTGCTATGTTTCATCTTGATTTCTGTGATCGCTTTGGTATTATAACTGCAGTGAAGAGTGAGTTGCCGTAAACAATCTAGTTTATTTGTCATGATTAACAATCTCCACATTGACAACAAATTTTTTTAATACTTTTCCCAAGACTATTCATCTCCTTTTCAAACGAATAGAAGCTACAGAGCATCGTAGCTTCTCTAATAACACTGGTTTTGTAAACATATCTACACAATTTTCTTGAGTATGAACCTTTTTCAGATCTACTCCACCTTTACCAATGGTTTGACTTACAAAATGATACTTTACATCAATATATTTAGTCTTACTGTAATATCCCCCAAGTTATAAATTTTGTTTGTAATATTTTGAAAATAATATTTTGGTTTTTGTGATTGGTGGACCTAGAATATGCCAACCAGTCCTTGGAGGACAAATGTAACTGAAACATTATGCTTGCAATAAGAATTAGAATGATAGGGACAACCATGTTCAATGAGGAAATTATACATGCGAGAGTGGGGGACGTGAAGAATCAATCTCAGGGAAGCGTGGAATGCTAGTATGGTGCTAGACTCACCCTGTGGAGTCAAGGATGCAACGACCACAGAAATTTCGGAGGAATTGGCCGTTAGTTGCAAAGACCGAGACAAAACAAAAACTATAAATAAGGAAGCATATGCTAGGAGGAAGACACCGCGGAGTATGCTGGAACAAGGAATACTTGCTGTGTGAACACTCTGTGTTAGGCGAGTGATTTCCCACTGGAGAACTGGACTTAGTTTGATTGACACCATTCTTAGCATGCATAGTTTAGCTCGGGGGTGATTGAGGACGGAGTGATCCATGCCTATTCTATGAGTTATCCGTGCCTAAACAAGTTTCGTCACTAAGTTTTGTTTATGCAAATCTATTGAGCTCGAGATATGTCTATACATGTGCTAATAGGTGTTCCAATGTCAACTGAATGATAAATGCCAGTTTTAGGATATTGATTAAAATGTTGCTTACGAGTTAGATTATGCTCATACTCTGTTTGATTGACTGTTAAATGCATTCGTTGTTATGGATGCTCTATTGGGTTAATATGTTTAAGCCTTGCATGCTAATGAGGTCGAGATATACCAGTTTACATTCTTAGTTGTGGTTTACTAACAATTATTGATACGTTTTCTGTGCTTTAAGAATTGGAACAAAGTATATGTTGTATGTGTCCTAATATCTGGAACATGTACCGGTTTCCATAAGGTTTTGGGTTTTTGGTAAAATGTTGTTGTGTTTAACTATTCAGTTCTTAGATTTGGGAGTATCACTTGAACGTTGATACCTTGCCTCTAGTAAAATGGTATCTCAAAAGGGTGTATTATTACTCGATACAAGTTACCTATATGCTATATGGTTCCCCTTGTTTGTATGCTTCAATGTTGTTGAAGGATAAGAGAATGCATTAGGTTTGCTTATCATTGAATGTAGTGCTATTAAATGTGTGTGTGTGTGCCTATAAGTATTCTCCGATTTCACAATGTTTGCTCAAGAAGGAACTATGCTTGTGATTTCAAGCCCTTTGTATACAATATTTAGATAGTCTCATGCGTGATTTGGTCGATTCTAACTTTAGTCGAACCACAAACTTTATCCAACCCAGTCTATGGTCCCTCTTATGCTCAACGAAGGGTAGACTTCAAGTCTGCGATGAACTGGATTACATTAGTATTCAACGC
The DNA here is from genome assembly GCA_001517045.1 of Pseudotsuga menziesii. Classification (NCBI taxonomy): domain Eukaryota; kingdom Viridiplantae; phylum Streptophyta; class Pinopsida; order Pinales; family Pinaceae; genus Pseudotsuga; species Pseudotsuga menziesii. Next base: position 529,861 of record LPNX010593154.1, on the reverse strand, counting down.
ACATCTCCACTATTAACTCCCCTGCTAGTTGAATCCACATAATTTTTGAGGACCGTCAGATCTAGATCGACGGTGGACCTCAAATTCCTTAATGGGGATTGTATAAAAATTTCGCGCAGACCAAGAGTTTCTTAATCCATGCTAGTTGAATCAACGAAATAATCCACCATCGTCGATCTTTCTACACCCAAATCCTGATCGTTGATTTTGCGGGCCCTTTTAAAATTGTCGCGCCCCATAAAGTGACTCTCACACCTCCAATCTTCGAGCGCGATATCCAATGGGGAGGGGACACATCTTTTACACACGTTTCCTATCACACCCTACAAATTTTTCTTTGTATGTGCTAGTTATCCTATCGAAATGGCTCACAACCGTTGATGTTCTATGAGATCTATCCCTGCCATTGATCGTGAAGGTGTTTTATCCACGATCACCCATTAGAGGAAATTTCAACTCAAAATGGGCCTTTTAACTCTAATTCAAATTCCATGTCATCATGTGTTAGCCAATGAAATTGCTTTAAATTTGAAATACCGAATAGGTCTTAAACACTTTTTTAATATAAATTTGGGGATAGGTATCATAAAAAAAACTACTTTTTTGTTTGTATTGTCGACATATCTCCTCATTTTTTTACTCAAATTTCGAGCATATCTCCTCCAAAATTAATAAATATTATTTTATTATTTTAAGTATTATTTTATTAATTTTTTTTAGGAGGCCCATTTTGAGTTGAAATTTCCTCTAATGTCTGTTTCTCGGCACTTATCTCAAACGTTGGATTCATCAAGTGGAATTGTTCTCAGCGGTATATCTGTTGACCTTCGCCTTGGATCTATTGAAGATACAAGTCCTTTAACCCTTCTGTAATATTCGTTGAATTGATCACTGCAAGGGTCAATTCTTTGTGCAACTCTAAGCTTATCGTTGTAGACCTACAAAATTTAGAATTAGCCAACAAGCAGGCTTATAACGTTGTTTATGAAAGTATGGTATGGGTGAACGGGTGTGTATCCTTATGAGCTTGATTTCTTTGGATATGTAGTGTATTACTGGTATGGTACACCTACTATGTTGATGCCCTCAATTGGGTTTTGTCATTCTCATAGGAGGAGTACTCTTGGTCTGTTGGGGATGGTTATGACTACTTGGAATGCACCCGCTCTGCCTTCAATCCATTATAACTGGTAGGTTTGATTGAGTTTCTGGAACTTGAGACTCCTACTCTGTTTGAATGGCTGTGACTTGTTTGGTCTGCCCTTTGATGTATTAACATTTTTTTAAAAGAGTTGCTTGCTTACTGTATGTTTTCCCTAGTTTAATCACCCAGTGTATTTGCTCCCCGGTGGGGAGGCTTGAGTTTTGCTCTAGGTTGAACCATCCCAAGATTGGTGAAGTTCATGGGTAATACTTATAGTTACGAATGAGATGGTTACACTTGCTATTTCTCCCTGCAAGATTCAACCGTGTGGAAATCCCTTATTTTATGAATGAGCTGAATGTGTTGAAATCTTGTCACATATTTCCAGTAGGGTGTATTGTGCTTAAATGTTCCAATACTTTGCATCCGAATATGCCTGGGTTTTCCACTGCATTTTTTTAAGTTCATAAAGAACCGAAATCTGGTTTAAAAGTCAAAATGCAGCTAATTGGGTGGATTATGATCCATGTATTCTAATGGGTGTGTGATAGTTGATGAGTTTGATTATTGTACTAAAAGGGAAGCTCTATGCATGTATGGTTGTCCTTAGTAGACGTTGCATGATGGAGATAGGACATAAATAGGTTAAGATGTTATGAATTGATGACCAGGTATGCATAAGGGTTGTTGTATGAATGATTTTGGTTGATGGAAAATGGCTTATTGAATAAGTTCTGAGAGGGGTTATGCTTCGTGTGAAAAGTGATAGGTTTTTATGGCCCCATTTGGTTCTCAACTAGATGGGAATTATTTCATATAATTTAGTGAGGTTTTTTTTTTAAATATCATCATTGAAAAGTGAGTACTAATCATGTAACTAATTAAGCATGACTCAAGTAGCCTTATTGAAGATTAACTTCAAGTATAATTATCAAGTATGAAGGATGTAGAATGTGGTACTAACATCCTTCACTAGGCAAGATATCCAAGGGTCTTGTTAAAGGAAAGTATATCCTTGGGGCCCTGTTAAAAGTATCTTGCTAAGGGAACATTGGAATATATTTAATACCTTGTTGAAATGCAACTAGCGGGGACAATGGGGAAGAGAAGCTATTAATTATAATCCAACCCTTTCTATATTAAGTGATCCAAGATCCACCTTAATTTGCAGCACCACAAGGATGATGAAGCCCTGCCAACTTACCAAGGTAAAGCATATGAAGCACTGGCTATTTCTATCATCCATCAGAGATGAACAAAAGGTAATTGATCTTATATGAGGATGATGAAGATAAAGTACAAGACCATAAGGTTTAATTTGATTGTTTTACATCTAATTATCTTGGTGTTGGATAGCTCAGATGAGAACTTAGAGTACTGTTAACACTTGGTGTGTTTACTTTGTTAGTTTTTCAACATTCAAGCTAGCATTATGTTAGGATCTTTACTGAGAGAACAACAAGTACAGCAATAAAACACAAAAGACAATGAACACAATTTTTTTCATCGGGGAAACCATAAATGGAGAAAACCTCGCAACTTCCTCAGAGATAGAATCAACACAAGATGTAAAACCCCAAAACAGTAAGATGCACTCCCGACAGCAGTAATGTTCTTCTTGTCTAGCCCAGTGTCTTCTCCTTCCTCAACTATGCACTACACTTGAGTGTGTGAGTGATGTGTACTAAATAGAGACCCCAGCTCTCTATTTATACTAATCCTGACATGACTAAAACCCTACTAGGGCCGACCTCTACTAGGAGAGTTTAATAACCCTAGTGCCCCAGAACTGCAAGGACTTTAACCCTTACACAATCGGAGGGTTACCCACTATGAATTGACATGACTTGTTTACATTATTGATTCTCCTGATCGAAACATCGGGGCATGACAACATGACTCAATTACATAATAGATACATCCCAGAATAAACATCGGGTTACAATATATAAGATACATAGATGAATACATTCTGAAGTTACAAATACATCAACACTCCCTCTTAACTAGGAAGGTATTCTTTCGACACAATTTTCAGCACTGGTCTTCTTCTCTGTATCAACTGGATCATCTCGTCATCTGCATCTCAAGTCTTCTGAGTCTTCAAGTCATATTTGTCTTTTGAATCTGGATCATCTCTCGATCTGGATCATCATGCGACATCATCACTGGATCTGGATCATCTCTCGATCTAGATCAACATCACTGGATCTAGATCATCACTCGATATGGATCATCATCACTGGGCTGGATCTGGATCATCTCTCGATCTGGATCATCATTGCTGGATCTAGACCATCACTCGATCTAGATCTCTCAGAGTCGTCATAACTGGATCTGGATCATAGCTCGATCTGGATCTCATCTGGTTATCATCATGTGTGCTATCTCGTCATACGAAGTTCTACAAAGCCAGCCTTCTTTCATGCTAGTTGTAGGCCTAGCCATCAGGTAGGTCTTCTCCCAGCACTTACATCTAACCTACTCATCAAAAAGGCATGCCCAACACTCACATTCACCAACATGATAGGACATCACATCACTAACATCTGTGAAAAGGATTTAGCACTTATATCTGACCTGGAAGGAACTGAATCCTATCACCATCGCCAAAAAGGCTTGCACTCACATCTGACTTGGAAGGAACTGAATCCTCTCACCATCGCCAGAAAGGCTTGCACTCACATCTGACCTGGAAGGAACTAAATCCTCTCACCATCGCCAGAAATGCCCCCAGTCCCAGACTCAGCTACCTGGTAACAGACCAGGTGCCTCCATTCTCCTGGAGAATGGCAGTTGCCCTTATATCTGACCTGGTAGGAAACAAGTCCTACACCCTCACCAGAATGGCCTGCACTCACATATGACCTGGAAGGAACTAATTCCTCCACCCTCGCTAGAAAGGCCCCCAGTCCCAGACTGAGCTACCTGGTAACGAACCAAGTTCCTCCACTCTCCCGGAGAGTGGCAGTTTCCCTTACATCTGTCCTACTCGACAGAATGGCCAGCACTCATATATGACATGGAAGGAACTGAATCATCTCACCATGACAGAATGGATCAGCCCTTACATCTGACCTACTCATCAGAATGGCTATGAATCTTAGCACTCATATCTGACATGGAAGGAACTAAATCCTCTCACCATGACAGAATGGCTCAACCCTTATATCTGAACTGCTCATCATAATGGCTTTGGATCTTAGCACTCATATCTGACATGGAAGGAACTGAATCCTCTCACCATGATAGAATGGCTCAGCCCTTACATCTGACCTGCTCGTCAGAATGGCTTTGGGACTCATCACTTTCCCTTGGAGGAAACCTTGATCTGGAGAACACCAAGCTTCTCCCTGAAGTACTCGAACTTCACTCTGGCCAATGGCTTTGTCAACACATCAACTATCTGTTCCTCCATCGCAACATACTAGAGCTTCACTGCTCCTCTCTGCACCATATCCCTGATATAGTGATACTTGATCTCAATGTGCTTCGACTTGTCATGGAACACTAGATTCTCTGACAACTTCACGCAACTCTGGTTGTCACAATGTATACAAGTAGCATCCATTTGGAGATAAAATAAATTAGACAGTAGATTCCTCGGCCATACTGCCTCACCACTAGCTGAACAAGCCGCGACATACTCTGCTTCAGCAATACTCAGTGCCATACAGGATTGCTTCCTGCTAAACCAAGAGATCACACCTGATCCCATACTGAAGCAACACCCTAAAGTGATCTTCCTATCGATGGCACTGCCTGCCCAATCTAAATCAACATAACCCTCCAAGTTAATCTTTTGATTCGCATCGTACTTGAGCCCATAATCAACTGTGCCCCTCAGGTACCTCAGAATGTGCTTTGCAACAATTAAGTGAAAATTTCTCGGACCTGTCAAGAACTGGCTCAAGGTGTTCATAGAAAAGCACATGTCTAGTCTCGTGTTTGTCAAGTACATCAATGATCCAATCATCTGATGATACATCGTAGCATCAACCGAATTTGATGAAGCATCACTCAATAGCTTCAGGTTCGATGCCATAGGTGTGACCATAGTCTTGCAATCCATCATCCCAAACCTCTTCAGGATCTCTACTGCATACTTCCCTTGTCCAGGGAAGATTCCATCCGCACTCTGCCACACCTCCATACCTAGAAAATAATGCATCATACCCAAGTCCTTCATCTCGAACTCGGAAGCAATATTTCTCTTCGTATCAGTAATCAGCCCATCCATACCTGTCACAAACAGATCATCTACATATAGTAGAAGCATCACTGGGTTTCCATCTTCAACCTTGTAGTAAAGGTTGGAATTTGCTTTACTCTTGGTAAATCCCAAATTGGATAGAAGGCTATCAATTCTACCATTCCAGGTCCTGGGTGCCTGTTTCAAACTGTACAGGGATTTCTTCAATCTGCATACATGAGACTCTCTGTCATGTGTCTCAAAACCGAGTGGCTGTTCTACATACACTTCCTCTTCCACTACACCATTCAAGAAGGCAGTCTTGACATCCATCTGGTGTATCTTCCATTTCATCACTGCAGCCAGAGCAAGTACTGATCTAATGGAAGTGTATATGGCTACAGGTGCAAAGGTTTCTTCATAGTCTATTCCCTCTTTCTGAGAGAAACCCAAAGCTACAAATCTTGCCTTATATTTTTCAATGCTACCGTCTGCAGCATGTTTGATCTTGTAGATCCATTTGGAAGTTACAACTGACTTCCCGGCTGGTCTTGGGACAACATCCCAAACATCATTCTTCATGATCGATTGGTACTCTTCGATCATAGCATCCTTCCATTCTTTCCGTTCTACTGCTTCTTCATAACTGGAAGGTTCTTTATCAATGAAATCACATAGTAAATCTACATACCCGGAATAGGATCTGGTCCTCTTTCTTTCTCTGTGATTCTCTTCTGAAGCCCCATATCTTTCCGCACCTTGGATAAGTTCTCGTACCCAAGCAGGTTTCCTCTTATGAGGATTCTTATCCAGGGGTGGATCTACAGGTCTTTGTGGTTCTTCAAATTCTCAAACTTCTTCTTGAGTTTCTCCATTCATGGTTGTATCATGAATTCTGGGTGCTTCTGCTTCTTCAGGTTCTTCAGCAGGTCTCTTTCTGGATTTGTTGTAAGCTGTGTCTTCATCAAATGTCACATCCTTGCTGATGTCAATCTTCTTGTATCCTGGGAAAAATATTCTGTAAGCCTTCGAGCTTTCAGAGTATCCCACAAATACACCCTTCTTTCCTGAAGGATCTAATTTAGTCCTCTTCTCTTTTGGAATGTGGATGTACATAGGACAGCCGAATATTTTGAGATGGCTGACTTCTGGTTTCTTGCCGGAGAAGACTTCTTCAGGAGTCTTGTTCTCGAGTACTCTATGTGGAGTACGGTTTTGTACATACACCACTATTCTGGCAGCTTCCACCCAAAGATGCATAGGAAGTTCTTGATCACGACGCATTGCTTTTGCAGCTTCCATGATAGTTCTGTTCTTCCATTCCGCAATCCCATTTTGTTGTGGATTATAAGGAGTGGACAACTCCCTCTTAATCCCTGATTCTTTGCATAGCTCTTTGAATTCATTTGAAGTGAATTCTCTGCCATTATCTGATCGAAAGGTCTTGATCTTCTTTTTAGTATGGTTCTCGACCAAGGATTTGAATTCCTTGAACTTACTGAATACTTTGTCTTTGTTCTTCATGAAGTAAACCCATGTCTTCCTAGAAAAGTCATCAATAAAAGAAACATAATATGCATACCCGCTTAGAGTTTGATGACATAGGACCGCATACATCAGAGTGGATGATTTCCAAGATTCATTTTGCTTTGCTTTCACTGCTTGGAAATGTCTTCTTTGTATTCTTTCCTTTCACACATCCTTTGCAGACCCCATCATGTTTTGCTTGGATTTATGGAAGACCTTCGACAGCTTTGCTTGCAATAGGTAGTGCTCTGTATTGCACATGTGCAAGCCTTCTATGCCAAAGTTCACTTGGCTCTACTGTGTCATGGACCAAGGCTTGTTCTGGATGGCCCTTCAATTTGTACAATCCTACTTCTTGTTCTCCAATCACTACCGCATCATCAATAGTCTTTCCTTTTGGCCACATGATGACTTAACCATCTATGAATGCAACCCGCATTCCTTTTGCATCTAATGCTGACATGGAGAGAAGGTTCTTCTCGAGTCCTGGCACAAACAATACTTCCTTCATTGTTAGAGACTTTCCAGAGTTTAATTTATAGGAAGATTCCCCACTACCTTTTATTGGATATTGGTAGTCATCTCCTAGTTTTACCTTGTGAGGTGATTCATGTTCTAAGAGTCTCACAAAAGATTCCTTGAATCCAGTCATATGTTTGGAATCCCCACTGTCTATAAGCCAATCATCACTTCCATGAGTAATGTTACCTGTGAGAGCAGAGATCAAAACATATTCATCCTCGCTTGAAGAATCTTCACTTTCATATCTGGATCTCTTCCAGGATGGTTCATCATCCTCTGCAGCATGAGCATGATGTCTTCTTTTGTTGCTCCTCTTCATTATCTTCTGTTTCTTAGGACAATTCCTTGCATAGTGTCCTACTTCATCACATGTATAGCATATGATCCTAGATAAATATTTTCTAGTGTTATCTTTGTGAGAGTGCTTACCTCTGGAGCTATGAGGTCTTCTTTTCTTGGAGTGAGACTTGGAGTGTATTGTGAGATTTTGGTCTTCACTTCCCATCTTCTCTTCTCGAGCTGCTATCCGAGCTTCTTCTTGAGAGCACTCTTCCCATAGTCTGCTGAACTTGACTAACTTATTTCTAGCACAGATTCCTTGGATGAAAGAATCCCATGACCTAGGAAGGCCATTCAAGGTAGTCATCACAATCTCTGCATTTTCCACTTTTTCATCAACTGCTTCTAGTTGCTCTTTGATCTGAGAAACTCTTGTGAAGTAAGACTGGATTTTTTCTGCATTCTGAATCTTCACATTCTTCAATTGGTTTCTCAGGGCCATCTTCCGGTTTATGTTTTTCCCTTCAAACAATTTGGTCAAGGCATCAAACATAGCTTTAGGTGTCTTGAGAGATGACACCTGTGGGATAAGGTGATCCTTGATAGAATCAGCAATGATCCTCTTTTCCATAACCATATTATTTTTATGTAAGGCCTTTGCCTCATCTCCCTCTGGAACTGGAACCTCCTCATGGATGTAGGAGTCTAACTCATTTTCTTCCAGGACCAAGGAGATCCTATACTTCTAGGCTCGGAAGTTATCAGCTCCCTCAAGCTTTTCATCAAGCTTGGTATGATGAGACATCTTAACTAAGAACCTCAAATGGAAATACAAAAGATTTTAGATCTTACCAGGTTCAAGATGTCGGATCTGAAACTTGAGCTGAAATCCTGCAGAGCTGGTTCAGGAGCAAATTAGGGTTTTTCTTTTTCAGAGTTCTGTCCACCCAAATGCCTTGAAATTTGTCCCTAACTTCGATTTTGGGGAGGAGATCAATCCAGGCATGGGTTCACTGAAAAATTCCTCTTCTGTGAAAAGCCCTAATTTTCGACAGTAGTGACAGGTCCAAAACTAAAAAACCTCAGAATTGGATTCTGCTTCGACAAAAAGATGCACCCTACGGAGGAGAGTTATTCCACCTTACTTTTGCTGAAAATCTATGGAGGAAGATCCACAAACTAGCAAGCCCTAGTTCCCGCAGCTACACAGTGTCTTCTTCTCAGGTTAGCTCTGATGCCATGTTAGTTTTTCAACATTCAAGCTAGCATTATGTTAGGATCTTTACTAAGAGAACAACAAGTACAGCAATCAAACACAAGAGACAATGAACACAGTGTTTTTCATCGGGGAAACCATAAATGGAGAAAACACCGCAACTTCCTCAGAGATAGAATCAGCACAAGATGTAAAACCCCAAAATAGTAAAATGCACTCCCGACACCAGTAATCTTCTTCTTGTCTAGCCCCATTGTCTTCTCCTTCCTCAACTATGCGCTACACTTGAGTGTGTGAGTGATGTGTACTAAATAGAGACCCTAGCTCTCTATTTATACTAATCCTGACATGACTAAAACCTTACTAGGGTCGACCTCTACTAGGAGAGTCTAATAACCCTAGCGCCCTGGAACTGCGGGGACTTTAACCCTTACACAATCGGAGGGTTACCCACTATGACTTGACATGACTTGTTTACATTATTGATTCTCCCGATCAGAACATCGGGGCATGACAACATGACTCAATTACATAATAGATACATCCCAGAATAAACATCGGGTTACAATACATAAGATACATAGATGAATACATTCCGAAGTTACAAATACATCAACATACTTGGACATCCAAAAGAAAACAAAAGGGTGCTTACTGTGACATAAATATGCACTGTAATTAAATTCGTTTCTGTGAAGTCAATATGTTTACCTATCAATTCCTTGTGAATCATGAAATCTAATATTGTTAGATTTTGATTCATGCATATGTTGTTGATATTAACCTTAGTAGACATGCAGTTGTATGTTTAATATGATTATTGACATGGACGGGTTAGAAAAGAATAAAGTAATAATGGATTCTTTTGATAAAACCTTTACTTATGTGGCCGAGGATAAAATTGTTAGGAACGAAAGGAGTTTTGGCAAGCCTAGTTTTTAAAGGCAGATATCTCCCTTACAACTAAAGAAAGGTATGAAAAAGGATGCAAGTTGTATGTAGTGTGAATCATGGACCTGCTCCTTAAAGAAGGTCAAACACAGGTAAAAGACTACCCAATATTAAGTAAGTTTATGAATGTGTTTCCAGAAGAGATAACAGGACTACCCCCTCAATGAGCACGAGGAAAATATTTGGCTAAGGAGCCAAATTTGTAGGTTGCTAATTAAATAACAAGCTAAATCCTGAAGGAAGGTTTAGTGCTAGACTTTCAAGATACCCCAAAGGGAGTGCTGCCATATAAATGTAGAGGACCAGATTTTTTTATGCTGCAGCTGCCTTATGTACGGAGTCTCCCGCTATGATAAGTCAACTCTTCTATTGCAAATATATTTGTATTTTAGGAATTCCATGTACATAAAATTGTGGCATAGGAATGCTAGGAATGCAAGAAATTTGATAGGTCAGATGAATATGCACAAGTAGGCATATTAATAGATAGGGAATAGTGCCAATGAAGATGTTTTGCATACATGCAATAGTGCATAATGGTCAAATAGTGGGGTTTTACATATGCAATGAACCACTACTGATAATTATTGTTCTCTATGATATTATGGTCGATGGCAATAATTGTAGGACCGGGGGCATGAAAGGATTGTTGGAGATGTTGGTGATACCACGCAGGTTACCAATAGCCTTGTGAAGAAAGGATAGGAAAACAAATCTATGATCAATATGCTGGTGTTAGGGTTGTGTAACCTCTGGTAAAAGACCAATCAATGAGGTAACATCTACAATAAATATGAATCCGTTTTATACTACAAAATACAAGCAAGATGTTGCCATCAATTAAATCCATTGCAATTGTGGTGGACCATAGTAGATAATTGGTAACGTCAAGAGCATGTTATCATGTAAGTATTAGAATTTCCAGTTTTGCAAACAATATATCTGCTATAGATGGAACTATTGATGATATAAAGATTGTGATTTATTACTGATGGAATAACTAGAGGCACCTAGACCCGGTAATGGAAATAATACGATAAGGTTATTCTGCGTACAAAGTTGAGAAAAAATGTTTAAGGAGGAAGGATGTACTTGAGGTACATAGTTCTCCCCCTACTAGCTAGGCACCAGTATGCATCGTTGGGGACACCTAGGCATAAGACATCTAGTTAGTTTTCTTTCCGCACACATTAACGCCACGTAAGGGGAATGTCACGGGAGTGGGGGTTCCGTGAAGAGAATAACCCCTGGGTATTATGGTGTCTGGAAAGGAAGAGCCTGAGATTGGTAAGCCAAAGCTGCCAGTGAGCGCCCAAAATAGGTGTTAGGCTCTGGAATAAGACTTCCATGGTGCACCCAAGGAGGTGTTAGGTTCTATAATACTGGTTGAGTAATTTATATACAGGTTGAGGAAGCCTGGATGTGAACTTGTAGTTCGTGAGTAGATGACCCTAATGTATATATACGCCTGTTAAAACTTTTGAAAGAAGGATTCATCCAAGAAGCACTTGGAGCTTTGATGCCAAGGTATGTGTGGGTACATACAAGATGCATTGTGTAAATGCATGGTTGTGATGTAACTACTTCAATGCAATTTCTTTAACAACTAAAATGATAGAATTATTGACAGTTGTGAGATGATTTCACGAATTGCTATGAATACAAGGAAAATAATTGCATGGAAAAGGTTAGTAATGTTTGTTTGAATGCTCTATTGAAAGTACAAAATTGTATGGAGCATGATTGTGAAATCATGAGTATTGGAACTATATTTTATTTGCATAAATAAGGTGAAAATACCTCGCAATTTTTGTATAGTACTGTGAATTTTGAGTTTGAGGATCATTGTAATTCCTGTGATGAAAGGATGGCATGCAGGGATGCTCACAATTGCTTGGAGGATTGAAAGTTTCATATCACAAGTTGTGTGGGTATGTCCCATAAGATAAAGACAAATTCTACCATGAGAAGGATCTCATAACAATGAAATCTAATTTATGAACAGAACACAGTTGAAAATTTTGGTTTTGAAATTCTGTTATTCTAGAATTGTATTAAGACGACATGTTATGTGTGGATGTCTAGGTTTTGGGAAGCAAGTGAAGTAATAAGGGTAAGAGACTCCACTTGCCAGAGCCAAACAATATGAGGACGGCCTCATGATTGCGAAATCTAATTTCTTTAGGAGACAGAATTGTAAATTCATCGTTTGATTTGATTATCCATGATATTGACTATTTGATGCAGGAACATGTCAGGTAAGAGGCTGCAAAAAACCAGGTATTTTGGTCTGCAGGAGACAAACAAAGGACAAGGACCTTATCTTTGGAAAAAATTTAATTGATGTATGAAATAGACCTGAAAAAATTTATGATGAAAATTCCTTATGATGGCCTCTCATATGAACTGCATGCTTGTATTTCATGTAGGGGAGATGAGGAAAAACGCGCCCTTGGGGAAAATGTTGACTATTGAGCTGAAAATGCCAATAAGTATTCGATTGTTTAGCATCTTCTCGCTGATTTTTTTTGTGATTAGACATGCATGATGTTGCAGGGTTGCCATTAACACAAAAGCAACATGATCCGATCATGGTTGTAGTAGTAGAATAAGTTAAGAAAATTGCTCTTATTACTTCTGTAAAGTCAACTTATGGAGATGTTAACTTTGCAGAGATACTTTCGGAAAGAGGTATTCCGATTTTGTGGAGTACCAAGGAGGGTAAATTTCTGACCAGGATGTGAAATTTACATCAAAAGCATTGAAATCGACAAACAAATTGAACAAGTGAAGACAACAAGGACATGTTAAAATAAGAAGTATGTGTGCAAGGCTGGAAAGGAAGAAAGCATTACTTAGGGATTCGAGGGAGTTTCCAGAAGCTACAAGAGAATACTAAGAACATTGTGGACAATGTTACAGTAAGGGGGAAAGGATGTAATATCCCTAAGTTCTAAATTTTATTTGTAATATTTTGAAAAGACTAATTTATTTTTTGTGATTGGAGGACCTAGAATATGCCAATCGTTCCTTGGAGGACAAATGTAACTGAAACATTATGCTTGCAATAAGAATCTGAATGATAGGGACAACCATGGTAAATAGGAAATTATGCATGTGAGAATGGGGGACGTGAAGAATCAATCTCAAGGAGGCATGGAATGATAGTATGGCGCTAGACCCACCCCAGGGAGATCAAGGATATAATGACAACAGAAATATCAGAGCAATTGGTCGTTAGCGACCTAGACAAAAAAAAAACTATAAATAAGGAAGCATATGCTAGGAGGAAAACACCATGGAGTATACCAGAACAAGGAATACTTGTTGTGTGAACACTCTGTGCTAGGAGAGTGATTTCCCACTGGAGAACTAGACTGACTTTGACTGTCACCAATCTCGACATGCATAGTTTAGATTGGGGGTGATTGAGAATGGAGTGATCGATGCCTAATATATGGTTGGGTGGAACGTGGATGTTCCCCTATCATTGTGCCTCGCATTGTAAACATGTTTCATCAGTAAGTTTTGTTTATGCAAATCTATTGAGCTAGGGGTATGTCTATACATGTGCTAATAGGTGTTCCAATGTTAACAGAATGATCAATTCCAGTTTTAGGATATTGATGAAAAGGTTTCTTACGAGTCAATCACATGCTCATACTCTGTTTGATTGACTATGAAATGCATTCGGTGTAATGGTTTCTCCATTGGGTTAAGATGTTTAACCTTTTCATGCTAATGAGGTCAAGATATACCGATTTTCATGCTTAGTTGTGGTTTACTGACAGTTATTGCTACGTTTCCTATGCTTTAAGAATTGGAACATAGTATATGTTGTCTTTGTCCTAATATCTGGAACATGTACTGGTTGCCAGAAGGTTTTGGGTTTTTTCTAAAATGTTGTTGTGTTTAGCCATTCAATTCTTAGATCTGAGAGTATCACTTGAACATTGGTTCCTTGGATCTGGTAAAATGGATAGCTCAAAAGGGTGTATTATTGCTTGGTACAAGTTACATGTATGTTATATATTGGTTACCTTTAATTTTATTCTTCAATGTTACTAAAGGATAAGAGAATTCCTTAGGTTTGCTGATGAAATTAGTGTTGTTAAACGGGTGTGTGTGCGCCTATAAGTATTTCTCTAATTCTACAATGTTTGCTCAAGAAGGAACTATTCTTGTGATGCTAGGCCCTTTGTATACAGTCTTTATATAGTCTGATATGTGCTTTGGTCAATTCTAACTTTAGCCGAACTATTAATTTTATCCAACCCAGTCTACGGTCCCTCTAATGCTTAGTGAAGGGAGGACTTCAAGTATGTGATGAACTGGATTACATTATCATTTCATGCACATCTCCACTGTTAACTCGCCTACTAGTTGAATCCGTGACATTTTTGAGGAACGTCAGATCTAGATCGATGGTGCACCTCAAATGCCTTAAAGCATATTGTATAAAAATTTCGCGCACACAAAGAGTTTGTTGATCCGTGCTAGTTCAATCAACGAAATAACCCACCGCCGTCAATCTTTCTATGCCCAAATCCTGATTGTTGATTTGTGGGTTCTTTTAAAACTATTGCGCCCCATAAAGTGACTCGCACACCTCCAATCTTTGAGCACGATATCCAATGGGGAGAGGACACGTATTTTACGCATGTTTCCTATCGCGCCCTATAAGTTTTTCTTTGTCTGTGCTATTTCTCCCCGCGAAATGGCTCACAGCCATTGATCTTCTCCAAGATATATCCCTACCATTTATCATGAAGGTGTTTTATCCACGATCACCTCTGTTTCTCAATGCTTATCTCAGACATTGGCTTCATCCAGCAGAATTGTTCTCGGCGGTAGATCTGTCGACCTCTACCTTGGATCTATTGAAGCTACACGTCCTTTAACCCTTTTTTAATATTCGTTAAATTGACCAATGCAAGGGTCAATTCTCTCTGCAACTCAAAGCTTATTGTTGCATACCTATGGACTTTAATGTTAGCTAGCAAGTGCCAGGCTTATAGTGTTGTTTATGAAAGTATGGTTTGGGTAAACGGGTGTGTATTCTTATGATCTTGATTTCTTTGGTTATGTAGTGTATTAATGGTATGGTACACCTCCTATATTGATGCCCTGCATTGGTTTTTGTCATTATCCTAAGAGGAGTACTCTTGGTCTATTGGGGATGGTTATGACTGCTTTGAATTCCCCCACTCTGCCTTCAATCCAATATAACTGGTAGGTTTGATTAAGCCTCTAGAACTGGAGACTCCTGCTCTGTTTGAATGAATGTGACTTGTTTGGGCTTTCCTTTGATGTCTTAACATTTTCTGAAAAGAGTTGCTTGCTTACTGTATTTTTTCTCTGGTTTAATCACCCAGTGTATTTGCTCCCCAGTGTGGAGGCTTAATTTTTTCTCTGGGTTGAACCATCCTAAGCTTGGTGAAGTTCATGGTTAATACTTATAGTTACAAATGAGATGGTTACAATTAATATTTCTCCCTGCAATATTCAATCGTGTGAAAATCCTTATTTTATGAATGAGTTGAATGTCTTGAAATCTTGTCACGGATTTCTAGTAGGGTTTAATGTGGTTAAATTTTCCTATACTTTGCATCTGAATATGCCTAGAATTTCCACTGCGTTTTCTTAAGTTCATGAAGACAGGAAGTCTTGTTTAAAAGTCAAAATGTGGCTAAAATGAAGTTAATATGTATTTTCCTGACTTCCAGAATCTGCTTGTGGAAGGAGAAAGTTGGAAGTCGGAAAGCAGAACAATGAAAGAGTAAGTAGTCATTTCATGGATCTCCGCATTTCGAATTCGAAAATCGGCAGCACAGAAAAGGCCAAGGCAAAAAGATTGGTTTTTTTATTTCGGAAGTCCATAGCAGAAACAAAAGGTCGAAAGGAAAGATAAATGGTTGAGATTGACCCCTCAAGATCGACGGTGCGAAAGAATTCAAGCGGAAAAGAGCCGAAAGTTCTACGAAAAGGTTGGTTTCTGACTTCCAAGTTCTGCAGGCAGAAAGGCAGAATGTGGAAGCATGGATGAACGATTCCATCGCGTGTTAAGCTTTCCGAGTTTGGCAATCCGCAGTGAAAGGCAGAAAAGCGGAAGGCGGAAGGCAGAAGTGTGGATGAATGACTCCGTTGCATGTTAGATTTTCGATGTCTGTGGTCTGTAGTGAAAGGTAGAAGGGCGAAATGCAGAAAAATTGGTTTTAGTGCAGAAACGACTTTTCTAGTTACAGAAGTAGATTTAATTATGGAATCCTGATTATGCTTGCGGATTTCCATGCGGGTTATTTTCTTAAATCTTAAGGATGAATGTTTATGAAGGTTATAGCCAACTATTATGTGAAAGGAATTATACATTGCAATTTTGTTTATATGCATTTTTGGCAGGTTATATGGGTATGTTCCACTTACAATGATAAAAATTATTTGTAGCCAAATGTATAGCACTTAGACTGTCACAGAAGACAAGCACATTGTTCTGCAACCTTCCAGTTTCTCTAAGTAGACCTTTCATCCAAATTTCATTTTAGCAAGCATGTGAGGCAACAATGTATTCACCCTTTGTAGTGGATAAATCAATTGTTTCCTAAAGCATTGGCATCCAACTTATATCTCCACCTACAAGAGTAAATACATAACCTAAAGTAGACCTTATATTTTCCAAATCACCTGCGAAATATGAATCAACAAAATCGCATACAAAATCACCGCTATTATTAAAGGCAATAAAATAGTCACTTGTGCCTCTTAAGTACTGAAGCACACATTTCATTGAATTCCAATGTTCTTTTCCTTGATATTCCATATATTTACTAACAACTCCTACTGCATGTGAAATATCAGGTCTAGTACACACCATTGCATACATTAAACATCATAGTTCATTGGCATATGGTACACGAGACATATAATCCTTTTCTTCAACACTATTAGGACATAAACCTGAAGAAATATTATAATTGGAATCCAAAAGAACATTCAAAGTTTTTACCTTATTCATTTCGAGTCTTACAAGTATTTTCTCAACATACTTCTTCTGTGAAAAACTAAACTTACCATTTCTTTTGTCTCTATGTATTTCAATACCCAATATTTGTTTTCTACCTCCAAGATCCTTCATATCAAAATTCCTATTCATCTGATACTCATCTCTATGTATCTCAATCCCCAATATTTGTTTTGCAGCTCCAAGATCCTTCATATCAAAAGTCCTAGTCATTTGAGCCTTCAATCTATTAATTTTGTCCATGATTTTTATCATAATAAGCAGATCATCAACATACAAAACTAAGATAATGAATATTTCATTTGACCTTTAGAATTATAGACAATGATCATATTCGCTTCTAGTATAACCTTGGCTCACCATGAAAGAATCAAACTTCTTGTACCATGTCCTGGCCACTGTTCTAGGCCATACAATGATTTCTTGAGCTTGCAATCTAATTTTCCTTTATAATGTTGCACAAAACCTTCTGGTTGTTCCATATAAATCTCCTCACCTAAATCTCCATGTAAGAAAGATGTTTTAACATCTAGTTGCTATAACTCCAAATCAAGCAATGCAACTAGTGCTAACATAATACAAATAGATACACGCTTGACAACTGGTGAAACAATCTCATAATAGTCAATACCTTCCATCTAAGAGTACCCTTTTGCGACCAATTTGGCTTTGTATATTTCAACCTTACCATGAATGCCTTTCTTCAACTTGAAGACACACTTACATCCAACAATTTTTCTATCGTTGGGGAGTTCAACCAATCCCCATGTCTTGTTTTAATCCTGAGAATCCATTTCTTCTTTCACTGCCATCTTCCACTTAGCATTGTCAACACAATCAATGGATTTCTAAAAACAAGAAGGTTCTCCATCATCAATAAATAAAACAAACGAAACAAAATTGGTATACCTCTTAGGATGATTTCTCTTGTTGATATTCTTGGTGTAGGTTTTGGGGTTTCTAGACTTTCTTGAATTTCTTCATCTTCTATGACTTCTTCCTCATCAAACACTTCTTCTTGCTTCTTTGATTCATGAGAAGATTGGTTCTCCAATTGAACTAGTTGTTTTGACAGTACCCGTTCCTATTCCACGCAAACTTTTACATTTTCTGATTTGATCGGAGAAGATTCATAAAAAATTACATCTCTTCTAATGACGATCTTGTGGGAAGTAGGATCCCACAATCTATATCCTCTTGTTACATCATCATATCCAACAAAAATTCACTTCTTTGATCTAGGGTCTAACTTAGAACGTTGATTTTTAGGAGTAAGTGAATAAGATTCACAACCAAATATTTTCAAATTCGAATAATCACAGGGATGACCATCCCATACCTCTTCCAAAATTTTACAATTTATTGCCATTGATGGTGATCGATTTATGAAATAACCAACAATGGAAATTGTTTATGCCCACAACTTTTTCCCCAAATTAGCATTACTGAGAATACTCCTTGCTCTCTCTAGAAGAGTTCTATTCATGCGCTCCATAGTGCCATTTTGTTGAGGAGTGTATACATTCATTTTATGTCTTACGATCCCTTCTTCTTTGCAATACTTTTCAAACTCTAAAGAGGTAAACTCACCTCCATTATCCATCCTTAAACTTTTGATTGTCCTTCCAGTTCTTTTTTCCACCATAGCTCTAAATTGTTTAAACATGTTAAACACATCAACTTTTATTTTTAAGACATAGACCCAAAATTTTCTTGAAAAATAACCTATAAAACATCAAATTCATATTTTTCAAATTTTGAAGCAATTTACGATTCTTAATACCTGAAATTCTCTCTCACTCATATGGCCAAGACATTGATGCCATAATTGAGTGGATATTGACACCTATTCAGATACTAATGTTGTATCACTAACTTGAGTTCTTCCAACCAATTTGTAAATATTTCCAATTTTATGTGCCTTCATGACCACTAAAGCACCCTTAAATACTCTAGTACTCCAATTAATCCTGTAAATTTATGACCACAAGAATCCAACACTCCCAAAGAAATTAATTTTTTCTTTAATTCAGGAACATGCCTAACATCTGTAAGTATTCTTATAACTCCATCAAACATTTTAATTTTAACACTTCCAACCCCAACGGTCTTACATGAATGATTATCTCCCAAAAGAACTATACCATCATTAACTATTTGATAGGAAGCAAACCAATATTTGTGAGGACAAATATGGAGTGAAGCAAGAGAATCTAACAACCATTCTTCATTATATTCAGAAACACTACAAATGGACAAAACCTCATTGATAATACCTGAATTAGACTTAATTGAATTTGCCTCAGATTTGGAGTCATCTTTCTTGGATTCCTGTCTTTTCCAACAGTCCTTCTTGAGATGACTAGTCTTTTTATAATACCAACGCTTTAATTTTCTCCTTTTTCCCTTTGATTAGACCTAGAAGTACCTCTTGAATTTTCTCCTCTTTCTTTGGAATCGACGTCTAACAACCAAAGCTTCAGGTGAAGAGGTTTCAAAACTAGATTTCTTCCTCAATTCCTCTGACAACAATGCTCCAATTACCACATTGTCAAATTCCAAGGTATCGGTTGTACTAAGGATAATTGAAGAAACTACTTGACCCCAAGATTCAGGTAAGGAACATAAAAAATTGTCTTCTTTATCTTCATCATCACTTTTAACATCCATACTAGTCAACTGGAAAATAAGAGTATTAAGAAAATTCAAATGATATGCTATCTCCGTACCTTCTTTAATTCTCACCCTGTACAACTATCTCTTCAAGTAAACTTTGTTTGTCAATTATTTTGTCATATGCATACTTTCTAACTTGCTCCATAGGCTTGCTGCCGGCTTTTCTCCAACAATGTTAAACAGCACATCATCCGCAAGACAATTGAATTGTGCTAAGTGCTTTGGAATCTAAATCCTCTCATTCATCATCTATCATAGTTAAGGGTCTCTTTCTTTTACCATCTAGATATTTCTGCAACCCTTGTTGTAATAACAAATCCCACATCTTTAATTTCCATAACTCCAAGCTATATTTACTACTAAACTTCTCAATTTCAAACTTTGTACTTGACATTGTTGTGAAATTTGTGAATTTTTTTTTTAATAATTTTAAAAATAGTTGTATTTTATTCTCTAAGTTTTTTGGCATCATCTTTTTATTCTCCTCTATGCATCAGTAGCTCTCTCCTTCACATTCAACAGAGTTTCTTCTCTTCAACAGTAGATTCACCATCTGCTAAGCAGTGGCAACAACCACCACGTCCAACAATGGAAGCATCAGACTCTCTTCACTTTTGTTGCAAGCCACAACATCAGAATCTCTTCATGGTTGTTGCAGACTCCTCCAATGACGATCTCCTTCTCTACTCTTCTTCTCCTATGCCCAGGAAACGATCTTGCAATGGAGGAAGTGACCTCTTTCCTTCATGGGAGACTCCTCTTCTTCTCCATGCACCAATAAAATTATATATGAAATTCCCAATTAATAAAAGGTTATCGGGCGAATGAGAGAAGCTCCTTTAGGTTTATCAACTTGGAGACAAGGGTATGTGGACCTATAAACTGCCAAGTCCAAAACCCAACATTCACCAATACCTTGACTCCTCATGTCGCCAATATTCTACGTTTAAGGTTGGTGGTTGGCTAAGGGCCAACTAAACTTTTAACTTCACACTTCACTCTACTCACATCTTCACACTTTAGCAGTCGTGGAATCTCACGGATCACAACGATGGCCTCAAAGTGTATACTCATGGAGGTATTTATGGTAGGGTTTACCCATGGGCTTCCCAAACCCAAAAAGGAAATGAAATTTATAGAATTTATGTTGAACCTAGGAAATTCGATCTAAATTTTTAGCAACTTAATTTTCCCTTAAACTCATGCAAAATTTGAATTTGAGTTCATCATTAAAATCTACAATTTTCAACGAATATGTTCTTCTACCACAAAAAATAGACAAATTTCGAATTTTAGGGTGATAAATCGACGAATCCAATGACAGCATGCATCTATCTCATGGCATAACATAAAATAAAATAATGGAAGGCATATAAATGCAACATATGCAGATTAAGGTTCAAGGTTTCTAAAGGGTCAAAATCAAGGTATTATAGTGGATGCAAGTCTAGGGAGTTTATGAGCTTGCAATATTGGGTGTTTCACATTTTATGGCATTCATAAAGAACCTACATCCTAATATTGTTGAAATACTATATATTAGAACTTATTTGTCCAATATGGTTCATGAATTTGCAAATGAAATGTTAAAGGAAGTCTCAAAGAAAGAACCTAAAGTAACATTGGAATCTTTCCAAAAGGACAAAAGTCCTAGAACTAACGATTGAACATTTAGTTTTTTCTTTTTTTTTATGAGATTATTTAAAAGGACTTACAAAAACAACACTAAAACTTATTGTTCCTATCAATTATACTTTTTTTAATTCCCCAAAAACTATAATCATTAATCTTTTGACTTTAGACCATTAATTGTGACATTGTTTTACAAAAGAAAAAGTAATAGCTTCAATATTTTAAAAAAACTCAAGATTCTATTTCACATAAACTTTCACTTTCTCAATAAAATGCAAATCAACAATGCCATCGGTGTAGCTCAAGACGACTCACACAATATCAAAGAAAATAAATAAAACTACAATTTGTCATCAACTGGATTGGATTTTTGTTAGACATATGATCTAGAGTAAGTTGGACATACCTAAGATTCATGTTAATGCACATTGAATGTAACTTACAAATGGAAAACTAGATAATGGGTTGTATCTCCTTTCTCTCTTTCGTTGTTTTGATAAATGGCTCAACTATAAAATTCATTATGGATACAAAAGGGATGGGGCGAGGATTCCCAAGGTCACCTATATTGTTCCTCCCTATACACGAAGGAATGAGAACAAGGTAGGCAATAATGATAAGTAGAATTATGTAATTGACACATTTATTGTTTTTTATGATGTGTAGTTTTTGAGTGATAGATTGCTAAAGGATGCTAATAGTTAGTAAATTGGATAATGGGTAGTGTTATTGCTCAAATTAACACCCTTGATCAAGGTCACAAATCTCGGTGCTATGAGGGGTAAGCACGAGAGAAAACTAGTGCCCAATGTCACCAGAACCTCGCTTTTCAATTTTTTAGGTCAAACTCCTAAGACCAAAGGGGAGTCTCTAATTCTAGTAGAGGATATTTGCAAACACTCCAACACTAGACCAATACCCTTCATAAGCAACCTCTTGGCGAAGAGCAATGCCTTCTGGAGTCAAAACAATGAAGCATAAATATAACACTTCAAGAGGACCATAGGAGTTATAACACTTTAATACCAATTTCAATATCAACAATGTTGTCATGAAATTATGGAAGTCAATAACACTTTAGAAATAGATGAAATAACCAACCAACCTTCACCAACTTACTATATAAGACCTTGAGCATTAGGGTAACTTCAAGAGAGTAAAAGGAGGCCCTAAATCAGATTTAAAAGTGCTTAAAAAGATCTAGTTTAAGCCATAACCAACCCTCAAAATAGATGGTGGACCCACTTAAACTCTTGGAATAGATGATCAACTCCCAGGGGTCAAATCTTGGCCTTTTCCTTGATTTTTCTAGCCTTCAAACCTTGTCAATTTTATTGTTGTGCCTGTTATATCAAATCTGAAAAATGCAACAAAATTTCCACAAAAGTATTAATATTTCACAATCTAGCCACAGAAGGGAGACTCCCTCAAGGATCCTCCTAGGAACCTAGGGGGCACACTTTTTGGGTAGATTAGAATTTCCAAAGATGTAATATATTTTGAGATAAGATTTTTTATATTTTTAGGGTTTTCACAATATTATATTTTTTGTATTTTTTGAACCACCTCGTGGGAAGTTTCACTACACAAGTTGTAGGCTAGCAGTCAAAGAATAGAGTCCTTCTCTATGTATGCGCCCAACCACACAAACGACCCAACAATTGATTCGAACACACACCAACAACAATGCCAATAAGCCAATGCATCTACTGCATAGAGATGACCGTTAGGTTGTGATTAAAACAGGGTATGACCCAAACAATCTAATAAAAATTGAAGAAGAGAAAGGGCTATGCTTAAGTCCTTAACCCTAGGGCAACAAAAGATCAAGGTCAATGTCCCTTCTCAATTTTAAAATTTAGTATTTACAAATTAGTGCAAAGACTTGTAACCCTAGATCGGTCAATGTAACCTGAGCCTAATTAAAGCAAATAATGAACTCCAAGACCCACTTATAGAGAACTCCTTCAAGAATTAAAACAAATAATAAACTTCAAGGACCACTTATAGAGATCCTTCAAGAAGAAGGTCTCTTAAAACAAAACTGGCAATATGGAAACAAAATCCTAATTTGCCTTGCTTAAGATGCACAAAAGCAATTGTAAAACAAGAAAATTAAAAGACAAACTTTCATCCACTAAAGTCCTCACTTGGAATAAAGGCCAAAATCGCTTGAATACTAAGAATCAATGCCAAATTCGCTCCAATTGAAAGGATAAGAATCCTGAAAATCAATGCCAAATTCGCTCCAACTGAAATTATAAGTATTATTTCAATTGCAGGATATTGTAAATAACTATGAAAACAAAATAGGTATCTTGTCTATATCATTCAATTGTCCGGTGTGAACCCTTCCGCTACAATTGTGCTGAACAGTGTTGACTAACGTGATATAAAGGCAGTGATAATCCTCCAAATGGCCCTTTACCATTACAATTATAAATTTATGACAACTTTTTCCCTAGCAACGACAGCGTGAACAATGGAGAAATGACAAACACACTAGCAAGGATTCCCTTATGATTTTGAAACGTTTATGGCAGGCACGTAGTTTGATAGGTTGGCAGTATGGCAGAGATTCTTCTACAATTGTGCAAGCCTCAATATGGTTGGCGATTCGACTCCATAAATTCGTTTGGTTTTGAAAAGCCCAAAATAAGGTTGTTATGTTTAACTTAACGCTAAGTTGAGCAGTATAAGCTTTAACCAAAACGCCCCCGACTAGCCGGAAGGCAGATCCAGAGCAATTCGTGCTGAAATAACAATTTCAACTTTTCAAAATATAATTTTGGCAATCTGAATCGTTTTGAAATAGGTCATTTATATAGAACAATTAAGTTTAATTACTGAAATTAAAAAATTGAAAAATAGCAGTTTCAATGCAAAATTCGCCGAAAAAGCTAGGCCTTTTAGTTGTTGTTTATCTTACGTGCTAAGTTGCCAAGGTAATAGAGTACTAGGATGGATAGGCGTTTTAGTTGTTGTTTATCTTACGTGCTAAGTTGCTAAAGTAGTAGACTACTTGGATGAGTAGAAAACACTTTTTAAAATTTTCAAGTTGATATTATATTAATATATTTAGTTTTCAACAAGTAACGCACATGTGTATCGCACATTGCTTGAATTTCAATTTCTCATTGTATATATTCACATTAATTAATGAGAAGATAGTGGGCTTTCGCTCTATTCCATTTGTCTTTGTGTGTTTCATTGTCTATTTGTCTGTTTGTTTGCCAATTTCCTTATTTGCCCTAGTGGCAACCTAAAAATTGTATCAAAGCGACGCTTTAAGAACCTGTGGCCTGTGCTATTCGCCGGTTTGAGAATGGGTGGCATATGTGGGAAGCAAACCAACACTATGGGTGAGTGCTTGAAGTGCTCGAGATCATCATTGTCTGCCCATACTCCATTTTATTGCTCTGACCTCTCTAGTGCATGTTGTGCCTCACCTCCCTTTCTTGCCAAGATCATTCTCTGTCCAAATAAGAAATTTTGAAAAAAAAATTCTTTAAATTTGTTCATCTCTGTTTGTCTATGTTTAAATCTGTTTATCTCTGTTTTTCTATGTTTGTCTGAGTGAGATCTCCAACACTTATGATATCTTTGTCGAAAGAGTTTCAACAAAATATTTTTTATAGATATTTATTTATCAATATCTAGTAAAAGTAAAATTAAGAATGTTATTTAATAGTTTCACTAGTTTTTTTTAATCAGAATAAATGAATTGATTATGTTCATCCCCATGATTATCACTGTGTAGTCCTCGTTTAGATACCACATATATCTAGCGATGATATTTGATCGTGATTTGTCCTCCGCAAAGTTTTTCATTTGCGTATAGCAACCCACAGATAGATCGAAGAATGTAAATGCCAAGGGGAGCTCAATCCGATGATGAATTTGCAAATATCTTATTAAATGTGTATTTGCATATGTTTAAGCTGTAAGGACTACGTAGATCTGCCAGTGGACCTGCATTTGAATTGAACGTTGGATTGCAGTTTGTAAAGTATAACTACAACCTAGGAAGATCCCGGGATAGCCTCGGGATAGCTTGCGACCTGCTTTTTGGTCTTTCTACGCGTGAGTGATGAACCCAAAGTGAATTGAAGAAGCTCTCACATATCTGCTTGCATGGACCAGTGTATCGTTTTGCTGGTGTGACTTGAAAATTGGTGCATTTAAGTTTTCTTTATAGCTGTGAGGGGTGTGTTGGATCGTGACCATCCAAGCGTGCTCTGTTTTGCATTTTGATTTCTGTGATTGCTTTGGTATTATAACTGCAGTGACGAGTGAGTTGCTACATTGGAATATACAGGGCGAGGATGAAGAAAGGAGAGATATGCCCGCAAGGCGATACATTATGCCCGGGTAGCTCGTGGTTCCATACCGTTGGATGAATTCAGCGCGGTTCACACTCGTGCGAATACTGAACAATATGCATTCACTTACCGATGATCGTTATATTTATCATGTGAGGAGGAGTACTGAAACAGGATTAGCCGTTCTGTGTATGGCCGACGACACATCTAGACGGGTGGTACCTTATGCATTTCTACATGAAATTCATGCAATTTTTCACAAGAATTACGGCACTCGAGATCTTCATATGTCCCTTGCTTATGCTATGAATGATGAATTTTCAAGAGTACTGCTTTATTATTCTAACATCTCAAATACCTCAACCAGCAGAGAAATGCATACGGTACCACCTGTCCAGCTGTGTCGTCGGTCAAACACAGAACGGTCAATCCTGTATTTGGCGTGCAGTTGCTTTCGCATGAGTGGTAACAGCGCTGAATTCAGCCAACAGTATGGAACCACGAGCTACCAGGGCATAGTGTATCGCCTTGCGGGCATATCTCTTCTTTCTTCATCCTCTAGCTGCATATTCCAATGTAGCAACTCACTCTTCAGCGCAGTTATAATACCAAAGCAATCACAGAAACAAAGATGCAACAGAGCACGCTTGGATGGTCACGATCCAACACACAACTCTCGGCTATAAAGAAAACTTAAATGCAATAAGCAGCTCGCTAGATGCACCAATTTCCAAGTTCCAATGTAGCAACTCACTCTTCAGTGCAGTTATAATACCAAAGCAATCACAGAAACAAAGATGCAACAGAGCACGCTTGGATGGTCACGATCCAACACACAACTCTCGGCTATAAAGAAAACTTAAATGCAATAAGCAGCTCGCTAGATGCACCAATTTCCAAGTCACACCTGCAAAACGATACACTGGTCCATGCAAGCAGAAATATGAGAGCTTCTTCAGGTCGAAGGTGCGTGTTCAATTCACTCTGGGTTCATCACTCCCACGTAGAAAGACCACAAAGCAGGTCAGAACTAGCTATTCCGGGATCTTCCTGGGTTGTAGTTATACTTTACTCCAATTCAAAAACGAAAGGGCATAATTAATGGCAACAATAAGCACCTTGTAAGAGTGACTAATGCTCTGACAAACTTTTATTCTCCATGCTTATCTTATCTTCGGCAAGATCTTTTTGACTAGCTTGTTTTCATGTCCATAGTCTGGTGTCAACCTATATCAAACTTTTAGTCTCCGTGCTTATCTTATCTTGGGCAAGATCTTTTTGACTACCTTGTTGTCATGTCCATAGTCGGGTGTCAACCTATATCAAGATCACTGATTATATTTGACGGGCACCCTTACCGATTAGACAATTTTTTTTTACGGTTTCATTTCGAAAACTGACCTGCATTTAACTTTTAATAATGTTTCTTACTCTTCTTTTTTAAACTGACCTGCATATAACTTTTAATAATGTTTCTTACTTTTCTTTTTTGAAATTTATTCTTGACCAAGCAATCTATAAGACACACCAAAAGTATAACATTCTATTATATAAATTACATTTCATTTAATGAAAGTGTTTAAATATATTAATTCAATCATAAATCTCTAAATATATCACATATCTGATTCAAATCTAGTTCAGAACCTCCAACAAAGCAATTTCAAAAGACACATATATAACAATAAAATGAAACAAACAACAATATATCAAAATGTTGTAACAATGTTATTAAAGACATAAAACACAATAAGGAGTAACAAAAATTAAATAAACTAATAGTACCATTACTTCCCAACAAAGGGAGCCTTGCCTTATTTGAAGTCTGGAAGCTTTCTAGGTAAGAAACTCAAGTCAACACCACTAATTAATAAGAGAGAGCTTTGCATTAATGTGGAAAAAAATAGTACTACAAGTTCAACAATTCCAATTCATTGATGCATCCTTTTCTTGATAACATACTCATGAACCTGGAGAAAATCAACATTGAAATCTAAAAGCAATAAAGATGGAGCTCTAAAAATTTTGCGACATTGGTCTTGGCAACAACTTTTAAGTTGTTGTACAAAGCACTTGCGAATAGGCATAGCTTTCAAGCAGTTTTAAGAATCACCTCTATTTTCTACATAATTATAATTTATGGCATGCTTACAACATCTAATTTCTGATCAACCAATTGCTAATCAACCATACTGAAGGGAGTGAGAATAGATGCTTTGATGACATTGTTTCTAGAGTAAGAAAAAATTGAAGGTTATATGTACAGAGTGAGATCTGTTCTTACCAACACTTGAAGTGTTACAATTTAGATGTACAATATCTGCCTTTATCCATTGGATTCCCTCCATTAATGGAGTGCTCATTGAAGAACTCCATGTTGAAAGCACCATATTATCATCACTGGACTGACCCAGAGCCCTTTATCTTGACAATAAATTTGCCTCAGGGATAAGTTGAGTAGTTGTTAGCAAAGTAGGCATCTAGCATAAGATGTTGAATACTAGAGAGAATAGAGAGCTTGAAATCCAGTGTTCTCTCTGAAACTCTCAAACCTACTTAATTAACATACTGAGTGTTTTTTTTATATTTTTTCATCCAGAGCTTGTAGGATTTTACATACATCTCGACCATCCTCTACTTCAAAAAAATTATAAAAATTATAAAACTTATAAAACATATTAATTATAGCATCCATAAAACTTAGGCTTTGGATAAAAATTCAATTGAATTAGAGAATACATTAGAGGTGGGCCTTGGCTTTCAGAAATCCATGTAGAAAAAAGGAGATTGAATGACCTATGAGCATAGGACATCTTACTCCAGTAGAAAGATGGGTAAGGTGGCTAGAAAATGTTCTTATAATATTGCAGTGGTGAATTATTACAATAAGAAATTCAGTGGTGAATTATTACAATGAGAAATTGAGAGGTTGTTTATGTTGTATAATTAGTTGTTTTATTTTTGAATGAATTATTTTCTTATAAAAACATAAACTTAAATTCATGAAGTGATTGAAAAATTTGGAGGCCGAGTAGGTGGACTCTCATCCTTAGGGATTTAAATTTATACTTATATCCATTTACAAGCAACCTTTGTGTTAGCGAAATTTATGGAGCAACATGCACTTTGCATAGAAAATGTATAGTTATATATCCATTTACAGGCAACCTTTGTGGAAGAGAAATTTATATCAATACTTTGCAGAGAAAGCTTTCCGGCAAGCAACTAACTATCAAAGTGGGATTTATTTTCTCAATTGGCCACGAGTCAAGATTCAGGCGGACACAGACAAAATGTGACAGGGTTACAAGTCGGCCTAGGGCCAAATGTGTTAGAGTTATCCTTGAGCGTTATGCATTCAAACACCTTTGAAATGGGTAAACCCTCCTCCTTAATCTTATTTTCAGCTACCTATGCATTTATTCCCTCTTTTTCATTCTCGATAATGAATGGATCTCTTAACTTCCATCAAAATGAAATGGGAAATGAGGTACTTGAATGCTCTCAGGAATTGTTCTTTATACTCATGGGCTGGGTTTCATTTTCAGCCTAGCAACCAAACAAATAAACTCGTTAGCATCCAGGTGTTGGTGTTTCAGACCATTAGAATTTAAATAAATCACTTTCAAAGGCATGCATTGGTGTTTCAGACCATTAGAATTTAAATAAATCACTTTCAAAGGCATGCATTGGTGTTTCAAATCATTAGAATTTAAATTAAATTAATCACATTCAAAGGCAGTTCCACTGCTAAATCTACTATTTCCTTACTTATCGAAGAAAATATTTGGATAATTGCAAAGAGGAGGTCAATTTCTTGATTTAAAGATTCAAACAATAATGTACTTAATTTCAAATTGTTTGTTGTTGGAACTTATATCACTTACACTACACTAGCCTATATGAGATGAAAACATCACTAAGCATGTCACTTCTACATCCTTTGTTTAAGAGTTTTACTTTCTAATTATGCATACTTATAACTATCTCTTCATGGAGAACTTAAATTTGAAATATAATTTCAAATAAAAAAAACATATACCTTCCGGGTCCTTTGTTTAAGAGTTGTACTTTTTAGTTATGTATACCATTAATTGGTTGATGATAGCATTCAACATAATACATAAATAGAAACCCAAAATGATTTCACATCTATAAATATAATAACCAAACAACCCACACAAGAATGTTCTATGTGTTTGGTAAAACATAGTGAGTTTGGCTCTATAAACCTTAAATTTTATGTTTCAAACCATAAAGCAAACGAGAACCTCCCAAATGTAAAAAATTAACTAAATGCAATCAATTAATGTTGTTCCCATCACAAATCATCAATCATATGATAAATTTAAAAGTTACCAATCATATAATAAACATAATATTGCTTGTTTAGGAGATTTCCCAAAGACTGTCCTATGCTAAAGAGTCATGAACCTGTTTTAGTTGCAACATAAACTACCAAAATAATGCATGATAAGATCTCCTAAATTAACATAGAAAATTACATTCTTTCATGCATTTTGTCAAACAATTGAGAAACAAATATCTAAATTTTAGGATGCATGAAAAAAATAATATAGAAATATTTATTGACTAATAACAATTCAATTAATGACTTCTTTAGCCCAATTCAAACACTTGGAAAAAATCCTCTAAATATTTTTGGTTAAGAGATAAACTAACTACCAATTGCTTTCCAAGGAAATACAAAGTGCTGAATCAATTGATTTATAGAAGACACAACATTACCTCGAACCAATTTTGGATTATGTATAATGTACTCAGTATGGGTCTTCCCATCCATAGGAAAAAATCTAGATCAATTTTATCAGCATCTTTATAGAACCCATTAATCATTTAAGTTCAACCTCGTCTTCTCTAGCAAAGTTTTGGCAACATTTACTTACTCTTCATGTTACACCCTAAACCCACGGTGTACCTTTCCTATTTAAAGACTTTGTGAGGGTTTCCACCTCACCCCTCTTATGAAAAATTAAATTAATTTTACTTTTACATAAATAATCTAATATTTACCACCCTTCCTTAGGACCATTCCTACTATTTCTTTTTTTATTTGAATTTATTAAATAAATGAATAGTCACCCCCTTAGTTGTCATTAGAAGTAAATATCCAATAATTTCCCATAATTCACTAATTCTATTTATTCATTAATAATTTATCAAAGAGCTATTTATAGTGGATAATTATCTTATTAATTAATTCAACAATGGGATATCATTAGGTTGCTTTATCTTAGTTTCGTGTATAAAAATATTAGTTGTTGGAGAGTAAGATCATCCCACGTTATTGCGTGCTCTTGAATGATATTTATCCCATATATTTTACAAAGAGAGACTCCACACTTTTATTGATGCTCACACCTTCGTTGGGACTCCATGTCTTTATTAAGGATACATTGGTTATGTGCTATACCTATATGCTGGCACGTTGGAAAATCTTAACCTTATACATTGCACAAATATACACCCATGCATATCAAATACATCAAATTATAATATAATTGAATCAACTTCAAATGACATGTTAGAATCCAACTTGTCGTTGTGATATGTTCGTCTGCGATGACCTGATTGTGAGCCAACTTGTGCATGCATTTCTCTAAGCTCACGAACCAGGAAGCCACAGAGGGACCATGATTCTCATCTTGCAATCTACGCTCCATGCAATCCTCCAGAACTAGACTAAACAAATATTTCATGATCCAGAACATGCTTTAAGTCCTTTTATGCTATGTTTCTCAGGTTTCAGTAGAGCCAAAGTCATCAACCAGACCTCCAAATTCATCAACCAACTTCCGATAGTTTGGGAATGGATTACCACTTCGCAGCCTCATCTCTAGACATTCGGTGTGTTCCCTTGTTTGTTTACTGATTTTGGTTTCAAAGAAACCCTTTGCATTCTCCATGTCCTTGAGGGCACTTGACATGTGGGAGTGCTTTACCCATTCATAGTATTACGTTGTGTAACTTTCGTGTGCACCATACTGAACCTCGAGTAGCTTAGGAGCCAAGACAAAGGACACCCACCATAGAAGAATATAAGAAAAAATAGCTCCCTAGAGAAGATCAGAAGCTAGGATTGTATTTTCCTATGGTTATCAACAATAGATCAAGGATGACACCTATTGCGATGCCTCCCAAATAGAAACCTCATCATCGCACAAATTTCCTTCTCATCATGGATTGAAATAGCTTGAAAAAACTTGAAATATTGCACAAGGGACTATACATATCACATTCTTCTTGAAAGTGGTATCACATGTTCTTTCTAAAAGTTTTAAGAAACAACCATACAACAATTTCATAAACAACTATACAATATACATGGCTCGGTATTCCAGGCTTTAGAAACTGAATAACAATAAGAACTTCCAATTCATAAATAGGCGCTATAAAATTAATTACTCTTCCCCCATGCATGCAAAACTGGATGACCCATTCACTTCAAGAATTTAAAATGGACAATAATCTTTTCCATCCATGCTCATGCATGTGTAGTTATGAAATGGATATAACCTAATCACATGTGACTTTGTAATTATGTAGATTGATATATAATTTGAATACCACTAGGGATGCAAACAAAGATGACAAACTAAAGGGGGCTATGAGTCAACAAGGGGGAAAGAAAGAGAGATTAAGGGCTAAGTCAAAATAATATTATGTTATTGTTACCTAAGTTATTTAATCTGTTGTTTATTCAATCTTTACTTTATGATTATCCTAATTCCTTCTATCTTGAGATTCATTGCAAAAGTGACTTTTGGGCTTACCATGTGGGAATGTGGTCTTATTTTCCCATGGGATGGGGTGTGTGGCGCTCTCACATTTACTTGATATGCATGCCACAAACTTAAAATTGAGTTGCTTCCCCTTCCCCTAACAACTTGATTCTTGGGGATGTTGGCTAGTGGAGGGTGTTTAAGTCACTTGTTGGGTGGAAGGTCTCAAGTTCAAATATACCCACCATGATTTTTTCACCAAAACCCCAAATCCAATTTTTTATAATTGTATTTTAGAAAATTTTGTGGCTAAGGTGCATTTTCCATTTTTAATCAATTTTTCCCCAAACTCCTCAAGACTAGTATGGTGTAATGTATGATGTTGGAATCAATAAAAGATTAATGGATAATTGCAAAGATGATGCTAACCTCTTCACCTATTCAAATCCTTGGGCGCATGATAAGTTACTTGACACCTCTTCACCTTCCAAGAACGTTCCATTACTCATAATTTCGAATCTGGGGTTAAGTCATGACATGTGTAAGGAAGAATCTAGCCACCCAAGGTCTCCATGAACCTCCAAATGTCCTCATGAAGCAATGCCACTTTATTTTCTCCATATTTATTATTTGTATGACCCAATTTAATGTATAATTGACAAACTAAGGTTATCTTGGGTCCCATAGCTCCCTTATTGCAATATTTAATCCCCAACCTAGGGAAGTAGTAGGTGGGTGAAACATTGCTAACTAGCAGCCTCATGGGGATGGGGACATGACAATATTTTCCTTCTAAAAATTTATGTTGTGATACAAACCTCAGATGGAACCCTCTATGATCTCTGTTTAAAAAAAAATGTGTTAATAATAATCACAAAGGAACGATTAAATCTTAGCTTGCTTCTCATGAGGAGGATTTTGGTTTGTGTGGTGAACATGGTGAGGGTGAGAGAAGGTAGGTCATTGGTTGATTGCAGATTTGATGCCCATCCACACGAAGAAATATGTGGATATTTGAATTGAAATCAAGGGAACAAGACAAATTCTATTTAAATCGATACAAAAACTATAGGCAATATTCCTAAACTTTGTTCAGTTCTCTAGTAAACGCCTTGTGTTCCCTGAAATCCCTCGAACATAATGAAAGGCGCGTACAAGAATCAGACATGATACACTATTATTAATTATCTTCCCGTTCCACAACTCGGTGCCTACTAACAATAGTGACAGCACCGAGACTACCAAATCTTACAAGAAGATTTACGAAATTACAACTTTAAGATGAAGTTCAATTTTGTTCATATTCAACACAACCTTCATCATAATGCAGATGATAATATGATATAATGTTATGTCCAATCCACTATTTCCCAATAAATATAATACTAATATTCTCATCCAATACTGGTGTTCTCTTCTAAAAAGAGGTGTGTATTCTTCATCAATTAATATTAGTATTCTCAACCAATACTAATGATCTCTTGTAAAAGGGGGTTTGTATTCTTCATCAATTAGTTTTTCCTCCCATAATTCCTCCCAAGTGGAGTTAGGATTAGTCCTTGCTATCAATATTTCTCCTCCACACAAGAGGGTTTCTTACTTTGATAGTCTTTATAACTATAGAAGAAAGATATATACAAAGGTATTTATTGCTAACCTAATAGTGGTAGGTGAGGAGTCCTTTTAAATAAATAAATATATGATTTAGTATCACTCTTATAGGAATATCTACCCTAAGTCTAATAGGAATAATAACTTGTCTCTTTAAAATAATTACACAGGGATTAAGATAGCAATCTATTAATTTGATTTTAACTATCCATTATAGCATGTCTAATGGAGTATATAGAATCTTTATAAAGTAGATGAATTATCCTTTTCTTTTAAGATATCAATCTATTAATTTGACTTTAACTATCAATTATAGCATGCCACGTAATGGTTTCCCGCTATGACTTATAACTACCAGACTTGATAAAACCTATTACTTCTTACTTTGACTTACTTACTGATCACTTAATATTTCTATTACAAGATAATAAAAAGTTTTCCATGCTCTTGTGACTTATTATAGTTACTCAAAATTACAAGGGACTGATTAGATCACTAACAAAGTGATTTATAAGTTTTCTATGCTATTGTGACTTCCTATACTTATAAATTACAAGGAAATTATTAGATCAATAATAAGGTGGTCAATATATAGAAGAACAATATATTTGTTCAATTTAGGTATTGTTGTGGAACTATGCCTCCTATACTTATAAATTACACAAGGAAATTATTAGATCAATAATAAGGTGGTCAATATATAGAAGAACAATATCTTTGTTCAATTTAGGTATTGTTGTGGAACTATGCCTTCTATGTATATATGAAAGGTATTTTTTTATAAGACTAATAAAGAACAACCAATATAGATATATTCACCATTGTTATATTTCCTTTTTATACAGAGAGATATTTATCTCTTTAGACGCAACATTAGTTGCAAAATTTACCGGTTAGGTTAACACATCATTAAGAAGAGAATGATCCCTTACTCTGAAATCATATACATACATGAACCAACTACACCTCTTTCACTATGGTTCCAAGTTTTATATTTTACAAGTTAAGAATAAAGCAAACGATAATCAACTATGAAAAAAACTCAACAACAATTTTTTTAAAACTCACTATCCAACTACCTCAACCCCAATAACAACTTCTATATCAGGAACTAATATTAAGATGATAATATGCCCTTGATAAGAAATAAAGCTTCTTATTATATAGTTTAGGCCTCTATATCACGAATTAATATTAAGATGATAGTATGCCCTAAATAAGAAATAAAGCTTCTTATTATATAGCTTAGGAACTTTTATTTAGCATATATTTTTATCCTTGTTCATTTATGTATGCCTTAAGAAGTTTATTTATGTATCCTTAGTTAGGAAAGAGCTCATCGGGATATTAGGTATACTTTAAAGTTAGAGACTCTTTAAGATAAATATAGTCTTTTATATAGGATTTTTTTTAAGTATTCTTTAGGTTAGAAGGGAGAAGGATAGATTTTATATATCTTGTTTAGATAGTCTTAGATATCTTGGATAAGAATAATAAGGTATGAAATAGAAAATCAACTTAATTACTAACTCTTCATTACTTAACTCTTGATAACAACAAGATAATCGCATACGCCACAACAATCTAGATATTCAATCCACTTACTTCCACATCTTTAGAGGTAATAATGCTACCGCATACAAGTTGGCCAATCAAGGAGTTAAAAACAAGTTGGGTATGGTCTCTATTAAGGCTCAACCCACATATCATAAGCATGTTCCCTAGAACAAAATTCAATTGGGGGTGCAAGGTTTGGTCCTCCCGTAACTTTACCCTTTGTTCACCCCATCGGTGCCCGAACAACAAGTGTCCATTGACGTGGAAACATTGGCTTCGTGGCACCTTTGATCACATGAAGGCATTAATGAGACGTCGTTATATCTGGCTTCTCGAGGCTAAGACAGGATTGTTGGCATGCTTCATGGAAACACTAAGAGGGATGAATACCTCCCCCCCTCCTCCTACATTTCTATGTGAGACAGAGGTGCTCTGCAAGCCGTTTAATTCTAGTTTTAGTTCTCCAAAGGAATAAATTAGTCTCTTATTTGAAGGTTTACTCAGTGAACAGGCTCTTACATGTGAGCCCGCGTAGACTCCCTTCGTATTCCCTGGCATCTCCAAGGGTGAAGAGTTCAAGGTGCTCCCTTATGTTTCTTGGCATTCAAAGGAATTGTTCAGGCTTCCTACAACAATTTCCCACTGCGGTAATGCTATTTGCGTTGGTTTTTCCTTTGGTCCTTCGTAGGAACTTCCTTCTGCCTATGTTATCCTACCAATTCTAAACAGTGCCCAGGTTTCAATGGAGAATAACCAAGGAAACACAGACATTAAAAACATCAAATCAACTATGTCGGACATTAAAATTTACTTGTGATGGATATATGAAATGGTTTGCACCAGCATTAAGGAAAACAGGGTTGCAGCCGCATATGTCAAGTATTTGGGAAACCAAATGGGTTGCCACGAGTCAATAATAGATGACAATGGTCGTGACCTCTGCGAACTTATGGGAACAATGAATATCATAAAAGAAGAAGTCCAAAAAATGAAAAGCATGAACCAGTGCAGTCACTGTCAGGAAACATCAGCCCGTGGTGACCACCAAATGGAAGAAACATCGGGTTGTTCAGTCGGTTCGTGGTTTAGATGGAACATTATGTTTTTGAGGAACATTATGTTATATTTTATGTTAAAGTTTGTAATTAATGACCAAGTGGGGTCAAGGATAATTTATTGTATTGCAGAATATTTTATTAATAAATAAATGAAAGATGAGACAACAACTTAGGGAAACTGTTAAATGAGTGTTTACTGGTCACTTGGTGGAGGAGGCTGGTTTGAGAGAAGATTGACATGTGGCAGCATCCTTAAACTACTTCTAGCTGTTGCAGGTGGCAACTTCCCTATTTTTGTGGTCATGATTCCCCAAGAAAGTGGACCAGGAGCAGGTGGCTCATTAAGTAAAAACTGACCCAAAATACCTAGGCATGCTAATAAAACTTCCCATTGAAGACAGCTGGGGCTGCTCATTCTGGATTTGTGATCATTCTGAGTGGATGAAGTGCACATGTGAATTCGATGGAGGGGACTAGCTGAAGTAAATTTGAGGGGATAAGTACTGAAGACTAAACTAGTGTAGCTATTATAAGCTGAGTTCATATTGTTGTAAGCAGAACTGAGTTACTGCTGAACACTCAGTGGAGTTGCAAAGGATTTCAAGACTACATCTCTCACCCAGTACTTCTACCAGGAGGACCAGGAGACAAGCTCAGGGGTCCTAAGAATTGCAGTCCAGCTCTTCTCTAGGAGTTGGTTGGGAGGAACGGCTTCCTTAAGTTGTTGTCACCTCATATATACTACAGGTTCTACTTATTTAAGTTCAATCATTAAATTATTTACTGTATCTGGAAAGTTTAAGAGTTTTGAATAATATAGTATGTTTCTGTTTTATTGCTGTTAGGGATAAATAGGAAAATTATTTATGCTGTGAAAGTTAGCTAGATTAGGGTAAATTAGTAGAGAAATTTCTAAGTTAATTGATAGATAGGAAAAATTACCTAAACTGTATTGTTCCACACCTTTTGCAGGGCAGTACTCTACTACAGTAGGTTTATTTATTTTCAAATAAGTAGATTCAATAAAATATGAATGCAGATGCAAATGATTACTATCTACAGGATTTTGTGTAAATTTATTTCTAGAACTTCAGCTGTATTTGTGTTATTTACTGAAAGTATTTAAATAAACTAAATAAATATAGAAGAATAAGCCTAAGTAATACACATTAGTATAAGTAATATTTTATACAATAAAACTAGCAAAGTTACATATTATAAACCTAGTATGTAATCATATATAGATAATATAGGAACAGTAAATTATCTAAACTAGGTTTAAATTAGTAAAACAATAAATTAGGTTAAATAATTACCCAATTAGCTTACTTAGGTGGAAATGTAAAATAGGGTTACTAAAACAACATTACTAGCTCTGTAACTTTAAAGAAGACTTAAGGTTTATAAAAGAACTGTTCTTTTATAACCAAATAAAATCATAAATTGTATTTATAAAAAATTTAGCAGTAAAATCCAAAAAGTACAGGAGTTAGGTAATTTTGTTCACTAATATCATTTCTTTGTTCTATCTTCTGAATTCATTTCTGCATTAATAATAATGCTTTTATCAAAGTATTCCACTGTCAATTGCCCCAATTCATAATTTATCTGGAAGAAAACAAAATTTAACTAATAAACCATCTAACCTAATTCCTCAAAGGTATTTAATAATAAACACAGCTAGCATAAAAATAATATACAAATATTAACCAAACCAAGATACTATTAATTCATCTTTAAGCTGTAATATTTCTTATAAATATTAAAAACGAAACTAAGCAAACTGATTCTCGGCTCACAACCTTTACATTATCAGTCAAAGCTTAAAATCTTGCATAAAAGTATTTATACAAAAACAGAGTTCACAAAAATGAAAACAACAATCTGTTTCAGCTACAAAATCCCTTTTCCAAAAACAAGAAGTGTTGTAAGAACATCCATTAAGTTTTTTTTTTTAAACCCTAAACAAATCTGCATCTAACGACCCAATGGCCTAACAGTAAGAATCATGACTTAAATCTAGTTCCAAACAATACTTTTATAAGTTAATCATGGTCGAAAAGGCTCAAAACTATTTCCTTAAGTCTCGGCTGAGGAAGCCCAAATTCTTCCATTACAACCAGCCACTAGGTCTTTAAAATAGAAATTAAAAGAAAAAACAGAGCAATTAATAACCATGGTTGAACCAACAACTACAACATATGGCAATGCCATCATAATCCACCATACAACCCTTGCAAGAGTACCTTAGGTGAAACCAAGGCTTACCGGTTTGAATGCCTTCACGAAAGCTCTATTGATGGAGTTTAACAGTATTTCAAGCCACCATTAAAGATCTTGCACAAACAAAATAAAAAATAAAAACGAATTTTAATACTTAATCCCACAAATAAAATAAAATTATACTTATACAGAACAATAAAATTAATTTTAGTTCTTACCAAATACACGCCGTAGCTGCTAGAAGTTGCAGTCTCACCCTAGCCTCCCTCGTGAGCTTCAGGAGCTGAAATGGAACCCTGCCGACATGAAAATGCAGTATGCAGTATTCAAAGGTGAAGTCTCAGGCCGCGGTGAGGTAAAGACCCAACCCTCGTGGAGGAAACGAACAGTAAACAAGAACTCAACTCACATAGTAAACAACCCCATCACACTCTTTACACTCACGGAGTTTAAACTCACACAGTAAAAACAAAGGCGAAGACAGCCCAAACCCCAATACTCTTTACACAGTCAAAACCACCTCTCGATGGCAGTAAGCTTCTTACTCACCCTTCTACACCAGCTCGTTAAGTCTCACAAAGCCCTGCGTGCGTTTGAATGGAGGTTTTGACATCAAGCCTGGCGGCCACAAGCTCACAGCTCGACCACTCCACTGTAGAGACAAACAGAATATGATTTTAGGGTTACGACAAGCCTTTTACTTTGCCTCCAAGTCAACTAAAACCTAAGCTTTAACCACCAACCACGTGTCCACCAAAATAATTTGCAATTATGGGTATCAGGCTATAGTTTGAAAGTCTCACTTTTTAACCTACACAATCATTTGGTTTACAAGTCAAAAAACCTTATGATATCATAGCATAGTATCAATATTATCCTCGTTTGATTCGTGTTTCACTAATCAAAGAAATTGTGTTAGAGAAATGTTTATTTACACTAGGGTTATATGCATAGTTTTAATTATCTATGTTCTCCTTATTGTTTACAAAATAATGCTACTTTTTATAATAGTAAGATACTAACGATGGAGGTGAACTAACCTTCCATAGGTATACATAACCATATAGATCTTTAAGATAGGTTTTATTCTAAGCTTAGTTTATAAGCTTCAAATTTATGTTTTTTCAACAAAAGCTCATATAAAATTTATGCTTTCCTACTTGACATAAAATAGTAATAACACACTTAGCATCAGATTTAGATGTAGCTTCCTTTCATGCCCTTCTAAAACATAAACTGTTGAGTTTAACATCCCTGACATAGTACTTCAAGATAAACAAATAAATTGCATAGAACTAAAGAAATGCAATGTTCCTTCTAATTACTACTGTTGAGTAACCGCTAGCAGCTATTGGTTCATAGGCAGTGACATCTTTGAAAATTTTATGTTACATGAAAAAAATTTAAATTTTTATAAATTTTTGGGTTATTACATGTGGTATCAGAGCACAAGGTTCAGACACTAGGCCTGAATGTGGCTCAACTTGCATAAATAGAACAGTACATTTAAAACATGCATACTGATTTTTACTTTTCTTTTGAATTATACTTCCAGAGAATTTTTCTAAGTTAACTGCAAGTATGGAAAGATTGGAAGAATACGCGGATGAGGAGTCTCTGTTTACTAAACGAAGCAATTCTAAAAGAGAACCCATACAAGAATAAATAACTAACAACTCTTATGAATTATTACAAACAGTTAAGGAACTAAGAACAAAGATGGAAACAGTCAAAAAGGAAAATGAAAGAATTTTGAGAGCTCAAGAGGAGCTAAATAAGATTTTAATAGAAAGATTTCAAAATGAAGAAAAAGATAAACGAATAGAGTCTGAAGATATGCCTTATCAACATAAAGATAAAAATTCTAAACAGTTTAAAATCGAAAGTAGCTCATCTTCTCAGGTTTATGGCGATCCACATAAAAAGAATGATCAATATACTAGTGATAGTAGCGAAGATAATCATCATATAAGAAAGAGAAAGTTTAAACCTTACGAAGAAATCTCTGGAGAGTTCAAGAAAATTAAGCCACCAACCTTTAATGGTGAAACTGAGAAGGGAGGAGAGGCTGAATCATGGTTGTCTAGGATGAACAAATATTTTCAAATTTATAATTACTCTAATCAACTGAAGTCCAAAATGGCCATTTATAACCTCACTGGGAAGGCAGATATTTGGTGGCAGGACCTAAAAAGAGTAAAAGGCATTAGGGAGAAAAACATTAACTGGAGTACGTTTAAGAAATATTTTAAGAAGAATTTTTTGTCTGAACAGTACTACGAGGAGCAGCCTAAGGAATTTTATGAATTAAAACTGGGAACAATGAACATGAAAGAACTAAACAGTAAATTTCTAAGTCTGCTCAGATATGTGTCATATATTGTGGACGAGAAGCCTAAGGTACAATGGTTTTTAAGCTGCTTACCCTTTCATATAAAAGACAGAATTGAATATGACAATCCAAAAACTTTAGAAGAAGCAATGAGAAAGGTGAATTTCTGTTATGAACATAACCGCAAAAAGGAAAGTATGACAAACTGGAAGGCTAAAAGAACTAATAATTTTGAACAAAGGAAGAAAGGTTTTGTACCTAACTGAAATTTTAAGAATAATAACACACGAAATTTTCCTAATAAAAATTTCCAAGGGAACAAAAGTAATTCACAGATAAATCCAAATGGTCAAAGAAATAAATAATCTGTTAATAATCACAGTAACTATACCAAGAATTTTGAACGAAAGGGACCAGTAAAGTGTTGGGAATGTAATGGTCCTCATTATGCATTAGTTTTCCCCAACCGAAAGAAGACTGTTAGCAATATACATACGATACAAGAGGAGATGACTGTCAGTGATCTAGCAATGACAATGCTCAGGATCAATTCAGCACTGGAGAACAGCCAAGCAGATTACCAAACTTCCATGGTGGAAGTGGAAGGTAAGCTTAATCAAATACCTATATCTATTTTAATTGATCCAGGGGCTAGTTTAAGCTATATTTATCCTGATTTAGTAGAAAAATGTAAGCTATCAGTAGAAAATTTTGCAAATTCTCGGTTAGTTCAGCTAGCTACTGGTGTAAAAAGAAAGGTGATCAGCTTTGTTAAGAATTGTACAGTAAAAATTGATCAATTTGAAACCTCTGTTAAGCTTAATGTTTTACCTTTAGATTCTTATGATATGTTAATTGTTATGGATTGATTAGAACAGCATAGGGTAGTCCTGAACTATTTCGATAA
The DNA here is from genome assembly GCA_001517045.1 of Pseudotsuga menziesii. Taxonomy (NCBI): domain Eukaryota; kingdom Viridiplantae; phylum Streptophyta; class Pinopsida; order Pinales; family Pinaceae; genus Pseudotsuga; species Pseudotsuga menziesii. Next base: position 487,951 of record LPNX010593154.1, on the reverse strand, counting down.
AAAATTTACGTGCATAAATAACGATGGAGAAATAGTAAATGTAAAAGGAATCCCTAGGAAAACATCTACAAGATAGATGTATGCTTTGCAACTTAAGAGAGTTGTTCGAAAGGGCTGTAAATCCTTTGCTGTAACAGTAATTAATGAAGAAAATACTAATAACGAAGATAAATTAAAACTGGAAGATATTTCTATCCTGAGGGAGTACTCAGATGTCTTTCCGGAATAAATTCCTGGGCTGCCTCCAAAGTGGGAGTTGGACTCTACTATTGAGCTGGTACCTGGTGCAGTGCCCAGTTCAAAAGCCCCTTATCGGATGAATATACTGGAATTAAATGAACTAAATTCACAGTTAAAAGAACTCATTGATAAGAATTATATTAGACCTAGTGTGTCTCCCTAGGGAGCACCTGTTATTTTTGTTAAGAAGAAGGACGAAACTCTACGGCTATGTATAGATTACCGTCAACTAAATAAAATGACTATCAAAAAGAGATATATGTTACCCCGCATAGATGATCTGTTTGATTAGCTACGTGGAGATCCTGTATTCTCGAATATTGATTTACGATTTGGTTACCATCAGGTCCGAATCAAAGATGAAGACATCTTTAAAACAGCTTTTAGGACTAGGTATGGTCATTACGAGTTTGTTGTTATTACATTTGGGCTTACTAATGCCCCAGCTATTTTTATGTGTCTGATGAATAATGTAATGCATAAATACCTTGATAATTTTTTGGTCGTATTCATTGACGACATCTTAATTTACTCAAAGTCTGACGAAGAACATAAAGAACATTTAAAAAATTTCTTACAAGAGTTACGAGAACATCAACTCTATGCAAAATTTAGTAAATGTGGTTTCTTTAAGGATAAAATACAGTATCTAGGTCATGTGGTGACTAAAGAAGGAATTTATGTTGATCTTGAAAAGATAAAGGCAATAGAAGAATGGCCAGTCCCAAAAGACGTAACTGACATACGATCATTCATGGGGATTACTGGCTATTATCGAAGATTTATCGAAGGGTTTTCAAGAATTGCAAATCCCATAACTTATTTACAGAAGAAAGGGAAGAAATTCGAGTGGAGTCAAAAGTGTCAAGATAGTTTTAAAAAGTTAAAAACGTTATTAACCACCGCACCAATCCTAAGAATTGTTGACCCTAATAAAGATTTTATAGTATGTAGTGATGCATGCAATGACGATTTAGGTAGAGTTTTAACTCATGAAGGACACGTCATTGCTTATGAGTCTAGGAAGCTAAAGATTCATGAGAAAAAATATGCGACCTATGACTTAGAATTGGTTGTTGTCATACATGCCTTAAAAATGTGGCATCATCATTTAATTGGAATGAATTTTATATTAATGACAGATAATAAAGGGTTAAAATATATGTTGGATCAACCTAACTTAAACGCTATGCAAGCTAGATGGATAGCTTTCCTCAGCGAATACGATTTTGAAATCCAACATATTAAAGGAAAGGAAAATATGGTTGCTGATGCTTTAAGCAGAAATGCAGAACTAAATTTTACAGTAGAAATCTATAAAACAGATTTAGAAGAACAGCTAGAAGAAGGAATAGGACAAGATGAAAATTATCGAAAATTACAAGCAAAGGTAAGAGAAATTTTAATTGAAATTTTAAGTACAGGGTATAGTTTAAGCGAAAAAAGGATTATTATTATATGAAGATAGACTATACATACCTAACGTACCTAAGATTAAGTTGTTGATTTTAAACAAAATTCATAAAACTCTTTATTCGGGGCATCCAGGTTATCAAAAAACTATAACTATGCTAAGAAATGATTATTTTTGGCCAAATATGAAAAATAAATTGGCAAAATACATTGCTAAGTGCTTTGAATGTCAGCAAGTAAATCTTGAACATCAAAATCCAGCTGGGTTACTTCATCCATTACCTATTCCTAGCTGGAAGTGGGAGATAATCAGCCTTGATTTTATCACCGGACTACCAAGAAATCAAAACTTGAATGAATCAATAATGGTAGTTGTTGATCAATTAAGCAAGGCAGCTCATTTAATCCCTGTAAAAACTACTTATAAATCTACAAATCTTGCTAATATTTTCTTAAAAAAACTTTTTCGTTTACATGGAATACCAAAAGTAATAATTTCAGATAGAGACCCTAAGTTTACAAGCAACTTTTGGAAGTAATTGTTTAAGGGACTAAATACTACATTAAACTTCAATACCTCTTTCCATCCTCAGACAGATGGACAGACTGAAAGAGTCAATCAGGTATTGGAGGATCTGCTTAGAATGTATGTAAAAGAACAGGTAGGTAAATGGGAAGATTACTTACACCTAGTAGAATTTGCTTACAATAATCACTACCAAGCCTCAGCAAGATATAGTCCTTTTGAAATTTTGTATGGAAAGAAGAGAAATACCCCCATCTCATGGAGTAATCCAATTGACAGGCTAGTATTAGGACCTGAATTATTAAGAGATTTGCAGTTAATTGTAAAACAGGTGCAAGGTAACCTGAAAGTTGCACAAGATCGACAGAAAAGTCAAGTAGATCTTAAACGAACTCAAAAGGAATTCCGGGTAGGTAAACATGTCTTTATTAAGGTGATACCTAAAAATAGTTCTTTGAGGTTAGGAAGTTATGCTAAGTTAGCACCCCAATATTGCAGACCTTTTGAAATACTGCCCAGAATAGGACATGTAGCATATCAGTTAGCTTTACCACCAAACTTAAAGGTTCATAATGTATTTCATATTTCTATATTAAAAAAATATATACATGATGCTACTCATGTTATTAACTGGAATGATGTGTAGGTGGATCCCGAAGGAGATTTTCTGGTGGAACCAGATTGTATCCAAGAAAGCAGGGAGATCTCGCTTCGGAATCACACCATTGGTTAGGTGAAGGTGCAATGGAAGCACCTTAGTCTAGAAGAAGCCACCTGGGAATTGGAAAGTCATATGCGGGATGCATATCTATTTCTATTTCAGGGCAATTCTGAGGACGAAGAATAAATAACATCGAGAACGATGTTATAAATTAAGGGGGTATGTATGTCACATGCCCCAATTTGCAAAACAATTTTATGTTTTTGAGGAACATTATGTTATATTTTATGTTAAAGTTTGTAATTAATGACCAAGTGGGGTGAAGGATAATTTATTGTCTTGCAGAATATTTTATTAATAAATAAATGAAAGATGACACAACAGCTTAGGGAAGCTATTAAATGAGTGTTTACTGGTCACTTGGTGGAGGAGGCTAGGTTGAGAGAAGATTGACATGTGGCATCATCCTCAAAATACTTCTAGTTGTTGCAGGTGGCAACTTCCCTATTTTTGTGGTCATGATTCCCCTAGAAAGTGGAGCAGGAGCAAGTGGCTCATTAAGTAAAAACTAACAGAAAAGACCTAGGCATGCTAATAAAAATTCCCATTGAAGACAGGTGGGGATGCTAATTCTGGATTTGTGATCATTCTAAGTGAATGAAGTGCACATGTGAATTTGATGGAGGGGACTAGCTGAAGTAAGTTTAAGGCGATAAGTGTTGAAGACTGAACTAGTGCAGCTATTCTAAGTTGAGTTCATACTGTTGTAAGCAGAACTGAGTTACTGCTAAACACTCAATGGAGTTGTAGAATATTTCAAGACTACATCTCTAACCCAGTACTTCTACCAGGAGGACCAGCAGACAAGCTCGGGGGTCCTGAGAATTGCAGTCCAGCTCTTCTCCAAGAGTTGGTTGGGAGTAACAGCTTCCTTAAGTTGTTGTCACCTCATCTATACTACAGGTTCTACTTGTTTAAGTTCAGTCATTAAATTATTTACTGTATTTGGAAAGTTTAAGAGTTTTCAATAATATAGTATGTTTATGTTTTACTTCTATTAGGGATAAATAGAAAAATTATTTATGCAGTGAAAGTTAGTAACTAGCTATATTAGGGTAAATTAGTAGAGAAATTTCTGAGTTAATTGATAGATAGGAAAGATTAACTAAACTGTAATTTTCCACACCTTTTGCAAGGCAATACTCTAGTAAAGCAGGTTTATTTATTTTCAAATAAGTAGATTCAATAAAATATGAATGCAGATGCAAATGATTACTATCTGCAGGATTTTGTGTAAATTTATTTATAGAACTTCAGCTGTATTTGTGTTATTTACTGAAAGTATTTAAATAAACTAAATAAAGATAGAAGAACAAGCCTAAGTAATGCATAGTAGTATAAGTAATATTTTATACAGTAAAACTAGCAAAGTTACATATTATAAACCTAGTATGTAATCCTAAATAGATAATATAGAAACAGTAAATTATCTAAACTAGGTTTAACTTAGTAAAACAGTAAATTAGGTTAAATAATTACTCAGTTAGCTTACTTAGGTGAAAATGTAAACTAGGGTTACTAAAACAACATTACTAGCTCTGTAACTTTAAAGAAGATTTAAGGTTTATAAAAGTACTGTTCTTTTATAGCCAAATAAAATCATAAATTGTATTTATCAAAAATCTAGCAGTAAAATCCAAAAAGTATAGAAGTTTGGTAATTTTGTTCACTAATATCATTTCTCTATTCTATCTTCTGAATTCATTTCTGCATTAATAATAATGCTTTTATCAAAGTATTCCACTGTCAATTGCCCCAATTCATAATTTATTTGGAAGAAAACAAAATTTAACTAATAAACCATCTAACCTAATTCCTCAAAGGTATTTAATAATAAACACAGCTAGCATAAAAAAGATATACAAATATTAACCAAACCAAGATACTATTAATTCAGCTTTAAGCCATAATATTTCTTATAAATATTAAAAACGAAACTGAGCAAACTGAGTCTCGGCTCACAGCCTTTACACTATCATTCAAAGCTTAAAAGCTTGCATAAAAGTATTTATACGAAAACAGAGTTCAAAAAATGAAAACAGCCATCTGTTTCGGCTACGAAAGCCCTTTTCCAAAAACAAGAAGTGTTGTAAGAACAACCATTAAGTTTTTTTTAAACCCTAAACAAATCTGCATCTAACAACCCAATGGCCTGAAAGTAAGAATCACGAATTAAACCCAGTTCCTAACAATACTTTTATAAGTTAATCATGGCCAAAAAGGCTCAAAACTATTTCCTTAAGTCTCGACTGAGGAAGCCCGAATTCTTCCATTACAACCAACCACTAGGGCTTTAAAATAGAAATTAAAAGAAAAAATAGAGCAATTAATAGCCACAGCTGAACCAACAACTACAACATACAACAATGCCATCATAATCCACCATACAACCCTTACAGGAGTACCTCAGGTGAAACCAAGGCTTACCGATTTGAATTCCTTCACGAAAGCTCTGTTGATGGAGTTTAACAGTATTTTGAGCCACCATTAAAGAGCCTACACAAACAAAATCAAAAGAAAACGAAGGTTAATACTGAATCCCACAAATAAAATAAAATTATACTTATACAGAACAGTAAAATCAATTTTAGTTCTTACCAAATACACAGCACAGCTGCTAGAAGTTGCAGTCTCACCCTAGCCTCCCTCATGAGCTTCATGAGCTGAAATGGATCCCTACCGACATGAAAATGCAGTATGCAGTATTCAAAGGTGAAGTATCAGGCTGCGGCGAGGTAAAGACCCAACCCTCGTGGAGGAAACGAACAATAAACAACCCCATCACACTCTTTACACTCATAGAGTTTAAACTCACACAGTAAAAATAAAGGCAAAGACAGCCCAAACCCCAATACTCTTTACACAGTCAAAACCACCTCTCGATGGCAGTAAGCTTCTTACTCACACTTCTACACCAACTCGTTAAGGCTCACAAAGGCCCACGTACGTTTGAATGGAGGTTTTGACATCAAGCCTGGCGGCCACGAGCTCACAACCCGACCACTCCACTGCAGAGACAAACATAATATGATTTTAGGGTTACGACAGGCCTTTTACTTTGCCTCCAAGTCAACTAAACCCTAAGCTTCAACCACCAACCATGTGTCCACCAAAATAATTTGCAATTATGGGTATCAAGCTATAGTTTAAAAGTCTCACTTTTTAACCTGCACAATCATTTGGTTTACAAGTCAAAAACCTTATGATATCATAGCATAGTATCAATATTATCCTTGTTTGATTCTTGTTTCACTAATCAAAGAAATTGTGTTAGAGAAATTTTTATTTACGCTAGGGTTATATGCATAGTTTTAATTATCTATGTTCTCCTTATTGTTTAAAAATAATGTTACTTTTTATAATAGTAAGATACTAACGATAGAGGTGAACTAACCTTCCATAGGTATACATAACCATATAGATCGTTAAGATAAGTTTTAGTCTGAGCTTAGTTTATAAGCTTCAAATTTATGCTTTTTCAACAAAAGCTCATATAAAATGAAATTTATAACACAAGAAAATCAAATGTAAATACTTGATTTAAGGAGAATCACTAACATAGAATGTTTAAAAGTTTAGAAAGAACTCAAACAAATATAAACAGTACTTTATACCAAACACTGAAGATAGATATGTATTTTTGGTCACAAACATGTTTAACATATTTTCTAGTTTATAGACTTCTTAGGCCACTATGTTTTTAATGGCAGAAGTGGAACTGTCCTTATTACACACCATCTCAAAATGAAACACAAGTCTATAACTGAAGAACACAAAGAGAATGTTTAATGGAACAAGTACTATGTGGTAAACATAACTATACTAAACTTATTCTTTTACAATAGTGTTATTACAATCATTTATGTAGTTTGATAACATTAGAAATACCAACAATACATTATACGGGGAAAAGCTACAAAACAAACAATTTAACTAGCATTTTATCCTATGCTAGCTGAGTGTTATTCTTGATCCGTATTTTTTACTGATAACAAAACTGCTTACCTGTTTAGAACTTGTAAAAGAAGCATCACTTCACTGTGTTAGATGTAAGCTAAGTAATCCCTAATATCATCTAAGGTTCTTTCCTACTTGACAGAAAACAGTAATAACACACTTAGCATCAGATTTAGATGTAGTTTCCTTTCTTTCCCTTCTAAAACATAAACTGTTGAGTTTAACATCCCTGACATAGTACTTCAAGATAAACAAATAAATTACATAGAAATAAAGAAATACAATGTTCATTCTAATTACTACTGTATATTAACCGCTAGCAGCTATTGGTTCATAGGCAGTGACATCCTTGAACATTTTATGTTACATGAAAAAAATTTAAATTTTTATAAACTTTTTGGGTTATTACATATTGCAAGTATTCATTTTTATCAACACATTTTAACACCCCTTTATATCATATTATCAAGTTGTAAAAACAAGATCCCTAACACACCCTGGTATAAGAAAACATGAAGCTAATAAAATAATAGTATAATGCTAATCATAATCACACTAGGATTGTAGGGGCGATAGTTTGATTTGTATAGTTGTATTGTAGAAAACCCAAAGAAATAGTAATGGGGAGAAAAAAATGCATAAAAGGAAATCCAATCAAGCGATCAATGTAACAAGAAAGTAAAATATTGATAGTCCAATAATTAGTGCATTGCTTAGAAAAAAAATCAGAATTGCAGATGTTTCACACCACAACCAACTAACCTACCAATTTTATATCATGTAAATACAAGTATATCCATAGAGAGCTCATGTTTTTTATAAGCTCGGTAAATTAAACTCCATAGAAATGAATAATTGAAACCCTTTCGTAGGCGGGCTTCCCTACCTTCCTTTCTAAACAAACATCATTAATGTTTGAACCCGAATGAACATAGATAAATTCATCTTGCTTTTCAACAAAGTCGTATGATCATGTGCATAGTTTGGAATTGAGTTATTTATAAGATCCAATGAATGGCCTCCACTTCCTTTGAAATTATTCTTGCAATCAAGGGAATTAACAACATTTATAAGTTACCTTTTATTAGGTTATATCTAGATTTTTATATCTTTACAGGAGAGGGAAAAATCTCCATTTTTAAGATTGAGCTTTGAAGCACACAATAGTTATAAATATATTGTTAAGTTTGAAGCATATTGCAATAGTCACTAAAGATACACAAATGGTGAAACATATATGATATCATCTCGTGGTGAAATGATAACATATTATGTATATAAATAAGGATTTATATTTTCGCATATGTTTAATATCAATCCCAGTACAATATTAAGACAGATGCCTCACATATAAGAATTGTAAGTACAATTATGAATGTATCAAATATAACTCAAATCTAATAGGAATTTCCTAATTGGAAATGTGAAAAATATTAAATAAAAATAAAAAAAGTTGAAAGATTCAAGCATTGCTATGTCCTGAAGATGACCCACTCCTGGCTCGAAACGTCGACATCAACTTTTCTCACCGCAGATTCTCCACTAGATGCCATGAATCTTTACTACGGAATCTCAGCAAACCTTAAGAAATAATTAGTCAAGAAATATCAATCTAGCTTTTCTTGGTTCTAGTGATCCACGAAAGATTGATCTTACTTTTCTTGGTTAGATTTGATTGAATCTCAGTATCCACCCCAACCCAAACCTCAAAGAATAAGAATTAGATCTTTTACTAGAATTCCTACAAAAATACAACACGGTTATTCAACTCCGGAACTTTTGATTAGCTACATCACTTAACTTTGGAGTTGACTAGGAAACTAATGCATATTCAAACATACTAGAGAGTGTCATAGGCTACCACGTTACATCTATCTAAAAATAAATACACTTTGGAAATTGGCCCCATATAGAACAACAATAGGTATAATGTTACGAGACTACCTCATTTTTCACACTGGTAAACTCGGCGATGCTAGATATAGGAAATACAATATACATTATATATCGTACGAGGTTGAGTTCTCCAAAATTGCCAAAAAAATATTAGTAAATATAGTTGTCGAGGATCATTCAACTCAGCCTCTTCTCAAGACAACATGCTATGGTTTCCACCAATTGTTTCAAGAGAATTTCTCCAATATTGTGAATTATTTGTACTCATGATGCTATCAGTAGGCAATGCAGTACCTCCTTCACCAAAGAATATTTTCATCAATGTTTAAAGTGTTGTGAGAACATCTACCAGTAGGAAATGCAGTCCCTCCTACACCAAAGGATGTTTGCATCACTTTCTAAAGTGTTGTGAGAACATCTTAGAAGACTATGGTTCCAAATTTAAGATTCGGAACTCCTCCCCGACTTCCATGCTGTTGTAAATGTAACTTCGAAAGATATTCTTAATTTTGTTGTATTATTATTTTATTATTATCGTATTCTTGTGGTACCTCCTTCCAAGATGTTCTTCCTTCGTTCGAAGATGTTATTATTATACTTGGTCATATAAGAATATCGAGGTAAAACCTTCGTTGTAAGTCGGGGAAATAGTCCCCAAAAAAATAAGTGTAAAATATATTTTTGAGTCTCCCTAGGAGAAGTCGACCTAGTAAGGCTAAGAAGTTGTCCATGTTGGGGTTTTAGGTCACTCACATGAAGTGTATAAATAGGGAGATGCCCTCCCTCATTTGGACACACATAAAACAAACTTGCAAGTTCACTCCAAGAGAGAGAAAGACAAGTTCACAAGTGAAAAAGAAGAAGAAGCTCCAGAATTTATCATATCTTTAGGTTTTCTATATTTGTGTAACATTGTACTAAGTGATGAATCTATAAAGAAGAAGTTGTCAGGTTTTCTCCCTTATGGTTTCCCAAGATAAATTATGTTTTTCTTTTATGTTGTGCTTGTCTATATTTTAGTGATCCTATTACATTAGATTAAAGATCTAACATGGTATCGGAGCCACCCTGAAAGAAGGCACTGAGCAACTGCGAAAAATAGGGGTTTCAAGTTCTAGCACTTTTCTCCACAAGTTTTCCAGAAATTAAGGTCAAGCTAACTCACTTCAAGGATGCATAGCTTTTGGTGGAGAAACATACTAGTTTGGAAAAGTTTCAATTTTTAACTGCATGACACTGTAGGAAGGAAGTAGGACATCAAATTTTTGGAGCTTCCCTTCACATAGATTGAAAAAGGACACCACTGGACAACTCTCCTCAAGGAGGAACATCTTTATATCGAGGTAGAATTTCAAGATTCCAAGTTTAAAAAATTAGGGCTTCTCTGTCAAACCCTAGGTCAGCTAGGTCAAGGAACAGTTAAGGGCATTTGAAACTGGTAAGATCTATTTCTTTGTTATTTCCATTTGAGTTTATCATATCAATATGATGAATCATACCAAGCTTGACGATAAGCTTGAAGGAGTTGACAACTTCTGAGCATGGAAGTATAGAATTTCTCTTATCTTAGAAGAGAATGACTTGGATAAGTACGTCACTGCGAAGGTTCCAGAACCAGAGGGAGATGATGCCAAAGAAACTTGCAAGAAGAATATTATTAGAGCCAACAGGATTATTGCAAACTCCATTGAAGATCATCTCATCCCTCATGTCTTATTATTGAATACTCTCAAACAGATGTTTGATGCATTGGTCAAACTATTTTAAGAAAGGAACATCAACAAAAATATGACTTTGAGGAATCAACTCAAGAATGTGAATATCCAACACTTGGAAACCATCCAATCTTATTTCACAAGGGTTTCTCAAATAAAGGAACAACTTGAGGCCATTGAAGAAAATGTTGAAGAAGGAGAGATCATGATGACTACCTTGAATGGTCTCCAAAGATCATGGGACTAATTCATCCAAGGGATATGTGTCGGGAAGAAGTTGATCAAGTTCAATATATTGTGGGAAGAATGCACTCAAGAAGAATCTCGATTAGTGTCAAGAGAAGAGAAGATGGGGGATGATGATGATCAATCTCTAATAGTTCATGTAAAGAAGGATAAAAGCAAGAGGGAGGATCACCCTCACAAAATGACCAAAAGATTCCAAAAGAATCATAAATCTCAAAGGGATTATTCCAATTTTAGATGCTTCACATGTGATAAAAAAGGTCACTTTGCAAGGGACTACCCTAGAAGAAAAAGATCCACCAAGTTAAACAAGAATAAGAGACATCATGCACATACTGTTGAATATGATGAACTCGCAAACAAAATAACAAGAGAATATTCTTCAAGTAATGAAGAATATGTTTTGATATCAACTCTTAAAAATACCGTCACCCCTAGAATAAATAATTGGCTTGTAGATAGTGGAGCTTCGAAGCACATGACATGGTACAAAGATTATTTTATCAACTTGTCAGAACATGATTCACCTATCAAGGTGAAACTTGGATATGACTACCAGCATCCCATAAAAGGTAGTAGAGAAGCTTCTTACAAGTCTGATTCAAGAAAATCAATGAATATGAAGCATCTTCTCTATGCACCAGGTTTGAATAAAAACCTCCTCTCCATATCCAAATGCTAAAGGATTTCAAGTTGAATTTGTTGATGGACAAGTACTCATGTGGCTAAGAGGCAAGACAATAGATGATGCAACAATAATTGGAGAGCAAGAGGGAGGCCTATACAAGTTGAAGAGACAATCAGAACAAGCATTGGTTCATGAATCTATGGAACCAAGCGAAATATCGCACCGAAGGATTGCACATGTACACTATATAGCACTACCAATTTCAAGAAAGGCAGTATCAGGTCTACCCAAAATTCAAGAAAAACATGAAAGCATTCACAAAGGATTTGTGCAATGGAAGAATGTAAAGAAACCATTTCCAAGTAGTGAAAACAAGGCAAAAGAGATTTTGGAGATAATCCATTCAAATGTATACGACTCCATGCCATCCAACTCCTTCAGCAGGTATACGTACTATGTTTCTTTCATAGATGATTATTATCATCAAAAATGTATTTATTTCTTGAAAGCAAAGATGAAGTTTTCAATAAATTCAAGGAATTCAAATCCTTAGTAGAGAATCACGTTCAAAGGAATATCAAGACCTTACGATCAGACAATGGCATTGAGTTCACTTCAGAAGAGTTCAAACACCGATGTAGAGAATATGGGATTAAGAGGGAGATGAGCACTCCCTATAATCCTCAACAAAATGGCATTGCAAAAAGAAAGAACAGAACGATAATGGAAGCAACAAAGGTGATGCTACATGACCAATACCTTCCAATGCATGTATGGGCAGAAGCTGCAAGAACAACCGTCTATGTACAAAACAAAACACCTCACCGTGTCTTAGATAATAAGACTTCAAAAGAAGATTTCTCGGTAGAGAAAGCAGAAGTTATACATCTTTGAATATTTGGATACCCTGTGTACATACATGTTCCAAGAGAAAAGAGAACAAAATTTATCTTTCAGGAAAGAAGGGCATATTCGTGGGATACAATTGTTTTAATTTAGCAAACCTTCAGGATCTTCAGGCTAGAATGAACCTCATTGTTAAAGAAGGTTGAAGGAGAAACAAGCAATTCAATGTACATTGATCAAACAATCATGGTGAAATTGAACAACCAAGAGACAAAAATTGGTTAGCATAGCATTACATCCATTATCATTAATCTCAATGTAATAAAGAAGAATTTGAATCCACTAGGTATGATTCGAATTCACCAACTTGGACTGACTCCAGTGCTAACTCAATGTGGGAAAATCACCACTAGAATCTCACTAATGTAACTTAGAACAACTAAATCACTTCTCAGCCAGTTAACTGAACAAGGTAAGTAAGAAAAGCCACCTAACCTCCTTAAATCAGGAAAATGTGGTGCTAGACTAGCTAGATATGAACTAATTGATGCCCATCTGAGGATAACTCACTACATAATAGGATGAACTGATGGGGCCCAGATTAGTTCTACATGGAACTAGTGAAGTCGCAACAAACTCCTAATCTAGGAAATGACTTTCTGACTATGGTGGTAAAGGGAGGATTATAATTAATTGTAACACCCCCCTTAATTCAAACTTGGAAAACCTAGGCCCTGATAACTAAGATCATAGGTCACCCATACAATCTAATGCAAAAAATAACTTCTTAGTAAACCGAAGAAATGAGGAAAACCTCATGGGAAAGCCCCCCCTCAAAATGAGCAGCAAAACCAAGAACAATAACTGAATCAAGCCTTTACACCAAGAAGAGATCTAAAATAGACAAATCTATTTTTAGTGAAAGATTTGGTTAATATGTCTGCAATCTGATTCTTTGTGGGGATGTAGTGTAGAATGATAACCTTACTATGCACTAGTTCCCGGATGTAGTGCATGTGGACTTCAATGTGCTTGGTACACTATTTTTTTATTGGATCACTGCATTTCTTGATTGCATTTTAAAATTACATAAGAGGTATATTGAAGGAGAAGTGTGAATGCCAAACTCGGTCAGAATCCCTTATATCCAAACTGTCTGAATAACTGCATTCACAGGCCCCCAATACTCTGCTTCAGCTAAAGAGAGAGAAAGAGTTGCTTGATTCTTGCTTGACCAACAAATTGGCCTAGATCCTAACATGAACACAAATCCTGATGTAGATTTCTTGCCAGTGCTATCAACAGCCAAGTTTGAATCAGTAAAACTAATCAAATATAATTGAGCACTATCATAATAGTGGATTCCAAACTTTCTCGTACCTTACACATAATGCAAGATGCGCTTTGTTTCTTTCCAATCCAACTCATGTGGCTCATGTATGAATATGACGCCAACACTCACAACATAAGATAAATCTGCCCTCAAATGGATGAGGTACAATAGGTTACCAATCAGTTGTTTGTATAGTGTACTATCAACCAGTGGTGTGGGACCACCTTCTTCCAACCTGATGCCAGATAAGAAGGGGAAGGATATTTCTTTACAATTAGTCATGTGAAATCTTGTGAGAAAATCTCCTTTGTATATGTATTGTGTAATCATGATCCCCAAAGCATTTGCATTCACTTCAAAGCAAATACACTACCTTAGCATCCCTATATCAGTCATGGAGAATGCATTTCTCAAAGCTGACTTGATATCCCTCAATCCAACAACTGAGCCACTAGTAACGAGCAAGTCATCCACATATAGAACAATCAACAGTAAGCCGTCTCCCTTCTGTTGCATGTAGACATTGCAGTCAGACTTGCACCTCTCAAATTTATGTGACAGTAGGAAGGTATCCATCTTGGCATACCATGCCCTTGGGGTTACTCGTGCCCATACAGATATTTCCTTAGTTTGCAAAATAAGGATGAATATTCAGTGTACCCCTCGGGTTGCCTCATGTATATCTCCTCTTCCAGGTCACCATGGAGGAAGGCACTCTTCACATCCATGTGATGTACCTCCCACCTCTTCGAAACTGCAATGGTCAAAACTAGCCTTATGGAATCCATTCTTGCAACAGAAGCAAATATCTCATTATAGTCCAGCACATGAACTTGTGAGTAATCATTTGCCACTAACTGAGCGTTGTATTTGGTAGTGGATCCACCTGTTGCTAGTTTGGTCTTGTACATCCATTTGCAATGAACTAGATTCCTCCCAGGAGGAAAGGAAACAAGCTCCTAGGTCTTGTTGTCTTGTAGCGAATCATACTAATCATCCATGGTTTCTTTCCATCTTGGATCATGGAAAGCCTCTCTATAGCACTAAGGATCAAACCCCATCATCATGAAGCACCTCTTTGGGAGAAGTGGATCTATATGGAAGAGTGCAAGGTTTTCATCTTGATATTGACATCTTGTTCTTCTTCTATCATCTAGATCCCCAACACTATTCCCAACGGCTTCAAAGAATTTTTGGGCCCATTTAGGCCTTGGGTTGGAAGCAGGTCTCGGATCTAGATCTGGATCCGGTTGAGCTTCATTCTCAATATCAAGCTCTTGAACATCTTGATCCTCATCTTCGAACTCTGAATCTGAAATATTAGTTAAGACATCATCATCTACAAATGGAATTGATTGAGTAATTATACCTTCCTCTTCAGTTGGTTGTAGATCATGCAATAGATCTTCATTTAACTGGACACTTCGCTCTATGAAGCACCTTTTGGTTGAAATCTCCATCATTTGGTAAGCCTTTGCATCATCTGCATATCCCAATAGTATACATTCACTACTTTGACGTTGAAAGGCTTTCCCCTTGTTGGTTGGAATTCTGGCCCATGTTTTGGAACCAAAAACTCTCAGATGAGAGACATTGGGCTTATGTACCATCAATGCTTCGAATAGAGTGACCCCAACCACTAACTGGTGAGGCACTTTGTTCTAGATGTACGAAACACAGTTCACTACTTCAACTCATAGATATGATCGAATATTTCTTGCTTCAAGAAGGCATGTAGCCATCTCTTTCAAGGATATGTTCTTCCTCTCAACTACACCATTTTGTTGTGGTGTGTATGGGGCTGAGTGTTGCATTTTAATACATGTTGAAGCACACAACAACTAGAATTCTATTTTGATGTACTATTCTCTATTATCTAAACTGAGTACTTTGATCTTCTTCCCACGAGTGTTCTCAATTAAGACCTTGAAATGTTTAAAGGTTTCAAACACCTCAGACTTCTGCTTAAGGAAGTAGATCCAACAATACCTTAAGTAGTTATCAATGAAGGTCAGAAAGTATCTGGATCCATTCATAGATGTTGTAGGCATTGGTCTGGAGACATCACTGTGAACTAAATCAAGTGCAGATGCAGCTCTTCTTGACTTCCCAACCTCATACATTTGCCCTGGGTGCTTACCTACCGAGCAACCATTCTAGACACCTACCAAGCAACCATTGCACATTCTTAGTCTCTTCAGCTAAGAGATCTTGTTTTTTGAGGATTTGAGGGCTCCCATCTATATTAACTTATCTTGTTCCCAAATAAGAGATTCCGTGAAGGCATAAAGGGATGGAATTCACCAATTAGGAGCTTTCAGTCTCCAAGAGTGAAAGGTGGATACGAACAATGATAATTATGGGCCAAATTTTCTCAAAATTAAGAGCATCGATTGCTTATCCTTCTTGTCAATCCCACATTGCTTACACTGCATGACCAAGGATTTTAATTTGGAGAAGAATTGATGGATAGTTTCGAAGTTGTTGGGCTGAAGAGAAATTAGCCATCCTCCATAATAAGGTCTCTCAACTCATCATGCTTTCCAATCAATGATTCGATCTTCTACCATACATCCACTGGATTTTTTAATCCATCAAGATGGAGTAGTAACTCCTTAGATATATGAATGCACATGAAGACAAATGCTTCATCCAACTTGTTTAGATACTTCGATTTCTCAAGAGGTTGTTGGGTTTTGACCTCCTTGCCATGGTAACCCTGTATAAACCTTTGTTGCGCAACACAATCTACATGTCAACCCTCCAATTAAGATAGTTGAAAGGTGTGAGTATCCTAGGTGTCAAGGTTGTTGAATTCTCCATCTTACAGCTTCAAGGAGCAACACAATTCTTCTGAATTCTTCAATTACCTGCAAAAACACTTCAATTCAAAGGAAAACCAATTCAATCACTCTCTACTTCGACATGTGCACATTCTCTAGGTGCATCACCCCTGGATAGACTTCTCTTGAAAAAATCCAAAGGGAGCAAGGCAAAGATATCAGGAATTATGTGGAACCCAATCACTTCTGGTGCATCAATGGAAGTTTATGAGGATTTAATTTGGCCTAATTACATGCTCATATACCATGTTTAATTAAGAAAAGCTTCAATATATTCAGGCTGGAATGAACCTCACCGTGAAAGAAGATTGAAGGAGAAAGAAGCAATTCAATGTACGTTGATCAAACAATTAGGTTGAAAATGAAAAACCAAAAGACAAAAATTGGTCATCATAACATTCCATCCATTATCATTAATATCAGTGGTAATACAATGATGATACAATAGGAAGAATTTGAATCCACTAGGTATGATTCGAATTCACCAATTTAGACCGACTCTAGTGCTAACTAAATGTGGGAAAATCACCACTAGAAGCTCACTAATGTAATTCGAGACAACTAAATCAATTCTTAGTCAGTTAACTAAACAAGGTTGGTAGGAAAAGGCACCTAACCTCCTTAAATCAAGAAAATGTGGCGCTAGACTAACTGGAGATTAAATAACTAATTCCCATCTGAGGATAACTCAACACAGAATAGGGTGAACTGGTGGTGGGAGTCCTAAGACTCGGTGTGGGATCCTAAATTATAGGGATTGGCCTATGGAGTTCCTAAACCCATGCAAACTAACACATCAAGTGGTAGGTGGGCCCCAGATGAGTTCCCCGTGGCACTAGTGAAGTGGCAACAAACTCCTAAGTTAGGAAATGAATTTAGGACTATGGTTCAAGAGGAGAATTATAATCAATTCTAACAACATTGACACATCAAAAAATATAACCCATATATACTTCCTAGGATTCAAGAAGATCGAGACCAGTCAAGATGTTACTTTTGATGAAGAATCAGCCTACAATAGATCAAGACAATTCCACATCGAAGAAACAGAAGAGCCTGAAGTTCCCAAAACTAGAGACACAATTATGAAAGAAGTGATCAAAGAATACCACGAAGACCATGACTTGACATAACCTCAAAGACCTATAGATCCACGTTGTGAGAAGAACTCCTGCAAAAGAAGATCGACATGGGCACAAGAAGCATTCCAAGATGCAGAGAGACAGAGTGCTTCAAATGGGACTTCCAGAGAGATCAAGATATTGAAACCATACTACAACTATGTGGCACTACTTTGTGACATCATTTATGACGAACCTTCCAACTATGAGGAAGCAACGGAAAAGAAGTAATGGATAAATTCCATGATTGAATAATATCAATCAATCAGGAAGAATGGTATTTGGGAGGTGGTCCCGAGACCAAAAGAAAATTTTGTAGTGTCTTCCAAATGGATCTACAAGATCAAGCATGCAGCAGACGAAAGCATAGAAAAATACAAGGAAATATTTGTACGTGGCTTCTCCCATAAAGAAGGCCTCAATTATGAGACATTTGCACTAGTAGCGAGATACACTTCCATCATATATGTACTATCCTTAGCCGTAGTTATGAAATGGAAGATACACCATATGGACGCCAAGACAACTTTCTTGAATGGTGTAATTGAAAAGGCAGTGTACGTGGAGAAACCACTTGGATTTGAGACACATGACAGACAAAATCATGTGTGCAAATTAAACAAGGCCTTGTACGGTTTGAAGTAGGCAACCAAGACATGGTATGACAGTATGGGTAGTTTTTTAACGAGCTTAGGCTTTACCAAGAATAAAGCATATCCCAACCTCTACTTCAAGGTTGAGAGTGGAAGACCAGTGATACTCCTATTGTACGTAGATGACATGTTCCTCACAGGTGACGATGAGCTCACTGTAGATTCAAAGAGAATACTTGCCGCATAATTCAAGATGAAGCACCTGGGGATGATACACTGTTTCTTAGGTCTGGAGGTGTGGCAGAGATGATGTGATATTTTTTGGTTAAGGAAAGTATACAATAGAGATTCTGAAGAGGTTCAAAATGATGGGCTGCAAGGTTTTGCCACACCCATGGCATCAAACTTGAAGCTACTATGTGATGATTCTTCAGAGACAGTTGATTCCATGATATATAGACAAATGATCGGTTCGTTGATGTACTTGACGACATGAGTCCTGACATATGCTTTGTTGTGAACACATTGATCCAATTTTTGACAAATCTTAGACATGTTCACTTAGTTTCTACAAATAATGTATTGAGGTACCTCAAAGGTACAATTGAGTATGGGCTCAAGTATGCGACGGATTAGAAGATTAACCTGCTTGGTTATGTTGATTCATATTGGGCAAGCAATGCCACAGATAGGAAAAGCACTTCAAGATGTTGCTTCAGTTTAGGATCCGACATGATCTCTTAGTTTAACAAGAAGTTGTCAAGTGTGGCATTGAGTACAACCAAGGCAGAGTACAATGCAACATGATCGGCTAGTTGTGGGGAAGTATGGCTCAAAAAGCTACTATCAAATTTGTTTTATCTCGAGTTAGAGGTGACTATCAAAAAGCTCCAATATGTTGCGACGAACAAACAGATTATCAATGTCTTGACCAAGCCTCTTATGAGAGTGAAGTTGGGATACTTCATGGACAAGCTTAGAGTTGTGGAGATCGGTGTCAATCACAAGAGGGAGTGATGATCAACATGATTCAATATGGAATTGAAGCTCATCCTAGGTTTGAGGACAAATAACTAGGAGAATGAAAGATCTGGTCTAGAACTAGAAGGTCGATCAACATGATTCAGTCTAAGACTAAAGCTCATCCTAGGGTTGAGGACCATTCTCCAGGAGAATGGAGGACCTGATCTAGAACCAAGGTGTTGATTGGCATGATTCTAACTGGGACTGAAGCTAAGCCTGGGGCTGAGAGCCATTCTTGGAGAATGGAGGCACTTGGTTAGTTACCAAAATGTTGACTTCAGTCAACCTTCATACTGGTGCTGAAGAACCTAGTCTGATATCAGGACCTAATCTACGACCAAGAACTCATCTAGGATTAGGATGTTGAAGTCCTAGATTGGATCTAGGCCTACATCTAGTATGAAAAAAGACTAGCTCTATAGACTGTATCCTGATACCAAGACCTAATCTTGGATCAAGATGATGAAGTCCTGGATGAGATTTAGGCCTACGTCCAGCATGAAAAAGAGTTGGCTCTGTAAAAATTCTCATGACGTATAGATTTGAGTGATGTCACTAGTTAATGATCGACAAGATGAGAGATATAGTATATGATATGCTTGTCAAAGGATATAATATTAATGAAGGCCCTTACTTTACACCACTGAAAAAAGAAAGTAACATAGTAAAGTCGAAGGCTATTATCAAAGGCTATTAAAAGGCTATTACTTCTTATCCAAGGAAATAAGTAATTGAGAGAGAAAAGATACACTTTATGAGCGATCAAATTTTACCTTAAATCTGGGTAGGGCCCCCTACATACTATCTCTGGTAGTAGATTCGAGAGATGTCACTAGTCAATGGTCAACAAGATATGAGTTGTTGCAACAACGATGTTGATGATTCAACAATGACAATGATCCCAAAATGTCGATGATCAATGGTGATGATGATGTCCAAAGATGGTGTCTAGTTGTAATGATGACTGAGTCAAAAGTACACCTTCCTTGTTAAGAGGGGAATGTTGTTGTAAATGTAACTTCAAAATATATTCTACGTTTTGTTGTATTATTATTTTATTGATTGTATTATTATTATTGTACCTCCTTTAAAGATGTTTTTCCTCCGTCCGCAGATGTTATTATTATACTTGGTCCTTTAAGAATATCTGCATAAAACCTTCGTTGTAAGTCAGGGAAATAGTCCCTACAATAATAAGTGTAAAATGTATTTTTGAGTCTCCCTATGAAGATTCAACCCGGTTAGGGATTTAGGTCACTCACATGAAGTGTATAAATAGGGAGGCACCCTCCCTCGTTTGGACACAGAAAACACAAACAAGTTCACTCCAAGAGAGAGAAAGACAAGTTCGTTGGGGAAGAAGAATAAGCTATAGAAGTTATCTTATCTTTGGGTTTTCTATCTATGTCTGACATCGTACTAAGTGACGAATCTGTACAGAAGAAGTTGTTAGGTTTTCTCCCTTGTGGTTTCCCAGGATAAAATATGTCTTTCTTTTATGACGTGCTTGCATATCTTTCAATGATCCTATTGCATTAGATTGAATATCTAACATATTTGAATTAAAGTGCAAACTCTAACATTCCATGTTGACCTTTATCTTTTGATATCGCATGTGGTTCCTTTACAAACAAGTTGCAAATGTAAAGGGAAAAACCAAATACATAACATTATCATACATGTAACCAAAAGACTATAGACCTGACTACACATACACGACATTATCATACATGTAACCAAAAGACTATAGATACTAACTACACATACACTTTTGTATTAAAAAATTCACCCTCTTAACATTAATCTTCCTTACAATCTGATTGTTAATATTTTTTTACACATACACTTTTGTATTAAAAAATTCACCTTCTTAACATTAACACAAAAAGTGTACCTTGTTAATCATTTTTATTTTATTGAAGATAATGAAATCAACTTAAGAGTACAATTAAACACTTTTAAAAAGGCATTTATTTGTCATTAAGAGAAAGTTACAAACCATAAAGCAAAAGGCTGTCCATGTTGACATGTTCAAATGTGATCATCTTCACAAGAAAATGCTTCACTCGTATAAAATTACATATTTTCATACAAATCCGCTACAAAATTACAATTGTTTTCATGTAAAGAGCAGTTGCCCAAAATGTGCAACAAAAAGTCGAAGGAAAAAATGGTTAAAGCATAGTAGATTTGATTCAAAGTGAAAAAAATAAGTATTTTAAGAACTTTGATTTATACTTTTAAGCTTAAGCTTAAGGTAATCGTACATAGCATAATATGTAACGATAAACAAGGATGCAAATTCTTTGAATATTTCCACGAAAACTACAAAATGTAGTTGACAACAAACTGCATAGGAAATGGAAAAACCAAAGAAGGCAAATGCATCTATAATAAAAATCAATATACATGCCATTTAAAATTTTACTATCAAGAAAGCTTTAAAAATAATTTGCAAATCATATATTTTAGGACATTGTTGCATATTAAGGCATAAAATTTCATAGTATATATCATATGCAAGTTGTCTCAAATCTAAAACCCCATTGGATTCAAATGTATCACAAACAAACAAAAAATAGCAAAAATGAAGTTACAAGAAAACAACAAAAAAATTATGCATAAGAGATCAAAAAATAGCAAAATAACCACTAAAAAACACAGTCAAACAAATTCCTTAAAGCATGGATGTTAAGATATTTATATGGATTCTGAACACCACAAATTGGCATAGTATTCAACATCTATCTTTGATACCCTATGCTCCTCAAAGCATAATAGGAAGTTTCCCCTAGTCTAAATATGTCTTAGTAAAATGTCCCTCAAAATTTATACAATTCATCCAAAATCACAAAATGTTAATCCATGTTTGCATAGTGCTTTAAATATAAGTTGTTAGAAAAAAATCATTTTGCTACCAAAGTAATTCTAAACACCACAAACAAGCATAATATTCAATGCAAGCTTGGATGTTAAAAACCATAAATAGGCATAGTATTCAACATCTATCGTTGTAGCCTATGCTCCTCCAAGCATAATTGGATGTTTCCTTCCTCCAAAGTGCTCTTAGTAAATGCCCATCAAAAACTTATACCGTTCATCCAAAAACACAAAATCCTAACCCATATTTACATACTGCTTTAAAATTAAGTGTTTATTAAAATGTCATTTTACTACCGAGGTACTTCTAAACAATCAATAAATATTTGCAGTTAACAAACATCACCCAAATTGCTCCAAAAGAAAGAACCAAGTCCCCATATTTTGCTAGAAGATGGAGTTAGAAATGATACATGTTCAACAACCATGCCTAAATAATCATTGAACATGGTAATCAAACCATCGACAAGAAGAAATTGTTCTTTCTCCATTTCATCCATATTATTATTCTAATTTGTATAGAGTAAGATATATGTTTTTGTAAAACCAAACATGGAAGAAATGCTTTCATATCCGCTATTACCACTAGAGATATAAACTTTTAAAATTGAATTGATAATTTAGAAAATAGTAAAGTTTTGTTTTTAATAAACAAAAATTACATACTTACTGGAAGATGGTTTGTCCTTGCAAATAAATTTGTATTGTAAATAGTTAAGAGAGTTCCTAAAGTTATTTTTAATATGTAAGGGTAAGGTAAATGCCATAATTACTAGAAGATGGTTTGTCATTGCAAGTAAATTTGAATTGTAAATAGTTAAGAGAGTTCCTAAAGTTGTTTTCAATATATAAGAGAACGGATTAAATTGGAAAGATTCGTATATAAAAACATTTCATAGGAAATTCATTCTTTAATAATGATTAAAATAAAAAAATAAAAAAAATCATAGATAAATAAATCATGTTAATTTTTAATTAATTTATGTATAAATAAACTTTAAGAAAATATAATCTTACATTTTTTAACTCCTAAAAAATATAAAAATATAAAACTTAATTATTTACTTTATAATTATTAAACAATTAGATATGGTTATATGGATTTATTATTTGTGTATATTTGTTTATCTAAAGTTTATCATACAAACATTTATAAGAACTTACACTAAAAACACATAAGTTATATAGAGAATATATAAAAAATTACAATAAAAATTATCACTACATTTTATGTAAGTTATATCTTCACATAAAAATTATTTTAAAGTTTGTGTTTTATGGTTTTGTCAAAATGAAAAAAGAAATAGATAAGACAAATTATAGATCTCAATACCAATTGTGATTTTACATATCAAAGATATGATAGGAAATTGGTTGTGTGAACTTAACACACTAGGAAATTGATTGTTTTTTTTTCCCACAGAAAAAATTCATAATTTTATATACAAGATAAAAATTACATTTCGCAAATAGTCCACAATCAAAAATAGATCAGTGTCCAAATGTTCAGTTCATATAGCTCATAACAACTTATGCAAAACAAAATATAAGTCATAATTACAAAAAAAACAAATTACATATATACAATATGTAATCAGTCTTCACCCAAATACTTCAAAAATTCTGCTCCAAAATATAATGCTTCTCAGCATTAACCATCACTCTGTCCAAGTAACAATCATCAAAATTGTCCAAGACAGTAGCCATCAAACTCATCAGTCATCTATAACTATCCAAAAAATAGTACATCAATAGTATCTTCAAACAGTTAACTAAACTGTGCAAAAAACTCGTATACACTAAAAGTTGTCCAATTGAAGTTTGCCAAAAATCTACCAACATAGTCATCAGAAACATCCTTGTATACATGCCTTGCTATTAAAAAGATATACATATGAGTCTATGCAGAAATCAGCACTATTCATAGCCCAAAGTAACAAAGTCCTCCAAATAAAATTGTTTTTAAAAAACCTGATAGGTATCATGTCTATCAGATCCATTAAACTTAGAGATAAACCAATAGCCATTCTGAACTTTCCCACCATCATTTGCCAACTTATCAGCGAGAGTATTTCTTTCACTATATATATGTTTAAAATCAGTCTGCTCAAAGAAATCAGATAGTTTGTTGACTTCTTGTAGTATCTGTGCAAGTTGCATATTATGAATTCTGAATTTACCAGTAATCCAGTTAATGACAAGCATAGAATCACCAAAAACCTGGATTTTAGTAATATGCTTGTCCAAAGCCAAGATTAGAAGTAATTTCATAGCATATAACTCAGCAATATTGTTAGTCTCTACCCCCAACCCTGCTTTAAAAGTGAAATAATGATCTTCCTTGAGGTAAAGTATACCCCCAGCACCACACAAATGTGGGTTACCAAAAGCAGATCTATCAAAAAAAACCCAAGGTTTTGTTTTATCAATTATTTCCTTAGTAATGTTTCTAATCTTCACGACTACATTATCTGGAGGATAAGATGAAAGCATACCCAAACAAGAAGCTATATATACGCAAGAGATGGAGTAAAATTATCAAAACAGCTATGGTTTCTAGCCTTCCAAATAAACCATGCTACAATAACAGGCAGAGATATAATTGATTTTACCTTGCTGTTGCAAACCCAATTCTTCAAACAAGATAGAATCGAGTCCCCAACCCATAGATTCTGTATTTTTACCTTGTTTTCAATCTCCTTCCAAATAGATTTGGTAAATGAGCAATCAACACCTAAATGAAAATTTGTTTCAGCTTCATCTTTACACAGGTAGCACCGACCAGATCCTTCCCAGCCCCTGCTAATTAGTAAATCCCAGGTAAAGGCTTTCTCTAAGAACAAAAACCAGCAAAAAAAGATTGTCTTGAGGGGACACTTAGATGCCAAATCATATGCCACCACCATACAATTTCCAAATCATGTTGTTCCAGGATCAAATGCATATATCCACCTTTTGGGGAATACTTACCCGATTTAGCCTGATTCCATACAAGCACATCATCTTCATTTTAAGTCTAACATGACTAGACTTAAGAATGGCTAGATAGCCATTCCATGCATTTATATCTGGATCCTCAACAAGACCAAGTACATTTGCACTTAAACCATCCTTGTTCCATCAAGTATGACACAGTTGATGTCCCAATATCTTTCAAAAAGTAATATCCTACAGAGTGCAAAATATCAATCAAATGTGATGGTAAGCAATGTCGTCATTTGCAACCTGCCCAAGGATCCAATCCAATACGAACATCAGCTCCATTCCACATTTTTCAAACAAGAAAATCACCAATAAGATGAAAAGACCAGAGCACAAATTTCCAACAAATAGAAATACCTAATTCCTTTTTATCCTTTTCTCTAATCCAATCTAGCAAAGTGAGTGGTCTAATGTATTTCTGAGTGACAATCTGAACCCAAATCCCTGAGCCATGAATGATGTTCCAAACACTCTTAGCAGCTAGTGCTTTGGCAAAATGAGCACAAACTTTCAAACCCCATCTACCCAGTGGTTTTGGATTTGCCAAGACCTTCAAAGAAGTCCAAGGCATTCCATAGGATGTGCCACTACCAAACCATAAGAATTTAAAACAAAGTTTTATGATCTTCTCAATAACCCCAACTTAAATCCAGAAGTGCATCCAATAAACAGGTAAAGCTTCAAGAACAGACTTTATCAAGATCAACTTACCACCCTTGGATAGCCATCTAAAGCTCCAATTCTCAATGCGTTTTTCAGCTTTTGCAATGAGCCAATCCCAATCTTTCAGTAAATATCTACAAGGTTTTAAATAAAAACCAAGGCATTTCATACCATTGTCAATTTGAAGGACACAATATGAAAATATATTATGTAAAGAGATCAACTCTGTTTCGTCAAGTCCAGAATAATAGAAAGATGATTTGTCCTCATTAATCATCATCCCTGAGACTTTAGTAAAATCCATCAAAATTTCATACAAAGTTGATAAAGACTGTGCAGAGCCATCAGTGATCATAACAATGTCATCCACAAAAAGAACATGAGTTAATGAAACATTAATTCCAAAAGTGATGCCTCTGAATACACCATTGAATTTTGCAGATGAAAGAGCCCTACTCAATCCTTCAACAACAAGAAGAAAAAGCAAAGGGGCAAATGGACACCCTTGTCTAAGACCTCGGCCATATCTAAAGAAACTAGATGCCACACCATTAATCAGAACAGAAAAAATAACAAAGGTTAAGCTGCTCATTACCCAAGTGATGAAGGATACATCAAAACCCATTTTGGTTAAAATAACCCGCAGATAAATCCAACTGACTCTATCATAGGATTTAGATAAATCGATTTTAAGTAACACAGACTTTAAACCTTTAACATGTATAGAGTGAAGGCCTTCCTAAATGGCCCCCATAGCATCATGAATTTGCCTACCAGGCAAAAACCCAAACTGCTCAATTGAGATATATCTGTCCAAGACCACCTTAATCCTGGTAGATATAATTTTTCCAATAACCTTATAACTGAAATTACATAAAGAAATGGGTCTGAAATCATCAAAGGTACTAGGGCAATCCGATTTAGGTATTAAGGCTATAAAGGTGGAATTAAAAACAACAGGTATTTTTCCATTCCTTCTTGAACCCTCAATAACCCTTAGCAAATTCATACCCAGAACATCAAAAAGAACCCTATAAACCTCAACAGGGATCCCATCCGCTCCAGAACTCTTATCATTCTTACTAAGAGTCAGAACAGTTTTAATCTCATCTAGAGTAACAGGAGTCATAAGATCAGAATTCTCCTCAGCCGAAATGGTTGATGGAAAATTATCCGACATTTTCAAAAGTTCAGAAAGATGTAGGTTTGTATCAGCCTGGAAAAGTGTCTCAAAATGTTGTACACCTGCCCCAGCAATAGCATCAAAACCTTCCACCATGCTACCACTATCATCTTTGATCTTCCAAATAGAATTAAAATTCTTTCTCCGATTAACAAATTTATGGAAAAATGGTGTATTATCATCCCCACAAATCAACCAAATAGCCCTGCTCTTCTGTTTGGATTCATGTTCTCAATCCAAGAGGATTTTTCTCTTTCTAGTTCCCAAATGAATCAGAGCTGCCTTGTCCTCATCAGACGAGAAACCAAAACCATCATTTTGAGAAAAAACAGTAAGTAAAAACTCAATTTCCACTAAATCTTTGAACTCCATCTCCTTTTTCTTTACAGACCATGCAATAGAAACATCCTTAATACACTTGAGGTTAGAAGCAAAATGTGATGCAGGGGAAACATTCAGGTTATCAGAGTAAGTCACCCATGATTATTTTAATAATGTAACCAAATCATCATTTTCAACCCAATGGGTGTTAAACTTGAATGGACTTCTCATCTGAACCCCCCTATTCAAAACCTGAAGAAAAACTGGTTGATGATCAGAGTCCCCACCACTGCCCACCCACTAACGATAAAAAATATCAAGGTCTAACATATCAGCCAATACAAGAAACCTATCCAATCTCTTACAGATGCTTTCAACTCCTACTCTTCTATTAGTCCATGTGGGAAGCATAACAGAAGGTAAAATATCAACAAGTCCAAATTTCTCCAAGGATTTTGTAAAAAAATCAGATAGAGAATCCATTCTAGCTCTAATACCCCAAACCTCAGATAAGCCCATGGAGAAGTTCATGTCCCCAACTAAGATTAACTTTTCACATTTAAGACAGTCTAATTCCAATAGTTTATTCCAGAAAACTACTCTGTCAATATAAGGACCATATATGTTGGCTAAACAAACATCCAAATTAAGTTCAATAGAGAATAAAGAAGCACAAAGACTCGATCCCATACCCCAGGCATTCAAAAGATGAAAAAAATATGGATTTCCAACCTAACAGAAGGCCTCCAGATTTACCTCTAGCATCCACAGATAGAAATGTCCAACCACTCATCATAGATTCCAATACTTCCACAAACAAAATCTCATTTCCCATATATTCTTGCAAAAATAAAACATCAATAAGATGCTCCTCAACTAACCTGTACACCGCTAGTTTTTTAGGTTTACTAGCCAAACCTCGGCAATTTAGGGTCATAAAAATCATTAGGTAACCTTGGAAGAGGCTTAGAACACTGCTCTAAGTGCCCCAGAAGCAACATGCTAATCACCCTCCTTCATAGTTAAACCATTAGAGCATAACCCCGATATACCTCTGCCCAAATCCAAACCAGATGGGTTGGAATAATTCCCCATTAACTTAGCACAGGACCTAATGAAATAACCAGTTCCATGTATAGTTTTCTTAATAGGGGACATAAACTCCAAATTCCTTAAAGGAGAAATAAAACCCACCTCAGATTTACCAGCATTATTCACCACTCCCTGATAAGGTAAACTAAGTGATTTAAGTGACTGAATGCAATCTTTTATACACTCAGGCTTCCCACCAGAAAATTCATTCAAGCCCTTACCCCTAGGACTCACAGAAATTAAATCTGGATCATAAAATTCATCAGAAGGTAGAACAGGTTTTTTTACCCGCCAAACATATTTAGGTTTTATCCCATCACGATAATTTCTATTTAAGGATAAGTGACAATTAGAAAATCAAATGGCCATAATTATGGCATCTGTTACACTTGAAAGGTATTCCAACATAATCCAGAGCTTGACAAAAAACATTATCCCTGTGCTTTATATTAATATCGGATGCAAGACCATTTCGGAGATCCAGTAAGACCAATACCCTCCCGAGACAACAAATCCCCGAGACTAAAAAAGAAAGATCAGTCTCCAGAAAAATCCCCAGGGTATTACCAATGAAAGTAAAGAATTCCAAAGACCAAAATTCGAAGGGTAAATTAGGAAGTTTTACCCAAACAGGTATCGAGTCATACCTTTCATTCCAAGGGTCAAAAAGAGGTGTCCAACATTTGAGCAGCAAAACAGAAGAATTCCACTTCCATACCCCATACAGAGTATGTGCAGCATCATCTTCATAGTTGAATTTGAAAGCAAGCCATCCTCTCGGGAGTACAAAAATATCAGGGCAAGTAGAAATATTTCTCTAGGTTTCAATAACCCATTTCTTCACTCCGTCCAAACAAACTCTGCGACCTCCAAACCTTCTCACCAGCATAAGTGCATTAGTAAGCACTATGTCATTCAAAGTGATATCCTCTCCAACCACCAAAAGCGGAATCACCACTTTGCGAACAAGTTTTTATTACGCTTATGGGAAACCAGTATAAAATTTGATTCCAAACCAGCAGTAAGACTATGCACATTACTAACCTCGAACTGCGCTGGTACCGAAAGTACCTCATCATAACATGTAGAACCCTCAAAACCCACCTTAGGCTCCATAGAAACACCCCTATCAGCGGACATGAAACCCCCGGCCAGACTGATATCCAAATTCTGAATCTCCAAATCCGGTTCAACATTCACAAAACCCAAACCCGAACCCATATCTAAAGTACTAATCAAACCCTTATGCTGAATCGAAGCCTGAAAATCTGATACTTCGCCATCTTTCACCACAAAACCATCCAGTTCCATAATATCAGAAGAAAACATGTTAAACGCGTCCTAGGACACGAACCTTCGCCGAAGAAATCGAGGAAAGACAAATTTCGTTTGCTGGCTGAAAAGAAACCCCATGAGAGCATGCCAATCCGTCTGTGCTTTGAGTCAATTGGTGCATCACTGGTCTATCATCAACCAACCCCAACTTAGCCCCCGAATCAATCCTCATACTCAAATCTACCACCAGTTCATCCTCACGGAGTTTTAACCTACAGAGTGAAGGATTCAGCACAGGTAAAGAATGTGGCCCAGGAGAAATCACCATAATACCCCCAGCTTCACTCACAGACAACAAGGAGGACAAGCATGGTTCGCAAGTTTTGTTAACCAGCTCCCGAAATCGAATTAATGCCCGTCCAACCTTTGGAGGAGTTCGAGCCAAAACCTTAAATGCATGAAAGGACATGGTATACAAAAAACGTCAGAAAAAACTTAAGGCGTGTTAAACCAAGATATAAACAGCGATGAAATTAACAATCCAAGCCACTTGTCAAAAAGTAAAAGTGAATAAAATTGAATTCGGAGTCGGCACACGCCTCCAAAAAGCTCCTAGGATCTCTCCCAGGGACACTGCATGCATACAGATCGCCACGCATCCGTAAAAATGTTTAAAACGCTCTCCACGACTCAGCTCGATAACCCGCCACGACACACAGAGTACTCTGACGCCTTCAGAGCAAGAATCTTATACATAAAGATAGTACGTTCTGTACATTAATACGTTCTGTAACTCCAAATTAAACCAAATCTTTGAAGTCACCGCCATCCGCTCTATATATATTATACTCGCACTACAATACTTTCACTTTAGGAAATTGATTGTGTGAAACTAAGTGAATGAAAATATGGTGAGTGACCTTAATGATTTTGCTAAAACCTATTTAGTGATTATTAAGCAATTAGTACAAAAGAGTGATGTCCCTCCACGTGATAGGGTGTATGCCCTATTGTGTTGTTAGTGGATGTTGTAATGTTGCCCTATTGTGTTGTTAGTGGATGTTGTAATGTTGACTTTAGAGCAAAGTGAGGATGCTATAACAACTCTAACAAATCCAAGAAGTTTGTTCCATGTTACATCAAGAGCGGTAAATTTATTTTAGGCTTAGTTCCTCTAAGAGGAAATTTCATGTGCCACATAAAGAATAAATATGGAATTACCTTGCTAGCAAAAATGACATCATTTTTAATCATTTTACTTTTCTCAAAAAATGATGTGCCATTTTGTAGCTTGTAATGACATTTGCATATTGTGGTTTACTTCTCTTATAAAAATTGATTATAGAAAGTTACAATCTTGCGAAATATATATATATATATATATGTTTAGAAGGATTATAATTTATTTAGATATATCTATGTTTAGAAGAATTATAGTTTATTTAGAAAGATTCTTGTACATATATGATGCAATTGATGTAATTACAAGTTGAGATATTTCCTATTATAAACTGAAATTATTATCATCACTACAATATAAATGTGCCATCACATATAGTGCCATTTACTATTTAAAGTTAATTCACAACTTTCTCTTAAAACTGTTACTTATCATTTACAACTATAGTTCTAACTATATTACAACTATATTTTTTTTGATATCGTAATTATAAAATTTAAAATCAAATTCATATTATCAATAAAAAAAACATTAAATTAATTATAAGATTAAAAAAAAATTAAAATATCATTTATCATCTTTTAAATATCTTTAAAATGCTCATTATTAAATTAAATAGAATATATCTTTAAAATGCTCATTATTAAATTAAATAGAAATAGGTTTTTTACATAATTATTTCTTTAACAAATAACATTTATTTCACATATTAACATTATAATTCAGATAATTTAATGATTTAAAATAAAATAACATTTTCTTTATTATATATGATATTATAATTTAAATAACTAAATCAAATTTAAGTAAAATTTATATACATCTTAAATATAGCCCAAAAAAACAAAACAAAACAAGTAGGCATGCATGCCGTGATGAGATGGCCATGCAAGGACATTAACCGCGCTTTGGGAGTTATAAAATATAAATATGTTTAAATATATGTATTCTCTGCTTGTTTGCTGCTTTAAATGCAGGTAAAGCAGAGGGAATTGAGCGCCCATGATAGCAGAAATTGACTTCTTCGTATTAAATTTGATGATAGATATTGACTCACAAAATAATACAGATAACAATACAATACGAGGAATGCATGTATATAAATTTTAGTTATTTTTACAAGATTTTATATTTATATGGAAATTTCAACAATTTTTTGTCCTAAATTTTCAACTTGAAGAGCCATAATTTAATGAATATTGAGCAGAATCTTCGTGTAAATTCACAGAATTTGGAATTTTGCAGGAGAGATAGTTTTAACGAATTTATAAAAAATGTGGCCGTAACAAACCAGTTTCACAATGCAGTTCGTGGGAATTGGTTCTTATTTGAGCAATAAGCATTTTGGCTCTCCATGATATATTAGCCTTTATTTAATCTTTTTGTTGATGGTTGTATGTGGGATTAAACTATTCAATATAGTACTTTTTCTTTCTACCTGTCCCTATGTAATATTTTTGTATGTGGGATTAAACTATTCAATATAGTACTTTTTCTTTCTCCCTGTCTCTATGTAATCTTTTTGATGATGGTTGTATATGGGATTAAACTCTTAAACTTTTCAATATAGTACTTTTTCTTTCTGCCTGCCCCTTTGCCCCAAATTTGGTTGTGGAACTTGGCGATAACAAAATTCTATCTTTTTACTGTTTGTAGGACATGTAAAATGTACAAGTGAATATAGTACAAATAAGTGAGTATACACATGTTGAAATTATTGGATACTGAATATACACACGTTGAAATTTTATTAGGTGCATAGACGACCAGTTTTGAGAACCGTGCCTACAAACCGGACCTCGTAGAATAAAAGCTTTCGGCTTAATTAATCCCAATGCTCCAACCTCGTAATTTGCCTTCATTTCTATGTTCACAATTTAACAGAGAATGTTTTCAATGCTCCAACCTCAAACTATGTCTTCATTTCTATCTTCAGGATTTAATAATTTGCCTTCATTTCTATCTACACGATTTAACAGAGAATTCTACCCTCGTAATTTGTCTTCATTTTAACAAAGTGCTTTCTACTTGAAATCTAATTGTAGCAAGATATACCAACACCCTACCCTTAATTCAATACTCAAAAAGACACCCCACTGCAATGTTTATTTCTATTATTAGAAGAGACAACATTAATCAGCAAGATCCTCCTCTCAAGAAGATACAGATTCATATAGAAATTCATGAGGATTCCTCATCCACATCTACACAAGCAGCCAAATAAAAGGGTAGAAAGTCATCTGTTTTTTTTGTTTTTTTTTAATTATCAGATAGCATTTCCAGAATAGAGAAGAAAAAGAAGAGGCCAAACAAAGGAGGCATGGGGGCTTGCCAAAGGCTGCAATCAGCTCTCCTCAGATGTAATGGCTTCCTCCCCATTCACATGTGGGTTCTTTCCATGATAATTTGAACTGGGCCTGGAATACGCCTTTGTTGGGCGGTTCTGCTGGGCGAGCCATTGTACATCACAGATATGCAGTATTCATATAGTCCAGCTCCTAAATTATGCAAAAAACACAACTCCAAATGGGACAATCTAATTCTACCTTTTCTATAACTACAAGACTTCAATTTCCTCGTACCAGCTTTACTTGGATAGGACTTTTTTCAGTATATTCTTACAAGGAAGTCTGCAGACAAAATTTCAACCTTTTTTTATTTTTAACAGTATAAATATCTCCAACGACCTGTAGTCCAAGTCTACAAATTGATTAGACTGCGTTCTTCCTTGCAGATTCCATATACAAATTTAGCTATTAATTCTATCTTACGAAGTTTACACCACTTGTCAAGAAAGCTCCCACTATATCACTGAGTTGAGCAGACCATGATCCAGTGCAAAAATTATCACCAAATGTGCACTTCAAAATTTAAATTTACAAACTATACCCTAAGATATATATGCAAGTCTAGAAAGAAGACAGCACTTACACCAGAGATACAGAAACGATACCGAAAAGAAGACAAACTATAGATTTGTGGGTGTCGGTGTTTATTTGACACCGAAGTTGTGAACTAGGAGAACTACTTCGTCATACGATGTGGAAAACAAAAGCAGATACATATGGGCGGCAATCTTCAACATATGATGTGCAGATACATATGGGTGGCAATCTTCAACGGGGAATCATAACAAATCATAAGGTTTCCTTTTGCCAGTTTTCAATAACCAACTTGACAGCTTTTCAAAATCATCACACATTAGACTTTCAATTTATTCTATAATAATGAGCAAAATCTCCAATTATAGAAGTTTGTCAAAGATATAGTGATCTGCTACCTAAATATCATGAGTTTATAAAACATTAAAGTAATTTGAGGGAAATGCAATAAACGGACTGAGCAGCGAAATTTAATTATACCAACAAGTAAACTAGTGAATCATTAAAAAATAACTATAAAATTGGGCAATGCCTTGGAAAATTGGGCAATGCCATGGAAATTGACAAGGGAACTCCTTTGAAAAAAAATTGTAAAAATATATCTCAGAAGGCATATTATTCTTGAGATAAGTAGATAAGTCTGAACCTACCCCATTAATGAGTCTTCCTCATTAATGAGAGTCTTCCTGGTTTCCTCTGTTTCATCCTAGCATCATGCACATCACTTTTTCTTGATATATAATTTATTGCGCTTGTTTGTGAAGTGCATCGATTTGAAGCATAAAAATTGATCTTGTATGCAATAGCTTCCAGATGCAATGGTGATGGACCTCCCTCAAAATAGGGTACAGACAGTTGAGTTGTAGACTAAGAAACTGAATGGAGATGCTTTACAACCTGTAGAACCTCCATGGCAAAACTCACAACCATGTCTTACTGGCGTGCTGTAGGAAAATAAAAGGTTAATTTAAACTGGCATACCAGAAAATAGTAGGTTTTGATTCTTCTTAGTTGAATCTAAGAAGTTTTACCAAGAAGAATTTTATATTTCCCTTAAAAGTGTCAAGATACAGCATAGAACCCAACGAAAATAAGAATCAAAGAACAGAGAATTTGGGCAAGAATCAACTGGTACTAAACATTGTATTGAATTGAAGAATCCAGTAATCCATTAGGCCGTGGTGACCCATTCTTTGAACCTTCTATATACTTGCTCACCTCAACTTGCAATCTACAATACCAAAAATGAGTGGCTCGACCAAGAACAAATATATATCTACACAGATTTTCTATTTATGTTAATGTGTGATGCTAATACAAAAGGCTATTTCTATTTCAAAGTGATCTAAAAGGTTGAATTGCCATAAGAGAAAATGTGTGGAAATAATGAATATGATCAGGTTTATACATTGCTACAAGTTAACTAATATATACAAATCTCTGAAAGATTAGATGTGGAAAAAAGTAAACAAAATTCAATATTCAGCCAATAATCTATTGGAAAGTAATTAATGACCTAACCATTACTTTTTTTTGTATACATAAAACATTTAATAGATTGTAGGACCATAATAGAATAAACTATATATATACTGGTACTCTGATTTCAGATTGGGGAAGAAGATCGAGTGCGTGTATGATGGGGTTTAACCCAATACGCGGGTTCCTCTAGACCCATACTGGACTGTCTGTAGATTATGCAGAGCTATTAGCCAGGTACCTTGACCCAGAACCGGTTGCTTAGCAACAATCGCTGATGAACAAACATCCACTCTAGATAGGTGCTCGTTTGGCCTTTATTTAGCCATTATGTTCAATTTTCTGATATATATTAAGAACGAATAAAATGCTTTGAATAGTCAACAAAGACTCGAATAAATGTGTGGACAGTTACTTTCAAGTTTCGATCAACCTCACTCTTCACTAGGGAATGGAAGGTAAAATAAGTTTTAATATGATGTAAAGACTTCACATGAAAGTGATCTACGATTCATAAAATTTCATGATGATAACAGATCTTCATGGTGGAAAGACTATCCGGTGCTGCTATAAAGTAAATTGTCTACAAAAATATGGTTTCTATTAGTGACCTAAACTATGAATTTAATAATTTTTCCATTGCCATCCTTTATGGGTGTGATAGTAAGAAGGATCCCAAAAGGCCTCCCATCCTTCTTATATTTCAGCAATCATCCACAGTAATTTGAAACTTCAATAGAATCTGTACCAGCAACCTGAAGAAAGAGGCTGCAATGTAAAAGTAAAAAAAAAGAGACAATGGTAATAAATGATAAAAAGATATCTACACGTGAGAATGGTAATTAATTAATTCATGACAAAGGGGATCTCTAGACAAGACAAGTACTCAAAAATCATCCTATCAATAAAACAAAGTAAATATCACAAAACCTATGCATACACAAATACATATCAATTCAATATTGATATTTCATTGAATTCATGATTGCCTTGCAGTGCAAGCAGTTATGGAATATGATAACCACGAAAAGCAACGTGATAACAATGTGTGGTCTATTGTCTTAATCTACGCATAACAATTCACAAACACATATCAATTCAATATTGATATTACATTGACTTCATGATTGCCTTGCAGTGCAACCAGTTATGGAATATGAAAACCATGAGAACCAACGTGATTACAATGTGTGGTCTGTTAAAGTTTAGGGTTAGGTTAGTGTTATCACATATACATTATAGCTGGGCTACCATGATGCAGCATACAGATTTATCTCTTTATCTTTTGAGCTATTCATTCACATGGTGTTTTAGCATGGATCATTACAGCCTCGGCCATTTCAGAGCCTTGTTCAGCAGAGTTTCTTTGCGAGGACTGAGATTCACTAATCCATTGAGATGCTTTCAGTGATTACCTAGTTCATTCGAGCAGAGTAGCAGAGAAGATATGGTACACACAGTTACAAAGGGACTTATCAGATGGAGACAAGTATATATGGTGAGATAAGGTATATGTTTCCTTGGTTTTTTTTGCTCTATGATGTATATTAAACACCGAGGCTTGTCTTGTTAGGATGATCATGGTGACCTATGCTTATATATATATATATATATATATATATATATATATATATATATATATACTAATGCTTGAACTTATGCTAAG
Source organism: Pseudotsuga menziesii (assembly GCA_001517045.1). Lineage (NCBI taxonomy): Eukaryota > Viridiplantae > Streptophyta > Pinopsida > Pinales > Pinaceae > Pseudotsuga > Pseudotsuga menziesii. The sequence goes on along the minus strand of LPNX010593154.1, from coordinate 451,247 downwards.
ACTAATCAAAGGACTCGATGTTGAAGACTGTTACTCATGCCATGCTTTATACAAATGTCAAACCTTGGTGCTATGTTGGTTCCATGTGTCATCTGTCTCCGTTCATCTAGTTCATCCATGATTGATTCTCATCCCATGACTTTAGTTTGATTGAGACCTATGAGATTGAAGATCCCTTTCCCCACTTTGACCCCTATGCATGATGGATCCCATGTTGTTCTGTGTCTCGGCTCTAAGTTGTGCAACAAAACTTGTTGATGCCTTGATCCTTTTGGGCCAGGAGAACCCACTGGTGTTGGTTCCTGAGCTTAGGCAAGTTGGGTTTTGAAGCCTTGACCTCTCTGGTCAGTTTCCCACGATGTTTGGTCTTGACTGTGAATATTCCCCCCTAGTTGCCCAAAGAGTGTCGGCTAAAACTCGAAGCAATATGTCTACCATCATTACATGCATTATGTGCTATAAGTTCTATCTGTTAAAACTTAAAATGCAAATCCCTCAAATAAATGCAAACTGTCTTTAGACACAACTCAAAAAGGGCTATAAAGTGAAATTGTGAAAGCCCTAAAAGTAGTGGATAAATAAATGCTAAATCTAAACACTATTGGCCACTATTGAAATATAATGATTAATTCCTCACGGAGCATGTGGGTTTTGATGTGAGATGGGGCAAGGGACCGCTAATTCACAGTGTCTCCTAGGATCTCTTCACTACAATTTCTTGTGTACTCAACGCAAGGATCCAAGTAAAGATCCTCACAAAGCTTGTTTCTTGGCTTGGATGTGAGACGTAGACATGATAGAGTTGAATGGGCTATTTTTAGATCAGCTCATCCACTTGTGAGACACCACCATCCCCTGTTGTTCATCTGTCATGTATATGTCATTGTGGGCGTGTGTAATTGTCATCACTCTAAAAGATCATATGGTTAAAGTCAACTATAAGTCATCTCCCATTACCTTAGCCTTGTTTACCACCCTTACCCAGCACTAGCACACTATTTAAACTTTGTAAGCATGGCATGCACAAGAGACTTCCAGAAGGTTCTAAGATCTTTCAAAAGCATGCGTATATCATACTTATTATTATTGTTGTTGTCACCATGATTCTGAATAACATGATTTAAGTTGGGTTTTGATATACACCACTGGAGCATTTCTTACCTTGGATACATGCAGGATCATATTGGTACAGTATCTCACCTAAAGTTTGGGTAATTTAACCTGGTCAACATAGTTGACCAAGTCAAACATGGTTCCTAAGGCAGTGACTCAAAAAACAACAATGCTTATATTTGCTCCAGACATGCCCAAGACCAATATTGCGGTCTCAGTTTTCAGATTTTGGCCCTGGATCTCATGATCAATGATTATTATCACTTTAGTACTAGCCAAATGATCAACTTTTATTACAGATTGCAGACTTTTTGGTTCTCCTAGAGCATTGCAGTGTTCCAGGGAGTATGAGTAAGCACTTAAACCATTCTTCTATGTTTTCGGATCATCCAGTACAGCCAGTTTTCCCTAGTTCTCAGCCTAGATAGAGTTATGATTATTTTATTATTTTTTAGAGGATGTACCACTAGAAATGAAGTCACTGAAAAAATCGATTTGGCCTGATGGGTCAAGAAAATGACAGGGAAACTTCTCAGATGATATGTTATGGCTCCCCAGATGATATGTTATGGCTCCCCAGACAGTCCCTTAGCATCTTTAGTCAGCATTTGGTCCGGGAATATTTTGTTTGGTTTAGCCAATGAGGACGTCCCCCAAGGGGCGCCCCTCACTTGGCTAATTGATATGTTATATTGTTACATCCTATGATTGGAGGATGTAATGGGGAATAGGGTGAATTAAGCCCCTAATGACCCCCTTTGATGTACTATCATGTTATATCTTATGTTATGTTGTGACTTTCACCTTAGGAAGGCGTCCTTGAGCAAAGTGCGCCCTCCTTTGATGTGGCCACCTCGATCCATGTATTGATCTATGTATTTGTGATCTCCACCGTTGATGATTGTCTTAATCTCAATCGTTGGATGATAGTTAGGTAAAATGTGGACACACTCTCAAGCTATTTAAGAGAGCTGATCCCCCCATTGTAAACCATGAGCTCTGGCATCGAAAACTTCTAAATAAAGAGACATTTCTAGGATTCTACCCTTGTGTATATGTGGATGAATGACTGAGATAATGATTGAAACTGTTTCTCTCTTGCACCGAGTTTCTTCGACATAGATTTTTTGTATCTTTTAGATCCATTTGATTTACAGGCAAAGGCGGTGACACAAAGACGGGGGTGCACTGGTGAATCTTCATCCTGACGTCTTGCTCCAAATCTGGGTTTCAACAGGGAGTGATTACTTCTTTATGACTTTTTACATCCTGATCTTTAGCTTCTTTCTTGTTTATCCCGATTTATTTGCCATTTCTTATTGATTTTCCTTCGTGTGGCAGGTAGAGAGGACGCTAAGGTCGTCGGGAAAAAACGACTTCATCAAATCTTGTCTGAGTTTCTCTTTTGATCTGTGAGGAAGCAGTCCTCGTTATCCAGGAAGAAATCTACATATCTAGGGTGAGTTTCTCAACCAATTTCTCTGTATTTAATTTTTTCATGCATTGCCCATCAACTATTTTTATTGAAAAACCCTCGTTAGAAGTAGGAAAATTCACCGAACCAATTTGCACTGGTAATCTGTAAATTTGGCGATCTGGGTTTTGTTGGCCATCCCGAAAAATCCCCTCTACCTCCTGGACGTCAGCATTGGACTCCATCTACCCATCTCCAGGCATTGATCCTTAGAGAGAAAAGCGCCCCTCTTAGTCTGGTAACCAATTCCTTGGATTTTCTCATATTGTTGAATCTTTCATCCAAGTAGGAGTGTTGAAAGCCTTAATTCTTTGTATCAACCTCATCCTGGAAATTTTTCATATTTATGCTTAAATCCCCCAGGGTCCCGAGTTTGATCGTTTGAACAAACACACTAATCCTAGATCTAAATGTAATTCCTTCAATCACCAATCCATTTTGTTCAAGTAATACTTCTCCCATCCTTAAACACACGTGCTCGAACATCCCATAATTTGTGGCTTATCCTTTAAATCTATGGTTTTCGGCTCTCACCTTACGTATTCTCAATCTTTGGTTTGATCTGGTGATTAGATAGAGATCTGTCTTTTCAAGATAGGTCTGGGTCTCCCCCTTTGTCACTTGGGCATTCAGTGGCATAAAGCGAAGGAAATCCTAATCAACGTGACAACCATCCATCTTTTGGGGGTTAGGGTTTTCATAGGTCACGGCTTTGGTTGCCTGTGCCCTCTGCCATCTTGTACAGGATTACTCCACGAGGCAACTACAAAATCTATGATAACATTTAGGATTTAACATAAAAAAGTACTTTAATGCATAAGTAGAATTATGAAACAGGGTTAGATTCAAAATAGTATTGCTTCAATAAATTTAAATTGCAATATAATCAAACAAAATTTTTATCTTTTTCAACTTTTAACACTCCACTGGTCACTGTGTTAAAGTTGGCCCTTCAGATGATTTACCAAATACCATGTACAGTAACAATATTATAACTCATAAAATAATGTATAGGAGATAACAGTAGTAAAGAACCATAACAATACTAATCTAGACTTATTTTGAATCGGCTTTATACTCGGATACTTTTAGGTTTTGATTTTGTCACCGAAGGAACAAGTCACCTAGATGAACAAATGATGTACCATAAGAGAGAGCTTAAGAGGGTTAAAGAAGTAAGGATACAAACCTCAGATTCTTAATCAATAGAAAGAGAAAATGTCAATCGATTACTCAGGCTTTAGCAACACATTAGCAAAGAGACACAGTCATACCCAGTACAGTCACATTTGCAAAGAAGATATAGTCATGCTAGCACACAATCATACTTAGCAGGGACTCATAGTCACGTTGAGCAAGAGGGACACACTCACACTGCCAAGAGACACACAATCACACTTGTTGAAATGTTACCTAGCAAAGTGATTGTTCACCTGGTATTGCCTTCGGGTGGACAAGGTCACTTAAATAATGGACCCCTTATCATTAATGATTAATAAAGTGTGATGTACTTTATGTTTGCAAAGTGACTTTATTTAATCATTAAATGTCATAAAGTGAGATGTACTTTATGTTTGTAAAGTGACTTTATGATTAAAGTTCATAAAGTGAGAAGTACTTTATAATTCAAAAGTGACTTTATGATAAAGTTAAGTTGTGGTTATATCCTAAGTTTCACTTTAATGGAAAAGTGAATGGGTTTTTTAATTAATGAGGGTCTCTCATAAAGTAAATTTAATGAATGACTTAAGAGCACATTAATGTCATTTATTAAATCATAATGGAGCATTATATGAGAGCCATTGATCTAAATCCATATTAGCCATTGATTTGGAAAGTTGGTTACCATGAACAAAAAGGCAAAGGGCAAGGCAAATGGATTTCATTTTTCACTTCACTCATTGGGATTTTGAGGAGAGGAGAAGAGAGAGCAATAGGAGGGCGAGTTTTCCAAGGGAAGAGCATCAAACCCTTGATTAATTTCTGAGAGAGAAATTGACTGAATAAGGGCACGATTTCCAAGGGAGCACTCAGCATTTATTGCAGCCATTAAAGGAGGTTGTACAGAATTAATTATGGCAGGTCGTACCAGCATTTATGACAGTCGTACAGTAGCAGGAGGGCACAGAATTCTAGGTGTTTGATCAGCATTTATTGCAGACCGTACAGGCATAGAATTCGAGGCAGGTTGGTGGTCATTTAATGTTGGTCGTACAGCACAATTAATGCAGGTCGTACAGCAACTGTGGGCACGCATTTCAAGGCAAATTTGTGGGCACGCTTTCCGAGAGGGAAAGCAAAGATAAGTACAAGTTGTTTGTAATTAATTTCTGAAGTTTAATAAGAAGAATTCTCTTGCACAGGTTTTCCCCGAAGGTTGGGGTTTTGCCTAGACCGTTGGTCATTTCTGTGTGTTGATTTTTATGTGCATGACATTTAATTTTATGAGTTTAAATACATGACTGAAAATTAATTTTCTAAGTTGGTTGAGAAATTGGGAAAAGTAATTTTTAATTCCAAGTGTTTCATGTCAGTCAAATTTAAAGTTTAAATTTGTGCATTCTGGGTTGGGCATTAAACTGAATGCAAAGAAACCTAAAGGCTTGAGACCGGGTGGGGTTAAAAACAATGGTTAAAAATTTACCCTGACAAAATTTTTATCTCTTTCAACTTTTAACACTCCACTGGTCACTGTGTTAAAATTGGTCCTTCAGATGATTTACCAAATACCATGTACAGTAACAATATTATAACTGATAAAATAATGTACAGGAGATAACAGCAGTAAAGAACCATAACAATACTAATCTAGACTTATTTTAAATCGGCCTTAGACTCGGATACTTTTAGGTTTTGATTTTGTCACCGAAGGGACAAGTCACCTAGATGAACAAATGACGTACCATGAGAGAGAGCTTAAGAGGGTTAAAGAAGTAAGGATACGGACATCAGATTCTTAATCAATAGAAAGAGAAACGCTAATCGATTACTCAAGCTTTAGCAACACATTAGCAGAGAGACACAGTCATGCCCAATACAGTCACATTCGCAGAGAAGATATAGTCATGCTAGCACACAATCATACTTAGCAGGGACTCATGGTCACGTTGAGCAAGAGGGACACACTCACATTGACAAGAGACACACAGTCACGCTGGCAAGTACACACAGTCACACTGAGCAGCTAGAACACAATCACGCTCGCAAAAGAACAAAGTCACGCTGGCAAGTACACACAGTCACACTGGCAAGAGACCACAAGCACGATGGCATGGACACACAATCACGCTAAGCAGGGATACACAGTCACGCTACACAGGTGGAACTTAGTGACGCTGAGCAGGTGGAACACAGTCACGCTGGCAAGAGAACACAATCACGCTGGCAGGGACACAGTCACGCCGAGCAGAGACACACAGTCACGCTGGCAGGAAAGAGGCACACACGCTGGCAGAGGAGAGACATGGTCACGCTGGGCAAGAGAACACAATCATGTTGGGAAAGAGAACACAGTCACGCCGAAGTCGCAGAAGTAGGTACCCTCGACGTCAAGCAAGCAACGAGCTCTAAAGGAAGACGAGGAATCAGATCAAAATGCCACGTTCAAAGGAAACTTTTAAATTTATAAACTTGAAAAACCTTAAGATAGGGTACCAACGGTCCAATGGTAAAATAAAAACAAAAATAAAAAATGGTACAAAATAAAACCATAAAAAAAGTGGTCCAATGGCCTTATAAAATAAAACCATAAAAATAAGAGTTAACTTAGGATAGTGTACTAATGGTCCAAAAATAAAAACCATAAAGTAAAATTCATCATAGCAAAGGTACACACAATAAGAGTGCTAGTACCAAGTAAGATGAAGGACCATTAGTCAACCAAGGGGGTCACAATAAGACGGTAAGACAACCCTCATACCCACAAGATCAAGGTGGACAACTCCTTTTACCTATAGGACCAACAAGACTAAGGACTTTAATCTTTTCTCTCTCAAGGTATATTGTTTCATATATTTTTTATCATCATTGTATAAGAGGAAGATCCAAATTGGATGATGTGATCCTTTGGTCCTCAATACTGCTCCCAAGGGTTAGGTGCTAGTGACATCATCAAGGGGTAGCCAGTGCCTTGAGAAACAACCTAGCAATAACCGATTAGGAGAGAGGACATCACACATCATGATCTTGGTCTACTTGACCAAGATTCACCTAGTTAACTGACTAGGAGTGCTCCTGCAAGAACTGCTTGGTCCTAGACCAAGAATCTGCCTGGTCCCAAACAAGGAAGTCTCTGTCTCAACCTGCGGAATTTGCTTGGACATCGTGTCCAAGAAACTGTCTAGTCCTAGACCAAAATACCCTAGACACATATAGGGGCCTTAACCATATGTTAGAGACTTTGCCATGGCATCAACCTACTTGGTCCCAAACCAAGAACCCTAGGAAACTACTGGGGGCCCTAAGGTACCTTCTAGGGTCTTACTCTGCCCTAGTTAATTGACTAAGGTACCATCCTCCTTGAGAATGGGTCTCGTAAATGCACTAATTTTAACATGGTCTATTGTCCTATTAGGGATATATCAAGGTATATTTCTAATGAAATCCATAATAGAAAGTCTGTAATAAACAATTCTATTGTCTTATTAGGGATATATCAGGGTATATTTCTAATGAAATCCATAATAAAAAGTCTGTAATAAACAATTCTTTGTGTGAAGGACACAGAGAGTCATTTCACAACAATCACTTGAATATTAAGGCCTGCCCTTCTAATTTTATTTTGCTTTTGTAAATATAGATGATAATAATCTTTACTGAATTTTGTGAACAGTTTTTCCAAAGTTTCCTCTCTTGATGCTTCCTTGTATCCGATGTCAATTCATTCAAAACTATATTACATAATATCCCCACATTATTATCTAATCGCAGAAAGAAAAAGAAAGTCTCACACACACAGATCGAGAGAGAGAAGAAACGCACACCAATTTCTTCCAATAACTTCTTTTGGAGAATAGCCTATCATATTGAAAAAGACAGCACTAGCATATACAATAGGATAATCTGGTTTGGTTGCATATGACACAACAAATGTCTGTTGTAACTTGGTACGTGGACAATAATTCCTTTAAGTCCTTCGAAACACATTGAACAGATGTTTAGGTTTCGTTCCCACGATCAGATCCATCATATGTCCTCATTGAGCTTCCTGATCCCCTTTGAGTTTCACCTCGTACTTCCTCATCTAATGTCCTTACACCCACGCCCCAAGGTTTCCCTGTCCCTACATCTGTGTTTAGAACAAATCCTCACGCAACTGCCCATTCTGCCATGCCAAATTCAGATAAGATCTCTCTAGAGCTTAAAGACTCTGCATTTGCTTTTCTTTCTTTTTAAAACCTGTGGGTAAAAGTAGCAATAACACCATATTGTCTTCAAATCTAAACATAAAAACAGTAGCAAGAAGCATACTTCCAATTCGGGGCAGCAATGCAGACTCATATCTGAGCAATATACAGTAATTTAGCCAAATTTGGGCATGTTGTGGGGTGTTTTTTTTAAACAGATGCAGTATAACCTCATTTTTCCTCAGATATAGGAATATTATGGGCAGACCCATGTATCCAATAAGTTGAGAAAGGGCATTTTAAGAGTCCATCTCCATGTGGCAACACTTCTGGGCAGTTCTGTGCATGATTTGGCACTGTTTTAACTCTCAAACAGTAATAAAACAGAGTAAATCTCAATTCTGGGCGATTTTAAGGTCACAATAACAGTAACAAACAACAATAAGCAACCCAGTCATCAAATCTAGGCATTCCCGGGGATTATAAATCAATTTCAAACCTGTTTTTGACTTCCTAACAACAGTGGGCAGCATAATCAACAAACCTGGGCAGTCTATGCATGAAAAGGCAACAAAGAAGCAAGTTGGGCATGACTTATCCCTGTCCTTAACCTCCTGTAGAGAAATGGAAGCCAGCGTTCCACTCTAAAGACTCCTTATAAACATACCATTTTAAGTTCATAATAACATCAACAAACAGAAACGAGCTTGCCAATCATTGATTGTGTTTGTCAAATGAAGTGGCCGTGTTTTGAGAGTACTACATTACAGTCAACAAAAATAATTTTAGCAAAGACTCCTTCAAAAAACCCAAAAGAAACTACTTATCCTCCACAGTCCCCCCACAAGAAATCAGCCATCATGCTATGAAATTGGTATAACTAAATGTTAGTTCGAGGGTGCAGCAGTTCTCTCCTACAAATAGTAGGGGGCCATGGCTTGGTCAAAAATGATCAAATCAGACACAGATTAATAACAGGATAGTTGGCAGTGTATCAAACAAACATGATCTAAATGTATGCTATCAAGGGCGGTCAAAGTCATTAAGATCAGTCCTACAACCATTAAGACATAAATTGTAGACCCGTCAAGACACTCCTGTAGCAGCAGATTAATATTTGGGGCAGTGAAGGAGTTTTTTTGAAAACCTTTGGGTTATTTCTGTGGATGAGAACAGAGGTTGATAGTGTAACGAACAAATCTGGGCATCAGCAAACCCTCAATCTCCATACTTTGTAACAGTAGCTAGTCCTCTCTTCTGGCAAGTACATGGTTCCTGTGCTCGAAAATCGGCCTCAAATAGCAGATCTAAGTTCATTCCACAATGAAATCATATCATTTTCAAGCATAGTTACATATATCGTGTCGGCGAATATATCGCCGCGNAGATGCTGTGGATGAGGGGGAGGCGAATGTGAGCTGTCTCACTCTCCTCCCAGTCCCAACTGTATGACTCTGTGGAGGTGGTGGGCCACCTGGAGCTGGACGACGCTGCAAATGAGTATCAACCTCCTCCTCAATGTTCTCATAGTCATAGGCATAGTCATCCTCTGGAAGTGGAACATCAGCCACCTCCTCTTCCCTCTCCTCCTCTGACGGATCTGCATCATCATCCCCCTCTTCCTCCAACCATTCAGGTGCCTTGTCCATCACAGGATCCTCCCTCTCCACCCTCCATTTGCTAGTAGTGTCAATGTCATCCAATGAAATGGCATCTGGATTGGGCACTTTCTCAATTTGTTTCACTTGCAACCTTAGATTGTAGTAGACGTAAACCATGTCATTAAGGCGCTCAGAAAGTAACCTGCATTAGTATGAGATCCATAGTTAGGGGGTGATAAATGATGATAAATTCAAATTCAAAATTGTAATAAATTATATTTAAAATTAACAAAATTATAAAGAAGCAAAGATTATAAATTTAAGTTTAAACTTTAACATTTCTAAATTGAAAATTCTAACCTTCTACGCTTCTTGGAGTGTATCTTCTCAAAGACACTCCAATTGCGCTCATGCCCTGATGCGCTGCAAGTTTGACTTAGCACTCTAATGGCAAGTCTTTGCAACTTCGGGACTCTGCGACCATAGTTGGTCCACCACACATCTACAAAGAAAACAAGGTAATCGGTAAGACAAAATTCAAATTACAAATTACAATGTATTAAATATTTACCAAGTAAAAAACATAGAAATGAAAGGGTAATTAATTACAAGT